>CM038144.1:491529269-491991749 GCA_021437245.1 Aegilops speltoides
GGCGCCTCGACGCCTCGGGCTCCGCCAGCGCCTGCGGCATAACTCGCCTGCTTGGCACTCTAGGCCACCGCCAAACGGGCCCACTACCCAGATCAAAAAAAAAAGAGGAGACAAAAAAATATTTAAAATATTAATTAATTAATTAATTAATTAACTTAATTAAATTAACATTAACCTAATTAATCTGTTAATTAAACTAATTAACTTGGTTAGTTAGTTAGTGTGAATGACATGGGACCCATCTGGTCTGTTGACTAGTCAAAGCCCACAATGGCCGATGACGCCATGCCGACATCATATTTGCAATTTCAATTTAATTAATTTCGTTAATTCTAAAATGTCCTAAAACTTAAAAATTAGTATAAAATAACTCAGAATTCCTGATGAAAATACTTTGTACATGAAAGTTGCTCGTAACGACGAGACTAATCCGGACACGCAGCCTGCTCGACCGCCACACCTCCCTAGCATAGCAAACCTGCAACTTTCTCCGGATCACTGTCTAAAACGCTAAACACCGGGATACTTTCCTGACATGTTTCCTTCGTCATTTCACCACCTACTGCTAGGGCACAACCTAGCACCGCTGATTGTCATGTTATGCTTTGTGATGCTTATAAAGTGAAAAACAAAAACAATGTAAACCGCCAAAGAAAAACAAAAAATAAAATGGAGGGGGCGCAGTGGCGGCGAGGGGGCGGCGAGCGCGCGGTGTTTTTTGGGATCGAGAGGGGCGCGATGGTTATACATGTGTTGTCTCGCCTCTCCGTGACGCTGCCCTTCCGCCGCCTGCCTCGCTTCTACCATCACGACACCTCTCCCACCCCTTCTCGCCTCCTTGCCACCGCCGCCACCGCCACCGCCACCGCCCCTTCTTCACTTAATTAATTTGTTTTACTACATGTTTTCAGGATCGACATAATGGCGACGATAGAGCTGACCCGATTATGGACAACTATGATCCGGACGGTGAAGCACATATGTTCGCATCATAAACGGCGATATTCAATATGTGCCGACCGGAGAAGAAGAAGATGATATCTTCTTATCTCAACTCGACGGTGAAGATGAAGGGGCCACAAGAAGATGATGTCAAGAAACGCCGATAAACGATTTATCTTCAAATGGAAGTAGCAACCACCTCCCGCCGAGGTATATATATACATTGAGCCTCCGTGATACAAACTAACCGATTTGAATAAATATGTGTACTAACGCCGCCATTTCTTTCTTATTTTAGCCTCGGCCGGATCGTCAAACAATCGAGTACGCCGTCAAAGCGTGGCGCAACCAAGACGATGAAACAAGGAGAAACATGCACCATCGAGGTTGTCGACAAAGCAACCGCAGGTCACCGGAGCCCCGCAAGAACGCCACCAAGTTTGTCACCAATGCGGAGCCATTGTTAGAGACAACGCCTCGATCACCGCCCAGAGTGGAATGAGCCAAAGAAGGCACGAATTGATGGTTTCACTTTTGTCGATAAGAGAACAAAAAGATTGCTTCAAGAAGCTTATGGAACATTTCGCTCTACCTCCGAATACAACAAATTGGCGAGGAGGGTAACAAGATTGAGGAAAACAAGGAGAGGAGGAGGCTAGTCAAACAGTTCGCTTCATAAGATGGCCGACGATTCCGAAATTCAAGCAAAATCTAGCCCGTGACTTTGTCAAGCGTAACAAGACTCCGGATTTCAAAGGACAATATGAGAAACTCAAACATGATTGGCCGAATTTGTGAAGCAAAAGAAATCGGAGCAGCCATTCAAATATGAAAAAAATAAGGAAAATGCGCTAAGAAGGAGTACAATCATGTTATGGGGCCAGGAGGGTATCGATTTGGGTGCCTAGGTTGGAGAAGATGGAGAACGAGCCGAGGGCGCGAGGAACTGGCCAGTACGGAGGGATGGGACCCAAGGGCCAAAAGCTGGTGGTACGGCATGGGGAACGCCGAACCCGGAGACAGGGGAGTGTGTTTACCGGGGCAAATTACTTAAACCCACCCAAGCCCTTATTGACGCAATGAAGGATGCTCAACAGGGGAAGATCAAGTTCAACAGAGAGAACGACGCTACCGACAAAAGCCCTCGAACTCGAACACGGAGGACGTAGTACGAGGCATGGGGCACATTCCTGGAAAATAGGGTTCCCTGCAACGATGACCCGACGTTGCATGTGGTCGAAGAGAAAGATGGATCGAAGCAGATGTTGTGGCGCTGTTGGCATCGGAAATGGATGTGATGAAGAAAACCATGAGTGTACTAGTAGCCGAAAGAGATGCAGCTCGGTGCAGATGAAGATCATCCAATGGATCTCGAAGGAGCAATGAGAAGCAGCGGGTTTCCACGGAGGCTCCCACCGCTGGTGCATGCACCGACGATCGAATTATGCACCGGAGCCTCGGTGATCGAAATTATCGCACCGGAGCCTCCGTGGTCGAAATTATCGCACCGAGCCTCCTCGCTACCCCGTGGACGATATATAAAGGAGATGAAAGAATGTCATCTCAGATATCCTATCGGGAACATGTCCATGAAGGTAGCCATCGCAGTGTTTTACCATGTTTACTCGAGCACTCCACCACAACAACCCCATTCAAGATGGCTATGCTCGTGTCACGGTGGAGGACATAGTCCAAGGGTTTGAGGACCTGGAGATTGACATTGCTACACCAAGGGGAGAAAAGACTTGAGATGTCAAGCGCCATTACATTCTATGGCAAAAGAAGTTTATCAAGTTTCTGTGCGAGGCGCTAAGGACAATAAGTCCACCCCCACGGTGGTGGTGGTGGCGCGGTGGTGGTGGTGGTGGTGGCGGTTCACCCACACCTCCGTCACATCAGCCGACGCCTACACCACAACGTTCGGCTGGTGATCATCCGCCGCCTCTGCCTCCCTCGTCTGGCGGTGATCGACGCCGCCTAATCCACCCACGGCAAAGAAGCGTATATCCTCGATTATTAACCCGACCTTATGTACCTAAGACCACAAAGGTACCGGAGCTATCATCAAGCCTCTCCCCACAAGGCCTTGGGAACGAGTGCCGAGGAAGTCGACGCTGCCGCTGCTGATTTGGAGAAATGGAAGGCGGATCGCAAGAAGAAAAGAGAGCCCGAGCCCAAGCCAAGATTTTCGATGAGCAAAAGAAGTGGGCTAAGTCATTTTGAGCACACCGCCCCAAGCCGCCAAGAATCTCGCTTAACGACTATGAACGTGAACTTCGCAGTGCAGGCACTCATGTTCAAGGAGAACAAAGAGCGGAGAAGGCCGAAGTAAAAAAGCGGAAACAAGTTGCCCAGCTCGGGAACAAAGTAAACAATCGATTGCCCCGCTTATAGTGGAAGCCTTCGTCCGATGCCCCGAGATCATACAAGCAAGCTGCAACACAGATCGATCAGAACGAAAGCTAGAGAACAAGCGCCAACTTAGGTATTACTTCGTGAACTATTAGGCCTTGATGAGGCGCCAAAGGAGGTAGTAATTACATATGTCAAGAATGGGCTCTCGTCGAGCCTCAAGCAGAAAAGGATCTACCGACCAAATGAAACGCTCGCTGAATTGGTACAAGGGTTACATAAAAAAATAAAACGCCAAAGAATATATTTATGCGAAGTTAGACATGAGCATCACTTCAAACATTACTATGTACAAATTGCACCGAGTGAATTGTTCCAGCCTTTTCAATCTGCGCAGCTCGACAAATCTATCATCGCTGCTACGCTCAAGTGATTTATTAATTTCTACCCCATCTCGCTCATATTGCCTCGCACTATATATATGTCCTAACTATATTGTTGTGTCCGCTATTATACATGCGTAATGAAGATTAAGGAATGCAGTAAGGAACATCCATGATGTTGGGTCATTGACCCACACATCGTTAATGGAATTGTGTTGAAGCATTACCCCGCCGACGGGAGGCGCACTCCTGGTTTCTTACAAAGCAGGAACTCAAAAGTGATATTCTATTTCTTACCATTTTGGGTGAGTGTTTCGCCTTGAGCACATTCTCTTTGTTTACTCCATGCATGGTATGTGGTCGGCTAATCGATGAGTTATGCATGATGTATGCGGTATGTATCGTGTCCGCAGTTCCACCGATTCTGCTAGTAATTAAAGTTAACACCTCGTAATGTCTCGCCCACTCTCAATAAGGATCCAAAGCTTTGGGGCGATATGAGAAAAATGCTGCGAAGTAATTATTTTCATTCATTTGCGCCTATATCGATCGGCCTATTTCGCTCATTTCCTAATATCAAGTAACTAATAACTCTCTTGTTCATTTAATTTTCTTTGCCTCGTAGGGTTTGGAGACGGTTCAGAGATACAAAGGTCGGTGAATTCAAAAAGAGCTAGAATTCAAAATGTTAAAGCCTAAGAATGTCGGGGATATTCAGCCACCGCCGACCAATCTATGTGGATACTATGTTCAGAGATGATCCGAGATACACCTCCGAGCGGGTTACGAGTGATACCAATGCTCAGAGGAATAACCTCCGTGGATGCTTAGTCCGTAAGCTCGCTCCCACCACTTCAAGAGGAACTAGCCGATGGTTCGTAAGGGAAGTCCTCCATCCTAAAGGAGAACACTATTACGAGGACGTAGAAATTTATATGGATTAAATCATGTATGGAAACTTGTTCAAAATTGTATATGGTCATCCGATGATATTGAATATATATTGTATATTCCTCTTGAATTCTTTTTGGTTCTAATTTCAAATTTATTTGAAATTGTACATTCATATGCATGTATGTAGTACCGTAGAATATATGAAACTCCTTCAAAATTAAAATAAAGCACAAAAGAAATAAAACAATACAAATTAAATGTGAAAACAGGTTTAGGGGGGCTAACCCAAAACTCAAGGCGGCCTTTAGTCGCTGAATGTTGAAGAACCGCGATTAAAGGTCCTCTCGCCGACGGCCACTGGCGCCCACGTGACGGGCCGTTAGTCGCGGTTTACAGCCGCGACTAAAGGTGGGGCTTTAGTCGCTTATTTGGTCGCGTCAAGCAGCCGCCGATTAATGGCAAGCTAAGTAACCGCGACCAAAGGCCTTTTTCCACCAAAGGGTCCTTGCTTTACCATGGTGTATTCTCTTTAATTATCTTAGCGCCACTTGCACACATTTTTTAATCAGAGCCAAACCAACATATTCTCTCTGTTATTGGCATGTGCCCATAATTTCTTCTAATTATAACCAATGAACATATTCTCTTTATCGTCAAATAGCATGAGGAATGCAACAATTCACGCCCTGGCTAGGCCACCGGGTGACACCAAAATGACTAATATTTGTAAGTCGTGAATAAAATCCAAAAACAATGAGTGTAAGGATGAAACTCATGACCTAAAAAACATGACCACGGTTGCTAGTCACTCAATCAACAGCCCTCGCTAACCAATGACCAGCGCTAATGTCTAAGAACATACTACAACATCACATACGTAAACATTTCCGATTTTTCCGATCCTTTTGAACTTTCAAAAATAAAGTGATAATTATGAATTGCCAATATTCCTTGATACATGAGCACATTTTAAATCCTTTTTTTCAAAATTGCAAGCATTTTTGATAATTCATTATATTTCAAAAAGACTAACAAAACTTGGAACGGGAAGATTTTTGAAATTCAGATTTTTTTCTTCGAAAGCCTGAACCTTTGTAAAATAGGAACATTTTTTGAATTTGTCAACAATTTTTAAAATAGAAATATGTTGTGAACATTCATTTTTTTGAAAATATGTTCTTTTCTTAACATGAACATTATTTTGAATTTGCAAATATTTCAATAAAACAGAAATATTTTTCTAATTAGCACCATTTTTGAAAATGTTGTTTTTTTAAATATTGAAGAATATTGAAAATCTCAAACATTTTCAGAATTTTGGAAAAAATTCAGAATGAGAAGAAAATTCAAGTTCCCCACATTTTCAACATGGGAACTACATTTTGAGATTCTATAGATTTTATGAAAATTTGAATAAAATGGAAATTCTACAAAAATTAAAATTTTGAAAAAAGAAAAATAAACTTGGAAGGTGAAAAAGAAAAAAGGAAAGAAAAGAAAGAGAAAAATAGAAATAGAACAAAGAGAAGAACGAGAACGGGCCGCCCAACCTTGAGCGCCTCAGAGGAGACTCGATTATTTACCGCTGACTATGCAAATAAGACTTTAGTAGCCGCGTAAGCAGGAAATAGATGCGCTGGTTTACATTGCGTCAGAGCACACATGGCCTACGGAATTTTGAGATAATTGTTTTTTTTCAGCGGATGGACGAAAAAAATTGTACCACCTTGCATAGAAAAAATTGGTGGTGAACGGATGAAAAATTGGACAAACACACCTTTCTTTATTAGTAGGTATAGACTTAGGTGTGATTTTCCTAACTCCCATCACCAATAGAAGATTATACTCCTCCGCTCCTTAATCTAGTGCACATAACTTTTCACGACTTCCACTTTAGTAGTGCGATAGGGACAACAGTAATTTGGACGAAAATAAACCTTAGGATGTGGGTCCGCATTCCCTTTTCTGCCTTGTTATGCATTCTTTATCTCCTTCCTCCCACACCGACACATCACCTCCCCTGCTCTCTAAAGGTCCCGATCAAGTCCGCCCACTTGATCAAAGAATGTCATCGCTTTGTTTCAAAGAGATTGTGTCCACAATAGGGTAGGGGTGAGGTGGTGGAGGTGGAGCCCATGCCGACAAGGGGATAATAGACGGAGGAGGTGAGGGTGGACAAGAGGAAGGTTGTGCTGCTTTGGGAATTGATCGATAACTACGAGATTCAAGCGGCGGCAAAGAAGGAAGGTGGCATCAGCGCCACCAAGAAGGCGATGGACTGGTCATCATCCGACGGTTTGCGGATACGCAGCATCGATCTAGGTGCATGCATGCCTGTCACACGGTGTAATGTGGGTGTTTGATGCACTACAGGGAGATGGCGGACGTTGTTGTCACTAGAAGACTTTCTTGGCACCATTCTCGCATGGCGAGCCCTGATGAGGGTACCAGAAAATGGAAGCAAGACGAAGTTCTTCGTGGTGTAATATTGAAATATGCCATAGAGGCCGAGGGAGTCCTCGACTAGGGGTGTCCGGACGGCCGACTATCAATATCCGCCGACTCCAAGACTACGTAAGATACAAGATTGAAGACTCGCTCAGGTCCGAAGGTACTTTCCTTGGCGTGGAAGGCAAGCTTGGCAATACGGATATGTAGATTTCCTACCATTGTAACCGACTGTAACCCTAGCCTCCTCCCAGGTGTCTATATAAACCGGAGGGCTTTAGTCCGAGGACAACATACATCCCAACAATCATACCATAGGCTAGCTTCTAGGTTTAGCCTCCTTGATCTCGTGGTAGATCTACTCTTGTACTACCCATATCATCAATATTAATCAGCAGACGTAGGGTTTTACCTCCATCGAGAGGGCCCAACCTGGGTAAAAACATTGTGTCCTCGCCTCTTGTTACCATCCGCTTAGACGCACAGTTCGGGACCCCTACCCGAGATCCGCCGGTTTTGACACCGACATTGGTGCTTTCATGGAGAGTTCCTCATGTCGCTCCGATAGGCTTGATGGCACCTTCAACCAGCAACGTTGTCCAGTGGTGAGACCTTTCTCCCCGGATGATCTTCAGATTCGGCGGCTTCGCCAGGGCCAATTCTTGGCCATCCGAGCAGATCGAAGCTACGCCTCGCCGCCAGTCAGATTTGAAGCTTAAACTTCACGGCCGATGTCCGCGGAGACTTTATCTTCGACGGACCGAGCCACAGCCGAGCTGCTCCAATCGTGGACGATGGGCATGATCTAGCTCGCCACAATAAAGGCCTTTGATGGGCGACACGATCCGCTGGCCATTAGCCCGAGCCGATCGCCAGATTGAGGGCCGGTGGATAGACGCCGCTCGGGGCTTCAACATCCACGGCGATGGAGCCGAGCACCAATCTTGTCCCCTCGCGAACTCGCGGATTCCGAGGCGCCGACTTTGCCGACCAACCTCCCGCTACCGCCAATCAATCCGGATTGGGCGCCGTTATGGAATTCACCGCCGACATATTCCAACACTCGCTTTTGGCGATATCTTGAATTCATTAAAGCATCTCTCGTTATCGGGAGAGTCCTCGGCCGACTATGGCAGGATGGTTGGGGTACGGACGACGAAGAAACTCAGCTACCACCCACCACCCACTTTGTAGCCACCGCCGAGGATTTAACCGACATGCTAGACTGATTCGACGACATCGACGCTATGGACGACGATGCCGAAGACAACAGAACCAGCGCCATGTGGCACCGAAGGCCACTCGCCATATGACGATACATGGTGGACACCCCAAAAAGACGGGATAGCGAAGAAGCAAGGAGGCAGATTCTCTAAAGAAACAGCCCAAACGCCGCGCCGGGCCGCTTTAAATCCCGCCACAGAAGAATGGAGATTCCAGCACGGAGATAATAATACTCCCGAGAGTGTCGAAGACAATCCCTCCAAAGAAGACTCAGCGCAGAGGATGTAAGCAAGCCCCACGAGAGGGCGGCATTTAAGGGGTTGAGGATGATAACTATATGCCTCCCTCCAAGATGAAGTAAGCCTCAACGATGACGAATCCGCTGCACTTCGAGGATCCTGCCGAACAAGAGCGCTTCAAGCGCAGCTTATCGCCACAAGAAACAGCCTAAAGAAAAAGCAGAACAGCTTCAAGTTGTTTCAGACTGATGGCCAATCGATGGACCGAGGTCCTCGCGTCAAGAGTATAAACTCAACGCCTCCAAAGTTACCTAAGACGCAAGCTGCTCCTCGATTGAGGAGGAAGCATATATACCTTCATCACCAGCAAGACGACATGGCTCGACCGACCACCACGTGGTCGTGATGTAGAGGCATCTAAGCCCCAGCCAAGACTCATACCCGCATCGCCCAAGAGTACGGCCAAGAGGGAACGCTACCGGACTTGCGTAGACATACCGAGGACAAAGTAAGGCAATCCAGATCCATCTATGGATCACGGGCGCTCTATGACCCACGATGAATACCGCCGCCGCCGGATACAATAATTCCCGCCGGGCCGAAATAGCAGACAGCAGCCTTCGAGCAAGGCCGCGATATCGCCAATAGGGGGCGCCAGACACCGCTATGCTTCATCGACGAAGTAATGGATCATCGATCCTCAAGGGTTTAAACTCAGAACATTGAATCTTACGATGGCACAACATACCCGCGTGTGGATCAAGACTACCTTCTCCACATCCATATGGCCCACGGCAACGATCTCCACGCCATCAAGTACCTACCACTCAAGCTTAAAGGACCAGCTCGGCATTGGCTTAACAGCTTGCCCGCAGAGTCAATTGGGTGTTGGGAGGACCGGAGGCGCGCCTTGATAATTTCAAGGCACATATAAAGCGACCACCGACGCCGACGACCTAAGCCACATCATTCAGCAGCCTGCATTTAATCGCCGATAATTCGACACGGTTCTTGACAAAGAAAACCAAATCGCCGACCGTCTGGATGCAGAGGCCCTTGCAGCCTTCAAACATAACATCCGGATTTAATGGCTAGCCCGCACCGCGGCAGGAAAAGCCAAATCCATGGCAGCCCTCACATCATTAATGACCGCGAAAGGGAGAGGACAGCTGGCAAGCCCCAGCAACAATCTCCGTAAAATTCTGGCAGTCCGATACTAAGGACAACAACGGCAGTCACGCCGAATCGAAAACAAGCGCCGCATTAAAGGCGACGTATAAGGAGGATACGCAGTCAATGCCGGATTCCGAGGCTCTAAACCCGTCGCCGGAAGAAGCCATTTAAAAGAACCACTCCGGTCCGTCTAACTGGACCGAATACTCGACCGCTATGCCGTATACATGGCACCTCCAAAAGCCAGCTAATCACACCAATAGAGATTGTTGGTGTTCGACAGGCCGCGTTAATTGCCGTAAAACAATGACAAGGCTAAATAGCGACGACGAGGAAGAGACCCGTCAACGAACAATAAAGGATGTAGGGTTTCCCCACAAGTGCGGACGGTGAATATGATATACGGACCCATATACCCAAGAGGGAGAGGAAACGCGACCACGGACGCTTATGCGATGGAGCCGGGCCGCCTAAAGTTCAACCCATGGTCCCGCCGCCCGATCACTTTCGATCGCAGAGACCATCCGACCAGCATACGCCATGGCGGATTCGCCGCATTGGTTTTAGACCCAATCGCCGATGGGTTCCACTCACGAGAGTCCTAATGGACGGCGGTAGCAGCTCGAACCTCGCTTTATCAGATACAAGGCGAAATGGGCATAGACCCATCAAGGATTAAACCTACAAAGACAACTTTAAAGGTGTCATCCCAGAGTGGAAGCTAATCGACAGCTCACCACACCGAAGTGGTCTCGGATCCCTGATAATTTCCAAAGCGAGGAGTTAATCTTCGACATAGTCCCGCTCGAAGCGGCTATCACGCCGCTTCTTGGACGAACTGGCTAGGTAAAATTCAACGCGTGCCGCATGACACATACCTAAAGCTCAAGATGCCAGCCCTCGTGGAGTAATCACGGTCAATGGGAATACGGAACGCCCTCCAATGGAGGAACATATAGCGCTCTCGCAGAAGTGGCACGAGCAGCCTTCTCGCACCTCAAGCCCGCAGCTTAATTAAAAAGCCGGATACAGCAAAGCTACCGAGCAACACCAACCAAGACCACCGGGCGCGATCGAGCGCTGCCAGAGCAATGCGCCCCAACCTCACCCGCGATAATCGCAAGAATAACACCGCACATCATTACGCTTTGGAGATACCATGGGTGCAGGAAAGGGCACGATCACAATGGACCCAGAGCGGCTCGACCACACCAGGGGCTCACAAGCGCCTCCTTCCTTTTTTATTTTTTCTTCTTCTTTGTGTACACAGGACTCGTTAACTGTAAGCCCCGTCGTGCTTAACCCGCCAACTCATGATACAACAAATGTGGACTAAAGAAGGCCGCTGATTTAACATTCAGTGGTCTCAATTACGAGCATTAAATTCGATTATATACACCAAGTTCCGCAGCTCATCCTCGAGGGGGACATGTTTATTTAGTCCAATCCTTTGCTTACCAAGACTATTTGTATCAGTCCCATCTACTATCGACTTTCTTTTATAAATAATGCAGCACCTTTTTATTGCAATTATGCTTATCTTTTATATATGTTCATTATATGACATCTTGCACCCGTGATATTTTGGTACGGCCAATACGCCAGGGCTTCGTTCTACATTATGGTGTGATTAAGTCCTAACACTTTCACAAGCACGCACCTTAACTTATAGCATTATATGAATCGTCCAATCATGTCTTGGGTCAATAGTTGGGTTTGCCCGGCTCCCATGTTTTGGTGCCTTACGCCCGCTCTGGCGCTAAGGTAGCACTGGAGAACCACTACGATTGCGCCTCGCTGAGCCGGGTTCATTAGTGCGTAACCGCATTAGCACCGTTCGTAGGTTTTATAGTGCCGTTACATAACCGCACTAATTAGTGGTCACTAAAGGTCTCTTTAGCACCGGGTTCAGCAGACGAACCGTGCTAAAGAGCTTTACCACGCGGCACTAGCTAGCCGGGCGGCTCGAGGTTTTTAGTACCGCTGGTAACACCAACCGCACTATAAGGTTTGGTGGGTTTTTAGTTTTATGATTTCTTTTCATTTAATTTTGTGTTTCCATTTTAATTTTTTCGCTTGCTGGTATTTTACGATACTACACATTGTACATCAAGTATGCATATATATATATATATATATATATATATAATTTCTAGTAGAACCAATCATGTATATATATATATATATATCACATAAATGTCTCACAAATTAAACCACCATATTAATTAATCACACACACACACATGTACGTATATATACAATTTCTCCTACATATGAATGTTGCTCTTCGAGCCAGTCTAATTGGTGCCTCGAGCACGACATGACAATTGAAAGTGGTTTTCATTGGCGGTAGCAGGTAATAGAATTTTTCTTATTTTAGCCCTCGGCCGGATCGTCAAACAATCGAGTACGCCGTCAAAGCGTGGCGCAACCAAGACGATGAAACAAGGAGAAACATGCACCATCGAGGTTGTCGACAAGGCAACCGCAGTCAGCTGGAGCCCCGCAAGAACGCCACCAAGTTTGTCACCAATGCGGAGCCATTGTTAGAGACAACGCCTCGATCACCGCCCAGAGTGGAATGAGCCAAAGAAGGCACGAATTGATGGTTTCACTTTTGTCGATAAGAGAACAAAAAGATTGCTTCAAGAAGCTTATGGAACATTTCGCTCTACCTCCGAATACAACAAATTCGATGAGGAGGGTAACAAGATTGAGGAAAACAAGGAGAGGAGGAGGCTAGTCAAACAGTTCGCTCTTCATAAGATGGCCGACGATTAGGAAATTCAAGCAAAATCTAGCCCGTGACTTTGTCAAGGTAACAAGACTGGATTTCAAAGGACAATATGAGAAACTCAAACATGATTGGCCAGAATTTGTGAAGCAAAAGAAATCGGAGCAGTTCATTCAAATATGAAAAAAATAAGGAAAATGCGGCTAAGAAGGAGTACAATCATGTTATGGGGCCAGGAGGGTATCGCATTTGGGTGCCTAGGTTGGAGAAGATGGAGAACGAGCTGAGGCGCGAGGAATCCGCCCAGCACGGAGGATGGGACCCAAGGGCCAAAAGCTGGTGGTACGGGCATGGGGAACGCTGAACCCGGAGGCAGGGAGTGTGTTTACGGGGCAAATTACTTAAACCCACCCAAGCCCTTATTGACGCAATGAAGGATGCTCAACAGGGAAGATCAAGTTCAACAGAGAGAACGACGCTGACAAAGCCCTCGAATCCTGAACACGGAGGACGTGTACGAGGCATGGGGCACATTCCGTGGAAAATAGGGTTCCCCTGCATCGATGACCCGTGACGGTTCTGAAGCCGTAAGAGAAAGATGGATCGGGAAGCGATGTTGTGGCGCGGTTGGCATCGGAAATGGATGTGATGAAGAAAACCATGAGTGTACTAGTAGCCGAAAGAGATGCAGCTCGGGTGCAGATGAAGATCATCCAAGCGGATCTCGAAGCCAGCAGCGGAGAAGCAGCGTGGTTTCCACGGAGGCCCCACCGGCTGGTGCAGATGCACCGACGATCGAAATTACTGCACGGAGCCTCTCGGTGATCGAAATTACTGCACCGGAGCCTCGGTGGTCGAAATTATCTGCACCGAGCCTCCTCGCTACCCCGTGGATTTATATAAAGGAGATGAAAGAATGTCATCTCAGATATCCTATCGGGAACATGTCCATGAAGGTAGCCATCGGCAGTGCTTTACCATGTTTATTCGAGCACTCCACCACAACAACCCCATTCAAGATGGCTATGCTCGTGTCACGGTGGAGGACATAGTCCAAGGGTTTGAGGACACGGAGATTGACATTGCTACACCAAGGGGAGAAAAGACTTGAGATGTCAAGCGCCATTACATTCTATGGCAAAAGAAGTTTATCAAGTTTCCAGGCGAGGCGCCAAGGACAACAAGTCCACCCCCCTACGGTGGTGGTGGTGGCGGTGGCGGTGGTGGTGGTGGTGGTGGCGGTTCACCTACACCTCCGTCACATCAGCCGACGCCGCCCCCCAGTCCACAACGTCCGGCGGGTGATCATCCGCCGCCCCGATCCTCGTCCGCGGGTGATCGACGCCGCCCCTAATCCACCACGGCAAAGAAGAAGTAGTCCCGATTATTAACCCGACCCTTATGTACCTAAGACCACAAAGGTACGGAGCCATCATCAAGCCTCTCCCCACAAGGCCTTGGGAACGAGTGCCGAGGAAGTCGACGCGCGGCTGCTGATTTGGAGAAATGGAAGGCGGACTGCAAGAAGAAAAGAGAGCCCGAGCCCAAGCCAAGATTTTCGATGAGCAAAAGAAGTGGGCTAAGTCATTTTTGAGCACACCGCCCCAAGCCGCCAAGAATCGCTTAACGACTATGAACGTGAACTTGCAGCAGGCACTCATGTTCAAGGAGAACAAAGAGCGGAGAAGGCCGAAGTAAAAAAGCGGAAACAAGTTGCCCAGCTCGGGAACAAAGTAAACAATCGATTGCCCCGCTTATAGTGGAAGCCTTCGTCCGGATGCCCCGAGATCATACAAGCTGCGGCAACACAGGATTGATCAGAACGAAGTGCTAGAGAACAAGCGCCAACTTAGGTATTACTCTTCGTGAACTATTAGGCCTTGATGAGGCGCCCGTGAAGGAGGTAGTAATTACATATGTCAAGAATGGGCCTCTCGTCGAGCTCAAGCAGAAAAGGATCTACGACCAAATGAAACGTCTCGCTGAATTGGTACAAGGGTTACATAAAAATAAAAACGCCAAAGAATATATTTATGCGGAAGTTAGACATGAGCATCACTTCAAACATTACTATGTACAAATTGCCACCGAGTGAATTGTTCCAGATTTTTCAATCTGCATGAGCTCGACAAATCTATCATCGGTTGCTACGCTCGTAAGTGATTTATTAATTTCTACCCCATCTCGCTCATATTGCCTGCACTATATATATGTCCTAACTATATTGTTGTGTCCGCTATTATACATGCGTAATGAAGATTAAGGAATGCGAGTAAGGAACATCCATGATGTTGGGTTCATTGACCCACACATCGTTAATGGAATTGTGTTGAAGCATTACCCCGCCGACGTGGAGGCAGACTGTGGCGATTTCTTACAAAGCAGGAACTCAAAAGTGATATTCTATTTCCTTACCATTTTGGGTGAGTGTTTCGTCTTGAGCACATTCTCTTTTGTTTACTCCATGCATGGTATGTGGCCGGCTAATCGATGAGTTATGCATGATGTAATGTGCATGTATCGTGTCCGCAGTTCCTTTGGATTCTGCTAGTAATTAAAGTTAACACCTCGTAATGTCTCGCCCACGACTCTCTGAATAAGGATCCAAAGCTTTGGGGCGACATGAGAAAAATGCTGCGAAGTAATTATTTTCATTCATTTGCGCCTATATCGATCGGCCTATTTCGCTCATTTCCTAATATCAAGTAACTAATAACTCTCTTGTTCATTTAATTTTCTTTGCCTCGTAGGGTTTGGAGACGGTTCAGAGATACAAAGGTCGGTGAATTCAAAAAGAGCTAGAATTCAAAATGTTAAAGCCTAAGAATGTGGGGATATTCAGCCACCGTTGACCAATCTATGTGGATACTATGTTCGTGAGATGATCCGAGATACACCTCTCGAGCGGGTTACGAGTGATACCAATGCTCAGAGGAATAACCTCCGTGGATGCTTAGTCCGTAAGCTCGCTTCCACCACTTCAAGAGGAACTAGCTGGATGGTTCGTAAGGGAAGTCCTCCATCCTAAAGGAGAACACTATTACGAGGACGTAGAAATTTATATGGATTAAATCATGTATGGAAACTTGTTCAAAATTGTATATGGTCATCCGATGATATTGAATATATATTGTATATTCCTCTTGAATTTTTTTTGGTTCTAATTTCAAATTTATTTGAAATTGTACATTCATATGCATGTATGTAGTACCGTAGAATATATGAAACTCCTTCAAAATTAAAATAAAGCACAAAAGAAATAAAACAATACAAATTAAGCAGAAAACAGGTTTAGGGGGGCTAAAACCCTAAACTCAAGGGCGGCCTTTAGTCGCGGTTGGCGAAGAACCGCGACTAAAGGTCCTCCGCCTGACGGCCACTGGCGCCCGTGGACGGGCCGTTAGTCGCGGTTCTTAAGCAGCCGCGACTAAAGGTGGGGCTTTAGTCGCTTATTTGGTCGCGTTCTTGCGCCGCGACTAATGGCAGTTGCGAACCGCGACCAAAGGCCTTTTTTCCACCAGTGGTCCTTGCTTTACCATGGTGTATTCTCTTTAATTATCTTAGCGCTCACTTGCACACATTTTTTTAATCAGAGCCAAACCAACATATTCTCTGTTATTGGCATGTGCCCATAATTTCTTCTAATTATAACCAATGAACATATTCTCTTTTATCGTCAAATAGCATGAGGAATGCACAACAATTCACGTCTGGGCTAGGCCACTGGCTGACACCAAAATGACTAATATTTGTAAGCCGTGAATAAAAATCCAAAAAACAATGAGTGTAAGGATGAAACTCATGACCTAAAAAACATGACCACGTGTTGCTAGTCACTCGACCGAACAGCCCCTGCTAACCAATGACCAGCGCGAATGTCTAAGAACATACTACAACATCACATACGAAACATTTCCTGATTTTTCTGATCCTTTTTGAACTTTCAAAAATAAAGTGATAATTATGAATTGCCGAATATTCCTTGATACATGAGCACATTTTAAATCCTTTTTTTTCGAAAATTGCAAGCATTTTTTGATAATTCATTATATTTCGAAAAAGACGAACAAAACTTGGAACGGGAAGATTTTTTGAAATTCAGATTTTTTTTCTTCGAAAGCCTGAACCTTTTGTAAAATAGGAACATTTTTTGAATTTGTCAACAATTTTTTAAAATAGAAATATGTTGTGAACATTCATTTTTTTTGAAAATATGTTCTTTTTCTTAACATGAACATTATTTTGAATTTGCAAATATTTCAATAAAACAGAAATATTTTTCTAATTAGCACCATTTTTGAAAATGTTGTTTTTTTTAAATATTGAAGAATATTGGAAAACTCAAACATTTTCAGAATTTTGGAAAAAAATTCAGAATGAGAAGAAAAATTCGAAGTTCCCCACATTTTTCAACATGGGAACTACATTTTGAGATTCTATAGATTTTATGAAAATTTGAATAAAAATGGAAATTCCAAAAAATTGAAATTTTGAAAAAAATAAACTTGGAAGGTGAAAAAGAAAAAGGAAAGAAAAGAAAGAGAAAAATAGAAATAGAACAAAGAGAAGAACGAGAACGGGCCGGCCCAACCTTGAGCGCCCTGTAGGAGACTCTGATTATTTACCGCACTATGCGGCAAATAAGACTTTGCAGCTGCGTGGGCAGGAAATAGATGCGCTGGCTTCGCTGTGCCGTAGCACACATGGCCTACGGAATTTTGGAGATAATTGTTTTTTTTTCAGCGGATGGACGCAAAAAAAAATTGTACCACCTTGCATAGAAAAAAATTGGTGGTGAACGGATGAAAAAATTGGACAAACACACCTTTCTTTATTAGTAGGTATAGACTTAGGTGTGATTTTCCTAACTCCCATCACCAATAGAAGATTATACTCCCTCCGTTCCTTAATCTAGTGCACATAACTTTTTCACGACTTCCACTTTGTAGTGCATATTAGGGACAAGAGGCAATTTTGGATGAAAATAAACCCTCAGGATGCGGCCGGTCCGCTCCCTTTTCTGTCTTGTTATGCATTCCTTTATCTCCTTCCTCCCACACTGGACACATCACCTCCTGTTCCTCTAAAGGTCCCAGATCGAAGTCTGTCCACTTGATCAGCGCAATGTCATCGTTTTGCTTCAAAGAGATTGTGTCCACAATAGGGTAGGGGTGAGGTGGTGGAGGTGGAGCCTCCATGCTGACAAGGGGATAATAGACGGAGGAGGTGAGGGTGGACAAGAGGAAGGTTGTGCTGCTTTGGGGAATTGATCGATAACTGCGAGATTCAAGCGGCGACAAAGAAGGAAGGTGGCATCAGGCGCGACCAAGAAGGCGATGGACTGGTCATCATCCGATTTGTCGGTGGATACGTGCATTGGGATCTAGGTGCATGCATGCCTGTCACACGGTGTAATGTGGGTGTTTGATGCACTACAGGGAGATGGCGGACGTTGTTGTCACTAGAAGACTTTCTTGGCACCATTCTCGCATGGCGAGCCCTGATGAGGGTACCAGGAAAAATGGAAGCAAGACGAGTTCTTCGTGGTGTAATATTGGAAATATGCCATAGAGGCTGAGGGAGTCCTGGACTAGGGGGTGTCCGGACGGCCGGACTATCAATATCCGCCGGACTCCAAGACTACGAAGATACAAGATTGAAGACTCCGGCTCGTGTCCGGAAGGTACTTTCCTTGGCGTGGAAGGCAAGCTTGGCAATACGGATATGTAGATTTCCTACCATTGTAAACGACGACTGTAACCCTAGCCTCCTCCGGTGTCTATATAAACCGGAGGGCTTTAGTCCGTGGGACAACATACATCCCAACAATCATACCATAGGCTAGCTTCTAGGGTTTAGCCTCCTTGATCTCGTGGTAGATCTACTCTTGTACTACCCATATCATCAATATTAATCAAGCGGGACGTAGGGTTTTACCTCCATCGAGAGGGCCCAACACAGGTAAAAACATTGTGTCCCTCGTCTCTTGTTACCATCCGCCTAGACGCACAGTTCGGGACCCCCTACCCGAGATCCGCCGGTTTTGACACCGACATTGGTGCTTTCATGGAGAGTTCCTCTATGTCGTCTCCGATAGGCTTGATGGCACCTTCAACCAGCAACGTTGTCCAGGGTGAGACCTTTCTCCCCGGACAGATCTTCAGATTCGGCGGCTTCGCCTCGCGGTCAATTCTCTTGGCCATCCGAGCAGATCGAAGCTACGCCCCGCCGTCGAGTCGATTTGTAAGCTTAAACTTCACGGCCGATGTCCGCGGAGACTTTATCTTCGACGGACTCGAGCCACAGCCGAGCGTTCCGAACTGTGACGATGGGCATGATCTAGCTCTGCCGCCGAACAGTGCCTTGATGGCCGCACACGGATCCGCTTTGGCCATTAGCCCGGAGCCGATCGCCCAGATTGAGGGCCGGTGGATAGACGCCGCCCTGGGGGCTTCAACATCCACGGCGATGGAGCCGAGCACCAATCTTGTCCCCCGCGAAACTCGTGATTCCGAGGCGCCGGACTCCTTGCCGGACTCCGAACCTCCCGCGCCCCTGCCAATCAATCCGGATTGGGCGCCGGTTATGGAATTCACCGCCGCGGACATATTCCAACACTCGCCTTTTGGCGATATCTTGAATTCATTAAAGCATCTCGTTATCGGAGAGTCTGGCGGACTATGGCGGGATGGTTGGGGAAATGACGACGAAGAAACTCAGCGCCCACCCACCACCCACTTTGTAGCCACTGTCGAGGATTTAACCGACATGCTAGACTTCGACTCCGACGACATCGACGCTATGGACGACGATGCCGAAGACAAACAGGAACCAGCGCCTACAGGGCACTGGAAGGCCACCTCGTCATATGACGTATACATGGTGGACACCCCAAAAAAGACGGGGATAGCGAAGAAGCAGCGGAGGCAGATTCTCTAAAGAAACAGCCCAAACGCCGGCGTCAGCGGCGCCGCTCTAAATCCCGCCACAGCAAGAATGGAGATTCCAGCACGGGAGATAATAATACTCCCGAGAGTGCCGAAGACAATCCCCTCCAGAAGACTCAGCGCGGGAGGATGCAGAAGCAAGCCCCCACGAGAGGGCGGCGCATTTAAGGGGTTGAGGATGATAACTATATGCCTCCCTCCGAAGATGAAGTAAGCCTCAACGATGACGAATTCGCTGCACCGAGGATCCGTCGAACAAGAGCGCTTCAAGCGCAGGCTTATCGCCACAGCAAACAGCCTAAAGAAAAAGCAGCAACAGCTTCAAGTTGCTCAGGACCTGATGGCCGACCGATGGACCGAGGTCCTCGCGGCCGAAGAGTATAAACTCGAACGCCCCTCCAAAAGTTACCCAAGACGCAAGCTGCTCCCTCGATTGGAGGAGGAAGCATACATACCTTCATCACCAGCGCACGACATGGCTGACCGACCACCACGTGGTCGTGACAGAGAGGCATCTAAGCCCCCAGCCAAGACCATACCCCGGCATCGCTCCAAGAGTACGAAGCCAAGAGGGAACGCGCCGGACTTGCGAGACATACTGGAGGACAAAGCAAGGCAATCCAGATCCATCTATGGATCACGTGGGCGCCCTATGACCCACGATGAATACCGTCGTGCCGGATACAATAACCCCGGCCGGGCCGAATACAGCAGACAGCGCTCTCTCGAGCTGCGTCGCGATATCGCTCAATACAGGGGCGCCGCACACCCGTTATGCTTCACTGACGAAGTAATGGATCATCAGATCCCCGAAGGGTTTAAACCCGTAAACATTGAATCTTACGATGGCACAACATACCCCGCGGTGTGGATCGAAGACTACCTTCTCCACATCCATATGGCCCACGGCAACGATCTCCACGCCATCAAGTACCTACCACTCAAGCTTAAAGGACCAGCTCGGCATTGGCTTAACAGCTTGCCCGCAGAGTCAATTGGGTGTTGGGAGGACCTGGAGGCCGCGTTCCTTGATAATTTCCAAGGCACATATGTGCGACCACCAGACGCCGATGACCTAAGCCACATCATTCAGCAGCTGACGAATCGCCGGACAATTACGGACACGGTTCTTGACAAAGAAAAACCAAATCGCCGACCGTCCGGATGCAGAGGCCCTTGCAGCCTTCAAACATAACATCCGGGACGAATGGCTAGCCCGCACAGGGGCAGGAAAAGCCAAATCCATGGCAGCCCTCACATCATTAATGACCCGCTTTTGTGCGGGAGAGGTCAGCTAGCTAGCTCGCAGCAACAATCTCCGTAAAAATTATGGCAGTCCGGATACTAAGGACAACAACGGCAGGTCACGTCGAATCAAAAACAAGTGCCGCATTAAAGGCGGCGATAAGGAGGATCTGGCAGTCAATGCCGGATTCGAGGCTCTAAACCGGTCGTGGAAGAAGCCATTTAAAAGAACCACTCCGGTCCGTCAATCTGGACCGAATACTCGACCGCTTATGCGGATACATGGCACCTCTGAAAAGCCAGCTAATCACACCAATAGAGATTGTTGGGTGTTCAACAGGCCGCAAGTTAATTGCGAAAACAATGACAAGGGGCTAAATAGCGACGACGAGGAAGAGACCCCCGCCCAACAATAAAGGATGAAGGTTTCCCCCACAAGTGCGGACGGTGAATATGATATACGTGACCCATATACCCAAGAGGGAGAGGAAACGCGCACTACGGGACGTTTATGCGATGGAGCCAGTCGCCCCAAAGTTCAACCCATGGTCCTGTTGCCCGATCACTTTCGATCGCAGAGACCATCCGACCAGCATACGCCATGGCGGATTCGCCGCATTGGTTTTAGACCCAATCGTCGATGGGTTCCACCTCACGAGAGTCCTAATGGACGGCGGTAGCAGCCTGAACCTGCTTTATCAGGATACAGTGCGCAAAATGGGCATAGACCCATCAAGGATTAAACCTACAAAGACAACCTTTAAAGGTGTCATCCCAGGAGTGGAAGCCAATCTATGCAGGCTCACCACACCGAAGTGGTCTTGGATCCCGGATAATTTCCAAAGCGAGAGTTAATCTTGACATAGTCCCGTTTAGCGGCTATCACGCTCTGCTCGGACG
Organism: Aegilops speltoides; assembly: GCA_021437245.1. Lineage (NCBI taxonomy): Eukaryota > Viridiplantae > Streptophyta > Magnoliopsida > Poales > Poaceae > Aegilops > Aegilops speltoides. The sequence goes on from CM038144.1 coordinate 491,550,751, forward strand.
AACCGCGTTTGCAAAATTCAACGCGGTGCCGCATTACGCATACCTAAAGCTCAAGATGCCAGGCCCTCGTGGAGTAATCACGGTCAATGGGAATACGGAACGCTCCCTCCGAATGGAGGAACATATAGCGGCTCTCGCAGCAGAAGTACAGAGCAGCCTTCTCAGGCAATTCTCAAGCCCGGCAGTTAATTAAAAAGCCGGATACAGCAAAGCGCGCCCGGAGCAACACCAACCAAGACCACCTGGCGCGATCAGAGCGCGCGTAGCAATGCGGCCCCAACCCTCACCCGCGCATAATCGCAAGAATAACACTCCGCGTACATCATTACGCTTTGGAGATACCATGGGTGCAGGGAAAGGGGCACGATCACAATGGACCCAGAGTGCGGCTCGACCACACCAGGGGCTCACAAGCGCGCCTCCTTCCTTTTTATTTTTTCTTCTTCTTTTGTGTACACAGGACTCTGTTAACCAGAAGCCCTGTCCGGTGGCGAACCTGCCGAACTCATGATACAACAATGGGACTAAAGAAGGCGCGATTTAACATTCTGGTGGTCTCAATTACGAGCATTAAATTCGATTATATACACCAAGTCTGCAGCTCATCCTGGAGGGGACATGTTTATTTAGTCCAAATCCCTTGCTTATCAAGACTATTTGTATCGATCCGATCTACTATCAGACTTTCTTTTATAAATAATGCAGCACCTTTTTATTGCAATTGCGTTATCTTTTATATATGTTCATTATATGACATCTTGCACCCGTATATTTTGGTACGGCCGAATACGCCAGGGGCTTCTGTTCCCCACATTATGGTGTGATTAAGTCCGAACACTTTCACAAGTACGGCACCCCGAACTTATAGCATTATATGAATCGGCTCCGAATCATGTCTTGGGTCAATAGTTGGGTTTGCCCGGCTCCCATGTTTTGGTGCCTTACGTTCCGTTCCGTCGGCTAAGGTAGCACTGGGAGAACCACTACGATTGCGCCCCGGTTGAGCCGGGTTCACTAGTGCAGAACCGGGCATTAGCACCGGTTCGTAAGGCCCTATAGTGCGGTTACATAACCGCACTAATTAGTGGTCACTAAAGGCCCTCTTTAGCACCGGTTCAGCACGAACCGGTGCTAAAGAGCCACCACGTGGCACTAGCTAGCCTTGGCGGTTCGAGGCCTTTAGTACCGGTTGGTAACACCAACCGTACTATAAGGTTTGGTGGGTTTTAGTTTTATGATTTCTTTTTCATTTAATTTTGTGTTTCCATTTTAATTCTTTTTTCGCTTGCTGGTATTTTACGATACTACACATTGTACACGTTATGCATATATATATATATATATATATATAATTTCTAGTAGAACCAATCATGCATATATATATATATATCACATAAATGTCTCACAAATTAAACCACCATATTAATTAATTCACACATACACACATGTACAGATATATACAATTTCTCCTACATATGAATGTTGCCTTCGGAGCCAGTCTAATTGGTGCCTTCGGAGCACGATGACAATTGAAAGTGGTTTTCATTGGGGCGGTAGCAGGTAATAGAATTCTCCATTCGGATTTATGACCTCGTCGAGCAAAAATCCCGCTATTTCCTCTTGAAGTGCTTCTACGCGCTCCGTTTCTATGAGCTTCTCCCGCACCTCTTTGAACTGTTAAGAAGGAGATCAAATATGCATGTGTATTAGTTGTGTGACTAGCTAGATATCGATAATGGTGTAAAAATTGTGAATAGTGTTCTGAAAAGCATACCCATTGCTGTCTTTGAGATCTGCTCCTTTCGGACGCCATCATGCGAATATTCTCGCAAACGCAGAATGCACACAGATCAGTACCCTGCGCCTGCTTCAGGGCCTTTACAAGAATGGAATTTGATCAGATAAAAATTAATCAAGCATGACAATTAAAGAGATGGCAGCTAGCTAGCTAGCTAGCTAGTACTACTTAATTACTTACCTTGGGTGAAACCATTCAAGCTTTTGTTTCCATTCGTCGGGCGTGACGCGATGAATCTTGCCCAAGCCCTACCACCGACAAAGAAAATGAATAAAGGGTTATTAAATAGTTCATATCATGAAATGACGAACTAAATAGGCCGAGATATATAGTAGATTGAAATTACTGTTGACTATCCCATACAAGATGTTAAAGTCAGTTTTTTTGAGACTAGTGAGTCCAAGACTTCAACTGTTCGGCCAACTTTAATGATACACAAGACCCGAGTGAAATCTGCATATGCACACACGTTTACATGTCTTAATTAAGCGGGCATATGTTAGCAAAAACATGTAGCTATAGCTAGTAGGCAAAACAGAGAATTTGTAGTACAAGGCAGTGTGACTCACCCAAAGTGGTAAGGAAGTAGTATATCTTCATTGTATTTGAGGCGCTTCAAGAACTCTAGCATGCTGCTTTCTACTTCCTTTGCATGGTGTTCATTTATGTTCCATGTGAATTCATTAACGGTGTTTGGGTCAATGAACCCAATGCCATAGCGTCCACCTTTTTGCATTTCATATATCTTCATCCTGCATAATACCACAGAAAAGAATATAGTGAGGATAATTACAGGTAATGATTGATCTCAAAAGGATCACTACAGCTAGCTTGAGACTTAAATTATAGAAAGAAATCACTTACAGACAATAGCAACTGACGATAGATTTGTCGAGTGCTTCCTTATTGTATAACTGAAACAGTTCTAAATACTCAACGGACCCAGCTTTCTCATGGTAGTAATGGTCCTCCTTGACATTCACCATGAGGGACACTTGATCTGAAATCTTGGTCATGTTCATGTACCATTGATGCAATTCATACATTCTCGTTGGGAGGTTCTTGACCTTGTCAGCGCGACCAAAGGTTGGCCCCGGACATATTGCCGTTTACTTCATCCTCTCTAAGCAAAGGCATGGGCTCGATCTCGAGGAGTTGTCCAATGTGATGTTGAGAACTTCAGCCTGCATTATATGCTCCTCTGTTATTACCACATTGCCCACCTCGAACATGCCTCGTTTGCCCACAATAATATTGGGGTGCGATTGTCACCTGTTGTTGGCACAACAAGCGAGGGATTGATTGCGCCACTGTTCTCCCAATTGGGAATGGTTTTCCGCATTTTTGGCAGCTGCTTCTTGTTTGCTCGATCCCGATGTAGGCGTGCTCGCCTCCCTTTGTAGACGTGCTCGATTTAACTTCGATGTGGCGCTCATAGTCTGTGTCAACAGAGCTTGGAAGCTGGTGGTTGAGCCATCTGAATGAAGTGGTCAATCGTTTCCTCGTGCACTTTCTCCCTTGGCGGCGGTGGCGGTTTGGTGCAAAATGGGCTTCCACCTCGGCCTTCGATATGGCTGTGATTTCCTCCTCGGACTTGTCATAAGACCTCTGCGGAAGAGGCTTGAGCTTGACCATATTTATACCGCTTGCCTCCTTTGTACTTCCAGCTGTACTACCTCGACTCAGACGGTTACGCACTGTGAGCTGGGGGTGTCTCTGCGATTCCGAGGCGGCGGAGATGGCTGACGGACTGAGTTGGGACGAGGAGGAGGAGGGCTGAGGTTGTGCGGACTTGGAGGAGGTGGACGTCGACGCTATGGCGGACTTGGAGGATTGTCGACACTTTGCCGGACTTGGAGGAGGAGGATTGTCCGACACTTTGCCGGACTTGGAGGAGCGGAGTCTGCGACTCGGTGGCGGACTTCGACGAGGACTCGGGTGACCCGTGTGGGTGGCCTTGGAAAGATGATGCAATCCTTTTTCCATAGGATGATACGATGTTTGGCCTCTCCGAGAAAGCGCCGTCACCTCCAAAGAATGTCAAGCTGTAGCCCGAATATGGGTCCAGACATCATCAACCACGACACGAGCATAGCCCGCTGAATCGGGTTGCCATGGAAGGTTGCCTCGGGGATTTGTGAAAGCGAGCCGTCCGCCACCTTCATGGATATGTTCTTCATTTTGTAGTGTAGCTCGCAGATTAGTGTTCTCCGTGATGTCATCCACGGGTATCTACCAACATTGGGTCGTCGGGACGGAACCCACGCTGCTTCTCGGCATGGATGGGCGGTGCTATCCAATGCTGGATCATCCGCTAGCTGCTGCAGCTGTTGAGACCCCTTTGATGGGTAAGTGAGTCGATCTGCTCCGCTGCCGCTGGAATTTGATTGCCAATTCCGCTTGACTTGCTTCTAGGCCTTGAAGGCGTTCATAGTCCCGCTTCCTCTGCTCCTCCTCCATCTTCCTCTTCTTCTCCGCAATCTTCTTTCTCGCACGGGTTACGTAGTTGTTGTTCCATCTGAAAACCCTCATACCACGGAATAGCGCCCTTGCCTCGTGTTCTTCCGGGTGTTCAGGATTTCCCGAGCACGCGCGAAGCTCGTCGTTCTCTCTGTTGGGCTGGAACACCCCGTTCGTGCCTCTTCTATTGCAACAAGTATCGCATCGTCGGCTCCATTCAGACTTGCCCTCGTCGAAACTTTTCTGTCTCCGGTCCAACTCCCCCATGCGCATAGAACCAAGTCCCGACCTGGCGGCCAGCTCTTAGTAACCGGAGTGACACCTGCATCCTCCATCTCTTTCTCGACTTATCCCACTTAGGCATTGCCACCGTGATAGCCACCTGGCCCCACTTATGGAACTTATCCTTCTTTTGGCATTCTTCTTGTTTATTCTCGACCGTTCCTTAGCTAATTCGAATCCTTGAATTTCACGAAATCGGCCCAATGATCACGTTGGTTCTCCGGTGTTCCCTTGAATCTGGAGTCTTCCTTCCTCATTGACGTACTTGTTCCATTCACCATTCTTGTAGTTCTTGAATGCATTCGCCATCATCTTAAGAGCAGCCTCTTTGACTTTCTCGCACATCCGCATACGTGAAATGATCTGGTAGGGTGAAATGTTCCATGAGAGTATCCCAAAGCAGATCTTTTGATTCTTGTCGACATAAGTAACATCTGGGCGTGGCTTTTTTTGGCGCCCTCCATTCTTGAAGTTTGATCGAGTTGATCCTTCACAAGAACTCCGACCGATTTAACGAACTTGTTCGCAATCTTCTTAGGCGCTATTGGTTTGCTAGTACGGTCGCATGCCTCGATATTGTACTTTCGCCCGGCTTCAACTTTTGTTCGGGCCTCGTTTAAATCATTTTTCTCGAAGATTTGCTCGATCCGGATGGCTGAAAGAACAAAGATCGATTCGTTAGTATATCTTCAAGACATTTAAAACATGTGATGATCACGGATGCTGCTTATATAAATATATATATACCTCGTCGGTGTTTGTTGTTTCAGGATCATGTTCTTCGTCATCGTCATAATCATTCATGACTTCGTCGTGATCGAATATCATATCACCCTCTCCGGTGTTGTTTAGAAATTCGGAGCCATCATAATCTTCTTCATTTTGATTATCATCTGCCCCGCGTATCATATCGAACATGGTCTGTTCTCCCTCTCTGTCGGTATTGTCTGGCATAGCTTTTGTTTAACTAATCCAAAAGAAATATAAAACAATTTAGTATTCAAATCTCGAATAATAGATATAATCTCGAATACATCATCCAGAATAATAGATATAATCTCGAATACATCGTCCAGAATAATAGATATAATCTCGAATACATCGTCCAGAATAATAGATATAATCTCGAATACATCGTCTCGAATAATATATAATATAGAAAATTACATCACTGGCTATTAGCTAATAAAGATCGAATACTACAGAAGAATCTAGGACACTCGCGGTTCCTCCGTGGCAGGCGTGGACACCCAAAGAGAAGGAACCTCACGGGATCATAGCTGAAGTGAGATCCCGAAGATCTTGCCATGTATTGGAGAACTGCCGCCCTCTAACGCAACCATGTAGCGATGGGCGTGCTCGTCCTCCTCCACGACACGGCGACGTACCACCTCCGGCGGGCCGGGTCCCTCCGCACCAAATCGCCCTCTGTGAACGCCACCAAAGCGAGATCGTGGTCGACGATGGACCCATGGTCGGGTTCCTCGTCAGCGGCGCGCCTCCAAGCAGCACCTCCAGTGCCAGCCAGTGAGCCCAGTCCGGACATGGGTCGGCTGGGCGTCGTCATGACGGGTCGACGGCGTGGATGCGGGCCGGCATCGTCGAGAACAAATACTAGCTATATGCCCGCAAAAAGTAACATTTTTTAATGATTGGATTTTGATAACTAAAATTTCTAACATTTCTATATATATAACTAACATTTCTATAACATTTCTAACAATGCTATATATAACTAACATTTCTATAACATTTCTAATATTTTAGAACTAAAAACAGAAAAAAATTATAACATTTCTATATATATAACTAACATTTTATAACTATTTCTATAACTAAAAACAGAAAAATTTCTAACAATTCTAACTTTTTATAACTATATATTTCTATAACTAAAAACAGAAAAATTTCTACAATTTCAAACATTTCTAACAAATCTAACAATTCTAACATTTCTAACTATTTCTAAAAACAGAAAAATTTCTACAATTTCAAACATTTCTAACAAATCTAACAATTTCAAACATTTCTAACAATTCTAACAATTCTAACAATGTATGTGTGTGTGTGGCGCTCACCGGCCGGCTAGGCGAGGCGATGGGCATGTGGCAGCGGATGTGACGGCAGCGGGCGGCGGCGACGGCGGCGACGACGAGACGGGACGACTGGGCAGGCGGCGGGCAGGGGCGGCAGGGACGAGGCGGCGGCGACGAGACGGGCGGGCGGCAGCGGCGGCGGCGGCGAAGCGGGGCGGCGACGACGGGTCGAAGCGGCGGCGGAAGGCGGCGACGGTGCAGAGGAGAAGAAGCAGAGGAGATGAAAGCGGCGAAATTTTGAAGTGTTTAGTTATATAAAGCACCTTTAGTACGGTTGGTGCCACCAACCGGTACTAAAGGTCTGTTTTGGCCAGGCCAAGCGGGAAGCGACCCCTTTAGTACGGGTCGTGGCACAAATCGGTACTAAAGGCCCCCTTTAGTACCGGTTTGTGCCACGACCGGTACTAAAGGGTCTTATTTGGCAGCAGTCTTGATCTTGAAGTTTAGTCCCACCTCGCTAGTCGAGGGCTACCGTGACTGGTTTATAAGCCAGTCGCGGTAGCTCTCTCGAGCTCCTCTCCTAGTCAGGCCCTCTGGGCCTACTGTCCTCCTCGCCTTGTGGGCCTCTTGGGCCTTGGCGGGCCTGCATCTGGCCCAATGAAAAGTTGTGTCATTGGTCGTGTGCAGCCGCTTTGGCCCGATGGTAGACTTTTTTTGCTTTATTTTTTTCTTTATTTATTTTTGAGTTGTTTTTGTTGTATTTAGAGTTTCTTTGTGAATATTTTTGCTTTAGGTACAAAAATTACAAACTTTCTCTTAGTGCGGTAGATTTCAAATTTGAATAGTTTAAATTTTGAATTATTTGAAATTTGTGTGAATCACTAGTTTGTGAATAACTTAACTTTGAAAAAGTTTTTCCAGTGAATCTTTTTCTTATGTTCAATATTAGTGTGTTTTATCATTATATTCAATTTAGTAATGCTTAGGTTATTTAAAAATGAAATGCCTTTGTAACAGTTCAGTTTTAAATGGAAACCACGATACTTGAAAGAGATTGTCCATTTTGTACGAAGTGCATCCATTTTGTCGTAACCCTCTCTACTTTCTTGCACATGCTATTTATATGAAATTATGATACCATGCCAACTTTCAACCTTTTCGAGTTCATTTGAATTGCTTTTCAATTTCAGGGTCATTTATTTGGAAAAAAAATCAGTAAATGCATGAAAAGAATTTGTTTGGACATAAAATTTCTTCGCGTTTCAAATGCCAAAACACATAACAACCCTAACTATTACAGACATTCCCTCACGGGTGTGAAACACGAGAAGAAAGTGATGATAGTGAAGCCGATCACATCCCGATCTTTGGGTGTGAAACTTTTTCTTCAGCGTGTGTCCCTTTGCGCCGTAACCATGGAAAATCTTCATCATTTAACGGGATGCTCGGGTCAATATTCACTTTGTGAATGGAGCAATTTCATCAAACTTTTCATAATCTTCGACTTGTCTGTCTTGTCATCCACTCCCACGATGTTTCTCTTCCCGTAAAGAACTATGTGCGCTTTGGCTCATCGTGACGATGCATTCGCTTCCTTATCTTTTCTTTTTCTTGGCTTGGTAGACATGTCCTTCACATAGAAAACCTGTGCCACATCATTGGCTAGGGCGAATGGTTAAATCTGCTGACACATAAGATTGTTGAGATCCTTGTTGTCATTCCGTACTCACGGGTCTTCCGTTACCTCGCCTCGTGTCATATTGACCCATTTGCACGAAACAAAGGGACCTTTAAACCACGTCGATAGTCAAGTTCCCATATGTCCAGTATATAACCATAATATATTTCCTTTCCGTCTTGGTTTTACGCATCAAAGCGGACACCACTGTTTTGGTTGGTGCTCTTCTTATCTTGGGCGATCGTGTAAAATGTATTACCATTTATCTCGTACCCTTTGAAAGTCATTATATTGAAGATGGTAGCTGGGACAGCAAGTACAGGTCATCTTCAATAGAGGTGGCATGCATAGTGCGTGTTCGCAACCAGTTGGCGAAACTCTGGTTTGTTCACGTGTAATCCACTCATCGAGACCGCCCGGGTGTTTGGGCGTAGCAAATTCTTGTGTTCATCCATATCGGAGCCACCAAGGTGGAATTTACGTAGAAGCGTGTAGTGTGCTTGGTGAGAGAATGTCCGTCCATACATATTATTTGTTCCCCTCCTAGCGTGCCTTTTCCATCGATGCGCCCTTATGCGCGATTCAGGAACACCAATCGGCTTAAGGTCAGGAATAAAGTCAATACAAAACTCAATGACCTCCTCATTTTGATGGCCCTTGGAGATGCTTCCTTACGGCCTAGCACGGTTATGAACATATTTCTTTAAGACTCCCATGAACCTTTCAAAGGGAACATATTGTGTAGAAATACAGGACCCAAAGCGTTAATCTCTTCGCATAGGTGAACTAGGGCGTGCGTCATGATGTTGAAGAAGGATGGTGGGAACACCAACTCGAAGCCCGACAAGACATTGCACCAAATCATTACGTAACCTTGGTATGATTTCTGGATCGATTACCTTACGAGAGATTGCATTGAGAAATGCACATAGCTTCACAATGGCTAATCGAGCGTTTTCGGTAAAGCCCCTCAATGCAACCGGAGGCGATTGCGTCATAATCACGTGGCGATCATGAGACTTTAGGTTCGGAAATTTTTCTCTGCCATGTTTATTATTCCTTTATATTCGACGAAGCTAGGCGGTACCTTAATATGGCGAGGCATTCAAAGAAGATTTCCTTCTCTTCTTTGGTAGGCGTAGCTTGCATGACAACGATGTATGCCATCTTCTCCGTGCATCGTTGCTGGTCCTCCGTGCCTCGGTGTATCTTTTGTCTTCCCATACACGCCCAAGAAGCCAAGCAGGTCACATAAAGATTCTTCATGGCGTGCATCACGTCGATTGCGGAGCGGACCTCTAGGTCTTTCCAATATGGCAGGTCCCAAAATATAGATTTCTTCTTCCACATGGGTGCGCGTCCGTCCCGTCCTTCGAACAGGTTGTCGCGGGACCCTTTCCAAATATCACCTTCAAATCCTTGACCATATCATGTACATCAGCACCGAAGACGATGGCGAGGCTTCGTCCGGTGATCCGCCTCACCTTTGAAATGCTTGGCTTTCTTTCTTACGGGATGCTGCTCGGAAGAAATCGGCGATGTCCAGTACACATTCTTCTTACAACTATTCAAATATATCTTGTCGGTATCATCCAAACAGTCGTGCATCGCGGTATCCCTTGTTTATGCGTCACGAAGGTTCTTGAGAGCAGGCCAATCATTGATGGTCACGAACAGCAACGCCTTGAGGTCAAATTCTTCCCCCATGTGCTCATCCCACGCACGTACACCTGTTCCATTCCACAGCTGTAAGAGTTCTTCAACTAATGGCCTTAGGTACACATCAATGTCGTTGCCGGGTTGCTTAGGGCCTTGGATGAGCACTGGCATCATAATGAACTTCCGCTTCATGCACAACCAAGGAGGAAGGTTATACAAACATAGAGTCACATGCCAGGTGCTATGGTTGCTGCTCTGCTCCCCAAAAGGATTAATGCCATCTGCGCTTAGACCAAACCATACGCTCCTTGCGTCATCTGCAAACTCCTTCCCGTACTTTCTTTCGATTTTTCTCCACGGCGACCCGTCAGCGGGTACTCTCAACTTTCCGTCTTTCTTACGGTCTTCTCTGTGCCATCTCATCGCCATGGCATGCTCTTTGTTTTGGAACAAACGTTTCAACCCTGGTATTATAGGAGAATACCACATCACCTTGGCAGGAATCTTCTTCCTGGGGCGCTCGCCCTCGACATCACCAGGCTCATCGCGGCTGATCTTATAGCGCAATGCACCACATACCGGACAAGCGTTCATATCCTCGTACTCACATGATGCAGGATGCAATCATTAGGGCATGCATGTATCTTTTGCACCTCTAACCCTAGAGGCGGACAGCCTTCTTTGCTTCAGACGTACTCTCGGGCAATTCGTTGTCCTTTGGAAGCATATCCTTTATCATTACCAGCAACTTTCCAAATCCCTTGTCGGATACACCATTCTCGCCTTCCATTGCAGCAATTCGGTGTGGTGCCCAGCTTTTTCTTGTCACCTCACGCAATTGGGTACAACAATTTTTGTGATCCTCTAACATGCCTTTGCAACTTCTTCTTCTCCAAATCACTTGCTAGTTTCTCTTTGCATCGGCAATGGCCCGACCTAGATCATCAGCGGGCTCATCGATGCCTCTTCTTCAGCTTCTTCCGCATTGCGGCTCAGCTTCTTCCGCATTACCGCTCAGCTTCTTCCCCATTGTTGTATCATCGTATTCAGGGAACCCATGGCGGGATAGCTGTCGTCGTCCTCTTCTTCTTCATTGTCTTCCATCATAACCCCTCTTTCTCCGTGCTTGGTCCAAACATTATAGTGGGGCATGAAACCGGACTTAAGCAGTGGGCGTGAATGGTTCTTGGCGTAGAGTAATTGTGACCATTCTTACAGACACCACATGGACAAGGCATAAAACCATCCGCCCGCTTGTTTGCCTCGGCCATAAGCGAGAAAAGTATGCACGCCCTCAACGAACTGGGGTGAGCATCGGTCATCGTACATCCATTGCGGCTCATCTTCATTACACAACACCGAATAGACCAAATTAATACAAGTTCATACATAAAGTTCATACAACACTTAAATGCAACAAACAAATAACTCTCTAGCTAAAGCATTTAAATGCAACAACAAATGCGATCAAGATCGCAACTAAGGTAACAATTGATCCAACAGCATAATGATACCAAGCCTCACTATCGATGGCATATTTTCTAATCTTTCTATTCTTCAAGCGCATTTTCTCCATCTTGATCTTGTGATCATCGGCGACATCGCAACATGCAACTCCAATTCCATCTTCTCCCCTGAATTCTTTTCAATTTTTCTTTCAAGTACTCGTTTTCTCTTTCAACTAAATTTAACCTCTCGACAATAGGGTCGGTTGGAATTTCGGTTCACATACCTCCTAGATAAAAATATCTATGTCAACTTGATGGGCATAATTTGTCATAAACACGAAATGCAACTAATAGTTTTAAAGAGAACATACCACATCGAATCATAACAAGGGCGAGGGCCGGCGGGGACGGATATCAAAACCATGGCACTATGTATAACAAACAACGACGGGTAAGATAATTATTACATGATTAACTATATATCCAAATCACACAAACATCAATTTTTATATAAAATTACATGAACAAGAGGCTCACCACAAGGTGGTGCGGTGACAGAGACGGTGCGGGCGATCGGCGGTGGTTCTGACGGAGATTTAGAAGGCACTAAGTAAACCACACCTACATATGCAAACTAAGTGTTATTTTGACCTCAAATTGCATATAAATCAAATACTAGCACATATATATATTTCCTCCCAAATTACTAAACTCACAAATTAGTAACTATATAAAGCATTGCAAGAGCTAATCTAGCAATGAGAGATGAAAGGACAAAGTTGCTAACCTTTGTGATCATTTGAATGGATGGGGGCCTTCAAATCTTGACAAATTTTGGGCAAAATTTGTGAGGAGCTCGAGGAAAGGGAAGAACAGAGGAGAAGTGAGGGAAAGGGAAGAACAGAGTGGCTCGGGTGGACGAAGGGTTTATGTCGTCGACCTATAGTACGGTTCGTGGCACGAACCGGTACTAAAAATGATGGAGGGGCCCAGATCGACAACATCCTGCCACCACCCTCATTAGTACCGGTTCGTGGCACGAACGGTGCTAAAGGTTAACCACGAACCGGTACTAATGAGAGCGGCCCAGCTAGCCATTGGAACCGGCACTAATGTATACATTAGTGTCGGCTCTAATACAAACCGGCACTAATGTGCTTCACATTTGACCCTTTTTCTACTAGTGGTTAACGCCTCAGTGGAGAAAGCTAAAACTGACCGGCATGATAAGGCGAGAGACCGGTCGCAGATTCGAGAGGTTTTTTCGGGTCATAAAGACTCACGCCGCTTGACGGAGTTCAGACGATGTCCGAAGAAGGCGTGGATAGCGCCCGGATTGGTCTTCGAATACCGAGGCTTCGCCGAATTTAAAATTATAGAATTCTATGGCTAAGTGAGAGTGTTCAAGCATTATAAGTCCGGTTGCCTCGTTCATTGTGTTGGCGCCTCCTCGATGGACCCAACAATGAGAACAAGAGTGCTCATGTTTATCGAACACCCCAGCACTTTCATGGCTTGGGGGCTGAAGCCAACGACTTGCCATCTCTCAGATTTTATAAGCGGCCGCCTGAAGGTAATATTTTAAATTAAACAAGTGTTGCTCATGGCGATATGAGCGAAGTTTTCGGCGCACAGGATAAATATACAGCGAGTTCACTCAAAAATTACATCTCGGGAGCACTCATCTGCAATATCGCAGGCTCCCTTTAGGACAATCTTATAGTACTTCTCCGGCGTGCGATACTCCTTGCCCGGCGGCGGTGGGTCCGTGAGAAGCTTCTCCGCATCCAATTTGCCCCATTGCACCTTTATGCGGGCAAGGGCACGACGAGCGCTATCTTCTTTATGTCCTCAACTTCCTGAAGGGTCTTACGGGCCTCGGCCTTGGTGGACTTGGCACTTTCGAGAGCCGAGGCAAGCTCGGACTCTCGAGTCTTGGAGTCACGCTCCAAACTCTCATGCTTTTCCATAAGAGCCTGGAGCTCTTGCCGAACTTCCGCCACCAGTGCCTCTTGCTTTTCTCGCTCAGCCCGCTCCGTGGCGCATTGCGTTGACGCGGACACGGCATCCTTGAGGCTGCCACCTCGTTAGTGGCCCCATAATACACATATTATCCTTGTTAATTTTGTTTGCAACCAAAATCCTTTTCTGTAAGGTACTAATTCAAAGAGGTGTTACTCACCTTCTTTCTCCTCGAGCTGCTTCTTCGCATGGCCGAGCTCTTGCTCGGACCACTCGAGGTCCTTCTTCAGCACATCGACCTCCGACGTCAAAGCGGCAGAGGCCAGCAGCGCAGCCTGCAAACCCATATTGACATATTTTTTAGCAACCCGGCGCATATCTTGTTAGATACTCAGTCCGGCTTTTCTTTCCGAACACCAAACTGAGCATCAGGGGCTACTATCTATGCGGTATTACATTACATAATTTTAACTTCTTACCTCAAAGCTGTTAGAAGGCTGCTGCGAGCTTCGGTCAGCCCGCTCTTAGCGAAGCTGAACCTTTTCAATCACCGCACTCATAATAGTGCGGTGTTCTTCTCGATGGAAGCGCCTTTAAGCGCCTCCAACAGGTTATCCGGCGCCTCGGTTGGGCGAAGGCCGCCCGGCGTCCACGATCCTGCCCTTCTTTCGAAGGGCGCTTGCGGACTCTGGAACAACTACGGGTTCCGATGTAGAGTCGGCACAAAGTCTGGAGGTCGCTGACGGCGCCCCGAACCTCCTCGATGGGTCCCTCTTTGGGATCCCACCTCGGCGTCCTCATCGGCGCGTGGGGTAGAGGCAGTCGGGATGGAATTCACATCCGACGAGGCCAAGGACCCGCTTGATGAGTCGGGAAGATCATCCTTGGCCGGACTACGGACAGAATGCGGCGTTAGAAGGATACTACGCGACATAAAAGAAATTACACATCAAGATTCCGGATACTTACGATCCTGCCGGACGCCTGGCCCTTGGAGGCCACTCGTCCTCGCCAACGCTGATGTTGGCGAAACTGTCCGGGGGGATAGTTCTCCCCCTCTTGGACCCTTCGGCCTCCCCGATTGGGGAAGATACTCCTCCTCCTCGTCTTCAGGGGAGGAGTCCTTGTCGTCATCAGACGCCTGATTACGGGAACTCTTTCGAGTCCCCGCGGCCACCTTCTTGGCCTTCTTCTCCGGCACCACGTGCGGTGCCGGAACCAGCAACCCGCTAAGCGGGCATCCACTGGGTCTTCTGGCATGGGAGCCGGGCTGACGAGCAGCTTGGCCTTCTCCATCAATTCCTGTCAAAGGAAGAGGCAGATTAAAACCTCACTAGAGTCAATCTAATTACCACAAGTGTCCCGTAATGGGGTTGAATCACTTACCTCGTCAGTCGGAGACTGCGAGCTGAATCCGCGGTCTTCGGTCGCGGATGCGGGGGCTTCGGCGCCCTTAAACAGCACCCTCCAGGCGCCTTCGTAAGTTGTATTGAAGAGCCCGCTTAGCGCCTGGTGCTGTTCCGGATTGAACTCCCACAAATTGAATGCCCGTTCTTGGCATGGGAGAATCCGCCAGAGGAGCATGACTTGGACCACATCGACAAGCCGGAGCCTATTGCTCAACATCTTCTTGATGCAGGCTCGGAGTCCCGTCACCTCCACCGGATTGCCCCACTGCAAGCCCTTCTCTTTCCAGGAGGTGAGCTGCGTGGGGATTCCAGATCTAAACTCGGGGCCGCCGCCCATGTGGGCTTCTTGCGGCTCGGTGATATAGAACCACCCGATTGCCACCCTTGACGGAGTCCACGAAGGTCCCTTCTAGCCAAGGGGCGTTGGGCAATTGCCCAACATGGCGCGCCGCATTCCACTTGCGTGCCCTTCACAACCTTGACAGCGTTGAAGGTCTTGAGCCACAGGCGAAGTGGGGCTGGATGCGAGAGGAAGGCCTCGCACTACCACGATAAACGCCGAGATGTTGAGGATGAAGTTCGCGACGGATCGTGGAAATCAGGCCGTAGTAAAACATGAGCCCCGGACAAATGGATGGGCGGAAAGCCTAGTCCGCGGAGGAAGTGGGGAGGAAGGCGACCCTCTCATGAGGCCACAGGGTAGGGACGAGCTGCCCCTCGTCGGGCAGCCGATGCGCGATATCGCCGGAAAGGTATCCGGCGCTGCGCAGCTTGGTGATGTCCTCCTCCTTAGCGGTGGAGGCTAACCATTTACCTCCCGCTACAGGGAGATGGCGGACGTTGTTGTCACTAGAAGACTTTCCTGGCACCATTCTCGCATGGCGAGCCCTGATGAGGGTACCAGGAAAAATGGAAGCAAGACGAGTTCTTCGTGGTGTAATATTGGAAATATGCCATAGAGGCTGAGGGAGTCCTGGACTAGGGGGTGTCCGGACGGCCGGACAATCAATATCCGCCGGACTCCAAGACTACGAAGATACAAGATTGAAGACTCCGGCTCGTGTCCGGATGGTACTTTCCTTGGCGTGGAAAGCAAGCTTGGCAATACGGATATGTAGATTTCCTACCATTGTAACCGACTCTGTGTAACCCTAGCCTCCTCCGGTGTCTATATAAACCGGAGGGCTTTAGTCCGTGGGACAACATACATCTCAACAATCATACCATAGGCTAGTTTCTAGGGTTTAGTTCGTGGGACAACATACATCTCAACAATCATACCATAGGCTAGTTTCTAGGGTTTAGTTCGTGGTAGATCTACTCTTGTACTACCCATATCATCAATATTAATCAAGCAGGACGTAGGGTTTTACCTCCATCAAGAGGGCCCGAACCTGGGTAAAAACATTGTGTCCCTCGTCTCTTGTTACCATCCGCCTAGACGCACAGTTCGGGACCCCCTACCCGAGATCCGCCGGTTTTGACACCGACAGAGGCAATAATATTTGTATTATTATATTTCCTTATTCATAATTTTAGAGTTTATATTCTATGCTATAATTGATATGATCCTAGAATATGCGATTCAGTGGAACTCATATGCACGTGTGGAATGACAACCGGTAAAAATAAAAGGTTCCTAGTTCTGCCTCTGGGACTAGCTCAAGTGTTGTTGGTAATCACGTTTTCCAGATCTTAGGATATCGTCAAGTGTAACGATGATCCTAAAATAACATTGAGATTATGACGTTAGAAGAACGGTCATATTGAATTGACCCAATCTTGTTTGTTATGCATTGAGTGAAGGAAACATGCCCTAGAGGCAATAATAAAGTTATTATTTATTTCCTTATTTCATGATAAATGTCTATTATCCATGCTAGAATTGTATTAACCGGAAACATAATACATGTGTGAATATATAGACAAACAGAGTGTCACTAGTATGCCTCTACTTGACTAGCTTGTTAATCAAAGATGGTTATGTTTCCTAACCATGAACAAAGAGTTGTTATTTGACTAACGGGATCACATCATTAGTTGAATGATCTGATTGACATGACCCATTCCGTTCGCTTAGCACCCGATCGTTTAGTATGTTGCTATTGCTTTCTTCATGACTTATACATGTTCCTATGACTATGAGATTATGCAACTCCCATTTACGGAGGAACACTTTACTGTGCTACCAAAGCGTCACAGCGTAATCGGGTGATTATAAAGGTGCTCTACAGGTGTCTCGAAGGTACTTGTTGAGTTGGCGTATTTGAGATTAGGATTTGTCACTCCGAATGTCGGAGAGGTATCTCTGGGCCCTCTCGGTAATGCACATCACTTAAGCCTTGCAAGCATTGCAACTAATGAGTTAGTTGTGAGATGATGTATTACGGAACGAGTAAAGAGACTTGCCGTAACGAGATTGAACTAGGTATTGGATACCGACGATCGAATCTCGGGCAAGTAAGATACCGATGACAAAGGGAACAACGTATGTTGTTATGCGGATCGACCGATAAAGATCTTCGTAGAATATGTAGGAACCAATATGGGCATCCAGGTCCGCTATTGGTTATTGACCAAGACGTGTCTCGGTCATGTCTACATTGTTCTCGAACCGTAGGGTCCGCATGCTTAAGGTTTCGATGGCGGATATTATGAGTTTATGAGTTTTGATGTACCGAAGGAGTTCGGAGTCCCGGATGAGATCGGGGACATGACGAGGAGTCTCGAAATGGTCGAGGCGTAAAGATCGATATATTGGACGACTATATTCGGAGTTCGTAAAGGTTCGAGTGATTGGGTATTTTTGAGTCTGGGAGAGTTACGGAATTCGTATTGGGCCTCATTGGGCCATACGGAAAAGAGAGAAAGGGCCTAAGGGTGGCGCACCTCCCTTTGGCTAGTCCGAATTGGACTAGGGAGGCGCCCCTTCCTTCCTTCTCCTTCTCTCTTCCCTTTCCTTCTCTCCTACTCCTACTATATGGAAGGGTTCCTAGTTGGACTAGGAAAGGGGGAATCCTACTCCCGGTGGGAGTAGGACTCCCCTAGGGCGCGCCATAGAGAGGGCCGGCCCTCCCCCTCCTCCACTCCTTTATATACGGGGGTAGGGGCACCCCATAGACACAAGTTGATCATTGATCGTTCCTTAGCCGTGTGCGGTGCCACCCTCCACGATATTACACCTCGATCATATTGTAGCGGTGCTTAGGCGAAGCCCTGCGACAGGAGAACATCAAGATCGTCACCACGCCGTCGTCTTGTGGAACTCCCTCGGAGCCTCTATTGGATTGGAGATCGAGGTGCGTCATCGAGCTGTACGCGTGTCAAGAACTCGGAGGTGCGAATGCGGTGCTTGGATCGGTTGGACCGGGAGGGCGTCGACTACTTCCTCTACGTTGCGTCAACGCTTCGCTTGGTCTCACGAGGGTACATAGACAACACTCTCCCCTCGTTGCTATGCATCACCATGATCTTGCGTGTGCGTAGAAATTTTTGAAATTACTCGTTCCCCAACGATGGCATCCGAGCCTAGGTTTTATGGTTTGATGTTATATGCACGAGTAGAACACAAGTGAGTTGTGGGCGATATAAGTCATCTTGCTTACCAGCATGTCATACTTTGGTTGGCGGTATTGTTGGATGAAGCGGCCGGACCGACATTACGTGTACGCTTACGCGAGACTGGTTTTACCGCCGTGCTTTGCACACGGTGACTAGCGGTGTCGGTTTCTCCAACTTTAGTTGAACCGAGTGTGGCTACGCCGGTCCTTGCGAAGGTTAAAACAGCATCAACTTGACAAACTATCGTTGTGGTTTTGATGCGAGGTGAGATTGGTTCTTGCTTAAGCCCGTAGCAGCCACGTAAAACTTGCAACAACAAAGTAGAGGGCGTCTAACTTGTTTTTGCGGGGCATGTTGTGATGTGATATGGCCAAGACATGATGCTATATTTTATTGTATGAGATGATCATGTTTTGTAACCGAAGTTATCGGCAACTGGCAGGAGCCATATGGTTGTCGCTTTATTGTATGAAATGCAAACGCCCTGTAATTGCTTTACTTTATCACTAAGCAGTAGCGATAGTCGTAGAAGCAATAGATGGCGTAAACGAAAACGATGCTACGATGGAGATCAAGGTGTCACGCCGGTGACGATGGTGATCATGATGGTGCTTCAGAGATGGAGATCACAAGCACAAGAAGATGATGGCCATATCATATCACTTATATTGATTGCATGTGATGTTTATCCTTTATGCATCTTATCTTGCTTTGATTGACGGTAGCATTTTAAGATGATCTCTCACTAAAAATTATCAAGAAGTGTTCTCCCTGAGTATGCACCGTTGCCAAAGTTCGTCGTGCCCAGACACCACGTGATGATCGGGTGTGATAAGCTCTCGTCCATCTACAGCGGGTGCAAGCCAGTTTTGCACACGCAGAATACTCGAGTTAAACTTGACGAGCCTAGCATATGCAGATATGGCCTCGGAACACGGAGACCGAAAGGTCGGCGTGAATCATATAGTAGATATGATCAACATAACATGTTCACCATTGAAAACTACTCCATCTCACGTGATGATCGGTTATGGTTTAGTTGATTTGGATCACGTGATCACTTAGGCGACTAGAGATGTCTGTCTAAGTGGGAGTTCTTAAGTAATATGATTAATTGAACTTAAATTTATCATGAACTTAGTCTGGTAGTATTTTGCAAATTATGTTGTAAGATCAAAAGCTTGCGTTGTTGCTTTCATATATTTATTTTGATATGTTCCTAGAAAATTATGTTGAAAAATGTTAGTAGCAATGATGCGGATTGGATCCGCGATCCGAGGTTTATCCTCATTGCTGCACGAAGCATTATGTCCTTAATGCACCGCTAGGTAGCAGACCTATTGCAGGGAGCAGATGAGACATTATGAGCGTTTGGCTAGCTCAATATGATGACTACTTGATAGTTTTGTGCACCATGCTTTATGGCTTATAATCGGGACTTCAAAGATGTTTTGAACATCATGGACCATATGAGATGTTCCAGAGTTGAAGTTAATATTTCAAGCAAATACCGAGTTAAGAGATATGAAGTCTCCAACAAGTTCTATAGCTAAAAGATGGAGGAGAATCGCTCAACTAGTGAGCATGTGCTCAGATTATGCAGGTACTACAATCGCTTGAATCAAGTGGGAGTTAATCTTCCGGATAAGATAGTGATTGACAGAATTCTCTAGTCACCATCACCAAGTTAGTAGAACTTCGTGATGAACTATAGTATGCAAGGGATGATGAAAATAATTCCGAGTTTTTCATGATGATGAAATCGATGAAGGTAGAAATCAAGAAAGAACATCAAGTGTTGATGGTTAACAAGACCACTAGTTTCAAGAAAAGGGCAAAGGGATAGAAGGAACTTCAAGAAGAGCGGCAAGCAAGTTGTTGCTCAAGTGAAGAAACCCAAGTCGGACCTAAGCACGAGACTAAGTGCTTCTACTTGCAAAGGGACTGGTTATTGAAGCAGAACTACCCCAAGTATTTGGTGGATAAGAAGGATGACAAAGTAAACAAAGGTATATTTGATATACATGTTATTGATGTGTACTTTACTAGTGTTTATAGCAACCCCTCGGTATTTGGTACTGGTTCGGTTGCTAAGAGTAGTAACTCGAAACGGAGTTGCGAATAAGCGAAACTAGTTAAGGGTGAAGTGACGATGTGTGTTGAAAGTAGTTTCAAGATTGATATGATCATCATCGCACACTCCCTATACTTCGGGATTAGTGTTGAACCTAAATAAATGTTATTTGGTGTTTGCGTTGAGCATGAATATGATTTGATCGTGTTTATTGCAATACGGTTATTCATTTAAGTAAGAGAATAAACTGTTGTTCTATTTACATGAATAAAACCTTATATGGTTACACACCCAATGAAAATGGTTCATTGGATCTCGATCGTAGTGATACACATATTCATAATATTGAAACCAAAAGATGCAAAGTTAATAATGATAGTGCAACTTATTTGTGGCACTGCCGTTTAGGTCATATTGGTGTAAAGCGCATGAAGAAACTCCATGCTGATGGGATTTTGGAATCACTTGATTGTGAATCACTTGATGCTTGCAAACCATGCCTCATGGGCAAGATGACTAAGACTCCGTTCTCCGGAACAGTGGAGCGAGCATATGACTTATTGGAAATAATACATACTGATGTATGCGATCCAATGAGTGTTAAGGCTCGCGGCGGGTATCGTTGTTTTCTGACCTTCACAGATGATTTGAGCAGATATGGGTATATCTACTTGATGAAACATAAGTCTGAAATAGTTGAAAGGTTCAAAGAATTTCAGAGTGAAGTGGAAAAATCATCGTGACAAGAAAATAAGGTTTCTACGATCTGATCGCGGAGACAAATATTTGAGTTACGAGTATGGTCTTCAATTAAAACAATGTGGAATAGTTTCACAAATTCATGCCACCGAACACCACATCATAATGGTGTGTCGAACGTCAGTAACCATACTTTATTGGATATAGTACAATCTATGATGTTTCTTACCGATTTACCAATATCGTTTTGGGATCATGCATTAGAGACAGCTGCATTCACATTAAAAGGGCACCATCTAAATCCGTTGAGACGACAACATATGAACTGTGGTTTAGCAAGAAACCCAAGTTGTCGTTTCTTAAAGTTTGGGGCTGCGATGCTTATGTGAAAAAGTTTCATCCTGATAAGCTCGAACCCAAATCAGAGAAGTGCGTCTTCATAGAATACCCAAAGGAAATAGTTGGGTACACCTTCTATCACAGATCCGAAGGCAAGATATTCGTTGCTAAAAATGGATCCTTTCTAGAGAAGGAGTTTCTCTCGAAAGAAGTGAGTGGGAGGAAAGTAGAACTTGATGAGGTAAATGTACCTGTTCCCTTATTGGAAAGTAGTTCATCACAGAAATCTGTTCTTGTGACTACTATACCAATTAGTGAGGAAGCTAATGATGATGATCATGTAACTTCAGATCAAGTTACTACAGAACCTCGTAAGTCTTCCAGAGTAAGATCCGCACCAGAGTGGTGTAGTAATAATGTTCTGGAAGTCATGTTACTAGACCATGATGAACCTACGAACTATGAGGTAGCGATGATGAGCCCAGATTCCGCGAAATGGCTCGAGGCCATAAAATCTGAGATATGATCCATGTATGAGAACAAAGTATGGACTTTGATGGATTTGCCCGATGATCGGCAAACCATAGAAAATAAATGGATCTTCAAGAGGAAGACGGACGTTGATAGTAGTGTTACTATCTACAAAGCTCGACTTGTTGCAAAAAGGTTTTCGACAAGTTCAAGGGGTTGACTACGATGAGACCTTCTCACTCGTAGAGATGCTTAAGTCTGTCCGAATCATGTTAGCAATTGCCGCATTTTATGATTATGAAATTTGGCAAATGGATGTAAAAACTGCATTCCTGAATGGATTTCTGGAGGAAGAGTTGTATATGATGCAACCAGAAGGTTTTATCGATCCAAAGGGAGCTGACAAAGTGTGCAAGCTCCAGCGCTCCATTTATGGACTGGTGCAAGCATCTCGGAGTTGGAATATACGCTTTGATAAGTTGATCAAAGCATATAGTTTATCTGAGACTTGCAAATGAAGCCTGTATTTACAAGAAAGTGAGTGGGAGCAATACAACATTTCGATAAGTATATGTGAATGACATATTGTCGATCGAAATAATGTAGAATTATTACGTAAAGCATAAAGGAGTGTTTGAAAGGAGTTTTTCAAAGAAAGACCTCGGTGAAGTTGCTTACATATTGAGCATCAAGATCTATAGAGATAGTTCAAGGCGCTTGATAAGTTTTTCAATGAGTACATACCTTGACAAGATTTTGAAGTAGTTCAAAATGGAACAGTCAAAGAAAGAGTTCTTGCACGTGTTATAAGGTGTAAAATTGAGTAAGACTCAAAACCCGACCACGGCAGAAGATAGAAAGAGAATGAAAGTCATTCCCTATGCCTTGGCCATAGGTTCTATAAAGTATGCCATGATGTGTACCAGATCTATTGTATACCCTACATCGAGTTTGGCAAGGAGTACAATAGTGATCTAGGAGTAGATCACTAGACAACGGTCAAAATTATCCTTAGTGGAATAAGGATATGTTTCTCGATTATGGAAGTGACAAAGGTTAAATACGTAAAGGGTTACGTCGATGCAAGTTTTGACACCGATCTGGATGACTCTAAGTCTCGATCTAGATACATATTGAAAGTGGGAGCAATTAGCTAGAGTAGCTCACGAATGTGACAGACCCGTTGACTAAACTTCTCTCACGAGCAAAACATGATCATACCTTTGTACTCTTTGGGTGTTAATCACATAGCGATGTGAACTAGATTATTGACTCTAGTAAACCCTTTGGGTGTTGGTCACATGACGATGTGAACTATGGGTGTTAATCATATGAGATATGATTATTGGTGTTCAATCACATGGCGATGTGAACTAGATTATTGACTCTAGTGCAAGTGGGAGGCTGAAGGAAATATGCCTAGAGGCAATAATAAAGTTATTATTTATTTCCTTATTTCATGATAAATGTCTATTATTCATGCTAGAATTGTATTAACCGGAAACATAATACATGTGTGAATATATAGACAAGCAGTGTCACTAGTATGCCTCTACTTGACTAGCTTGTTAATCAAAGATGGTTATGTTTCCTAACCATGAACAAAGAGTTGTTATTTGATTAACGGGATCACATCATTAGTTGAATGATCTGATTGACATGACCCATTCCGTTAAGCTTAACACCCGATCGTTTAGTATGTTGCTATTGCTTTCTTCATGACTTATACATGTTCCTATGACTATGAGATTATGCAACTCCGTTTACGGAGGAACACTTTGTGTGCTACCAAACGTCACAGCGAATCGGGTGATTATAAAGGTGCTCTCAGGTGTCTTGAAGGTACTTGTTGAGTTGGCGTATTTCGAGATTAGGATTTGTCCTCCGAATGTCGGAGAGGTATCTCTGGGCCCTCTCGGTAATGCACATCACTTAAGCCTTGCAAGCATTGCAACTAATGAGTTAGTTGTGAGATGATGTATTCTGAGCGAGTAAAGAGACTTGCCGTAACGAGATTGAACTAGGTATTGGATACCGACGATCGAATCTCGGGCAAGTAACATACCGATGACAAAGGAACAACGTATGTTGTTATGCGGTCGACCGATAAAGATCTTCGTAGAATATGTAGGAACCAATATGGGCATCCAGGTCCGCTATTGGTTATTGACGGAGACGTGTCTCGGTCATGTCTACATTGTTCTCGAACCGTAGGGTCCGCACGCTTAAGGTTTCGATGACAGATATTATGAGTTGATGATTTTTGATGTACCGAAGTTGTTCGGAGTCCCGGATGAGATCGGGGACATGACGAGGAGTATCGAATTGGTTGAGACGTAAAGATCGATATATTGGACGACTATATTCGGAGTTCGGAAAGGTTCCGAGTGATTGGGTATTTTTGAGTCTGGGAGAGTTACGGAATTCGTATTGGGCCTCATTGGGCCATACGGGAAAAGAGAGAAAGGGCCTAAAGGGTGGCTGCACCTCCCTTTGGCTAGTCCGAATTGGACTAGGGAGGGGGGGCGCCCCCTTCCTTCCTTCTCCTTCTCTCTTCCCTTTCCTTCTCTCCTACTCCTACTATATGGAAGGGTTCCTAGTTGGACTAGGAAGGGGGAATCCTACTCGGTGGGAGTAGGACTCCCCTAGGGCGCGCCATAGAGAGGGCCGGCCCTCCCCCTCCTCCACTCCTTTATATACGGGGGTAGGGGCACCCCATAGACACAAGTTGATCATTGATCGTTCCTTAGCCGTGTGCGGTGCCACCCTCCACGATATTACACCTCGATCATATTGTAGCGGTGCTTAGGCGAAGCCCTGCGACAGGAGAACATCAAGATCGTCCACCACGCCGTCGTCTTGACGGAACTCCCCTCGAGCCTCTCTTGGATTGGAGATCGAGGGTGCGTCATCGAGTTGTACGCGTGTCAAGAACTTCGGAGGTGCGAATAACGGTGCTGCTTGATCGGTTGGACCGGAGGACGACGACTACTTCCTCTATGTTGCGTCAGCGCTTCGCTTGGTCTCACGAGGGTACGTAGACAACACTCTCCCCTCGTTGCTATGCATCACCATGATCTTGCGTGTGCGTAGAATTTTTTTGAAATTACTACGTTCCCCAACATTGAGTGAATATCATCTGTATACAATTGAATAACACATAGTGTTAGCATGTGAAATTGATCCTTAGATAACGAGAGTATCATGATCATTTATTATCGTACGATGGGCTTTGGGGTTGCTCAAACATCACGTGTAACACGATGATCATAATGACAACTTACAGGTTCATCAGAAAGTTTGGCAAGTGGCCGGATAGCTCAAGAGTGGGATTTTCTCCTCCGATGATGGAGATATATTCTTTGGGACCTCTTAGTGTGACGACATCAATCATATCTAGCCAGACAGAAGTGACTTCATTACAGGGATGTCGGAACATAATAACAAGAAAGAAGTACAAAACCAGTAACGAGGTTTCAGTATAATGAGCATAGTGATGACTCAGGAGGATATCGATGCATCCCGGGTTTTGTGAAGTATCACAAAGCAAAGGGAACATTACACGATAACCAAAGGTTCACTCGAATATCATTCGTGTACTCACAGGTCGTTGAACGGATGGTTTCGTCCAGGTCTGTGAGTTACCCCGAACCTATGGGATCACAATCTTATGGACATCACGATCCGCTGAGTGTTAGTAGAACATGAGTCATGAGAATATATTTGTGGAATTCTTTCATAAATATTTGGAATAATTCTGGGAGGATCCGGAAGCGTTTCAAGGTCACCGAAAGGGTTTCGAAGAGAATCGGGTTATACTGGGTATTACCGATAAATTATATATAGGTGAAAAATATTTTCGGAGATGTTAAAAAATATATAAAATGTTCTAAAAGTATTTAGAACATTTTATATTTAATTTAAATATCAATGGGCCGTAAAGTCCAAGAGGTGGAAGGAATTATGGGCCACAAGGGCCCAAAGGAAGTGGGTCCCCATTGCCATATAGGGCCCCTGAATTGGACTAGGGGATTAGTCCTACTCCTCCGACATGGCGGGCGCCCGAAGAGGGACTTTCCCTCCTTGGTGGTTGCCCCCTCCTCCACCTCCAACCTATATGTACTAGGGTTTTTTGCTTTGTTGGATACGCAAGTTTTGGAGTCTCCTCTAGTTCTTCTAGTTCTAATTCTAGTTGGTCCTAGATAACTAACTAGAGCTAGGATAATTCTCTTGTCCTCATAATTAGAAGCCCAATGTGGTTCTAATCGAGTCCCTCTAATTCTCCGGCCCTGGACGGTGAAGCGCTGCCGGATCATGAAGGCTGCTTGCTTGCAACCAAGTAGAGAGACTGTGCTTTTGGTCTTCAGTTGGAGGGACTATTCGTGGGTGATACGAGGGATAATTCATTGGCGGTCCGTAGGGACTCCAATTACGATATACACCAACACATTCTTCTTCGGCCACTAGTAGAAAAACACCTATTAGACCCGGTTCGTAAGGGCCTTTAGTCCCGGTTCTTGAACCGGGACTAATAGGTCGTTACTAATACCTCCCCCCTTTAGTCCCGGTTCTAAAATGAACCGGGACAGATGGTCCTCCACGTGGCCGGTGCGCCGAGTCTAGGCAGGGGGGCCTTTGGTCCCGGTTGGTGGCACCAACCGGGACCAAAAGGCATCCACGCGTCAGCATTCCAGTGGCTGGGGTTTTTTTTTTGAAAGGGAGGGGGGTGGGGGTTTGGGGGGTTAATTTAGGTGTTTCATATATTGTGTTAGCTAGCTAATTAATATAGAGAAGTGTCCTCTCTTATGTCCGTGCTTGGTCGACGCTTCGTACTATATACATATAGCCCTCGACACGCTAGCTAGTAAGAAAATGAAGGGAACCATCGAGTACAGAAATTAGCCCCGCATACCGAGAGAAATGATCGATCGACCTCTCCTTCTCCGAGAGATTGGTCGAACAACAAGTTTTAAATATCATGTCGTCCGACGCGCTCTGGCTACATAAATGTACAATATATAAGATCTCTCAATTACAGTCCCCTAGCATTTGAAATCAACTTCCACATGGTATTCTCGGCTTTATTGATGGCGTGGTCAAGAAAGAATCCCGCCAATTCCTCTTGAATTGCTTTCATGCGATCTGGTTCTAGGAGTTCATTCCGATCTGCCACGTCTAATTTGAAGAAGGGGTTAATATATATATATATATATATATATATATATATATATATATATATATATATATATATATATATATATGAATGAATGAAACTCAACAGAAATAATGGTGTAATAAAATGAAGTTGTGAATATTATTAATTGCTTACGCACTTCACATTGTCTTTGAGAGTAGCCCCGCTTGTTTTTCAAAGTCGCGGTGTGGATGAACTCGCACACGTAGTATCCACAGAAATCATTCCCTTGTTCCTGCCACAAGCACTTTACGAGAAATAGAGGTCAATCAAACTAATAATGAAGCATTATAAATGGCATTGATGAAAGTATAACTATAGAATCAACGGGAGATGCGCACAACTAGCTAGCCAGTAGTACTTACTTTCGGGTATGTATATCGCAGCTCCTTCGGCAGTCCCGGAGCTTGTGCGGTGAACTGTTTCCAAACCCTGCAAGACAAAGAAAATAATAATTATTACTTGAGATATCAGGAAATGAACAAAAAGTTGTCGATATGGTGCGATAATGATCGATTGAACTTACTTGCTGAGCATTTCAGTCATGTCCGCATAGGTGCTAGGATCTTTCCGTCTCGAGTCTAAGACGGTTACTAGTCCACGCTCAAGCTTAATCTCCAGAAGAATATAGTGGTACCTGCGCACGCATGCATAACTCATCAATTACATTACTATAACCTCGCTCGAGTAATAAGGGAAACCGAATATGCAAACGATCAGTAACACTCACTTGCCGTTGTAAGGAAAGAGTATGGTATCTTTGTTTTGATTTTTGATCAACGATTGTAGCAAGTTGTCCTCGGCCTTTTTGACATCCTTTTCAACCAGAAATACATCTATGATATTTGTGTTAATGAACCCAATATCATAGATTTCATTTTTTTTGCACTCGATGATCTTCAATCTGCATAATATATTGACGATAATTAATTATAAATACATGCAACGAAAGAGCCGAGCTATATATAGAGACTTAATGACAGAAATAGTACTTATAGGCAGTAGCAAAAGACTGTTAATTTATCGAGGGCCTTTTGATTGAAGAACGCGAAGAACTCCTCAAATGGAACACACAACAGATCAGTTCCAACGAGGTCGTGCTCCTCTTTAATGTGCAGATACAAACTATTCATCCCCCCAGACTTTCTACAGGTTTTCATGTACCAAGTATGGAATCTTTGCATCATCGTTGTTAGAGATTTTTCATCTTTGACGAGAGGCTTCCTGTACTCGTATCTGTGTTCTTGCACCTTCATGTAATCAGGAAGTGCATCGTTAGGTAGGTAATCTTGTAGATTGCCATAACCGGCCACCATCCTCGGAACATTAGCGACTATGTTGCCGCTAGACACATTGAGCGGGGGGCACGATTGGTTTGCTTGTTCGCCGAGATGGTCAATTTTTTTCGTAGCTGCTCGTTCTTTTGCTCTTTGATGTCTGACATCACTTCCCGACCGCTCCGCTTGGAGATATGTCTGTTCAGTAATGCGCTCATAGTTTGTTCTCGGCGGAGACTTTGCCGGTTTCCTCAGGGCATCGAGAGTGCGCTTTGCTTTCACCGGATCTACCTTCTCCTCCGGAGGTGGATGTCTCTTTGCTTTCACCCCTTCAAAGAACTCTTCACGTGGGTCTACACAATTGAAAGTGCAACTAATCCCCGGGTGGTTTTGGTAATTAATAACAACATATATATCATTGAACTAATTGTTTCTTGAGAATATTTCAGAAAGTTCAGTGATATGGGTATGGCAATGACTGATGATGTGGACCCCTCAAAATGCTAAGGAAAACATTGGCAAAAGCTCAAGACTCTATTTTTGGTTTAGTGATCCAAGATCACATTGAGTCCATAGGAAAGCCAATACTATTAAAAGGGGATGAGGTTATGATGATGATCTGGTTGCTCAAAGTGCTTAGTGATTTATCTCCCAAACTATCAGCAATCTTTCATTCCAACATATACTCATAAGTAATCTCGGTCCCACCGATTCCATAAACTCAGTCACACCGAGATGAACCACCTCAGCCATATACCCAAACCCTAGAAATTTGGATTTTCCGATTCCAAACTCGGTCTTACGAAACTAGTGTTGCCAACCTTCAGAACCTTCGTACTCAAATCGGTGTCACCGAGATGATAAAGTCGGTCCCACCGAGAATGGCAAACCCTAGTCTTTGGAAGAATCGGACTAACCAGATTGTATTTTCGGTCCCACGAAAATCCCAACGTTCACAAGATTTGAACTTTCGGTCTCACCGAGTTGTCAACTTCGGTCCGACCGAGATTGGTCAAATGTGTGTAGCAGTTGGATTTTGTGTGGAGGCTATAAATACCCTCCACCTCCTCTTCATTCGTGGAGAGAGCCATCGAAAGAACTACCACTCCTACCTTACATTTACGAGAAGAAAACTACCTACCCTTGTGTTGAGATCAAGTTGCTCCACTCCCACCATATGAAACTTGATTTCTAGCCTTCCCAAGTTGCTTTCCACTCAATCCTTTCTTCCACCACAGCCAAATCAGTGAGGAGAGTTGAGTGTTGGGGAGATTATCATTTGAAGCACAAGAGCAAGGAGTTCATCATCACCAACACCATCTATTACCTTTTGGAGGTGGTGCCTCCTAGATTGGTTAGGTGTCGCTTGAGAGCCTCCGTCAAGATGTGGAGTTGAACCAAGAAGTTTGTAAGGGCAAGGAGATCGCCTACTTCGTGAAGATCTACCCCGAGTAAGGCTAGTCCTCCGTGGGCGTAGGCCATGATGGCATAGACAAGGTTGCTTCTTCGTGGACCCTTCGTGGGTGGAGCCCTCCGTGGACTCTCGCAGCCGTTACCCTCCGTGGGTTGAAGTCTCCATCAACGTGGATTGACGATAGCACCACCTATCGGAACCACGAGAAAAATCTCCGTGTCTCCAAATTGCGTTTGCTCTTCTCCACCTCTATTTACTACATGTGCAATTTACTTTCCGCTGCCATTACTCTAGAATTGCATGTGTAGGGTGATACTTGACTTGCTCATCATTGTGAACTTGCTGAAAACTTGTCCTAATCAAAAGGCTAGACTTTTAAATTGTCAAGTAGTCTAATCACCCCCCCTCTAGACATACTTTCGATCCTACAAGTGGTATCAGAGATTTGGTCTCCATTGGATGCATTGGACTCCATAAGCTTGGTTTCACAACCTAGGAGAGTATGGCGTCTAGTGAGGGTAATTTTCGTAGAGGTCCTTACTTTGATGGTTCAAATTTTGCTAGTTGGAAGCATAAAATGAAAATGCATATTCTTGGACATAACCCTGCCGCATGGGGCATTATTTGTGTTGGCTTGCAAGGTGAGTTCTTCGAGGAAGCAAAAGTTCCGGATCGTGAAGCTACAGCGGATGAACTGCGGATGTTGCAAAACAATGCTCAAGCTTGTGACAATGCTTTGTGTCCCGAGGAGTTCAACAAGATCAGCCGTCTTGAGAATGCAAAAGAGATTTGGGATACTTTGGTCGAAATGCACGAAGGTACCGAGTCCGTGAAGGAATCAAAGCTAGATGTTCTTCAAGGTCAACTTGACAAGTTCAAGATGAAGGAAGGTGAAGGAGTCGCTGAAATGTACTCTAGGCTTGCTCTCATCACCAATGAGATTGCCGGCTTAGGAAGCGAAGAAATGACCGACCGATTCATCATTAAGAAGATTCTCAGAGCTTTGGATGGAAAGTATGACACCGTGTGCACTTTGATCCAAATGATGCCAAACTACAAGAATCTCAAGCCTACCAAGTCATTGGAAGAATTGTTGCTCATGAGATGACACTTAAAGATAAGGAAGAGCTTCACAACAAGTCAAGTGGTGCTTACAAAGCTACAGTTGAAGCTCCCACAACCTCAAGTGACAAGCTAGTTTCCAATGAAGAGATAAGCCTAATGGTGAAGAACTTCAACAAATTCTACAAGAGTAGAAGCAAGGAAAGAAGCTCAAAGTCTAGATCATATGATGAAAAGAGATCTTCTAGTCATGATCGAAGCTGCTACAATTGTGGAAGACCGGACACTACTCAAATGAGTGTTCGACTCCCACAAGAGAAGAGAAGAATCTCCAAGAAGAAGAAGCTCAAGAGAAGAGTCACCTCAAAAGAGAGAAGGAGTAGAGATGATCGTTATGAGCGAAGATCCTCTCGGAGAAGCAAGGATTCGGAAAGGAAAGACAAGTCATCAAGGAGCTACACAAGAAGAAAACATCAAGCTCATGTTGGTGAATGGGTCTCGGCTCCGACTCGACAATCACTCCGAAAGAAGCTATCACTCCAACTCCGAATACAGTCAAGATGAAGGTGTTGCCGGTCTTGCTCTCGTATCCTCCAACTCCAACTCCTATGACTTATTTGATTCACCAAATGAGGGAATTGGAAGATGCTTCATGGCAAAAGGCCCCAAGGTATCACACCCTGGATTTATTGACTTTGATAGTGATGAAGATGACTTGCTTGGTGAAGATGAGCTTTTACATGACAAATCTAGTGAGCTTAGTAATGATGAACATGCTAATAGTCTTTATAGTCGAGAAGAGTCGAATGACAATGCTATGAAGGAGATTGAGCGTCTAACTAAGGAACTAAACACTCTTAAGTTAGCTCATGAAACAACTCAAGAAGATCATAGAGAGCTCCTAAGATCTCATGAGAAGCTACGCTTCGAGAAGCTCAATCTAGAGCAAGAACATGAGTTTCTAAAAGCTATCAATGACGATCTTCGAAAGAAGAGTTCTTCATATCTTGCCAAACGACTTCTCTTGTATAATTTCTTGCCACCTATTAAAACTAAGCATGACAAGCATAAGAAAAATTCTTCATCTAGTAGTAATA
The DNA here is from genome assembly GCA_021437245.1 of Aegilops speltoides. NCBI lineage: Eukaryota > Viridiplantae > Streptophyta > Magnoliopsida > Poales > Poaceae > Aegilops > Aegilops speltoides. Next base: position 491,582,671 of record CM038144.1, read on the forward strand.
ATAATCATGCTAAATCAAATGTTGTTACTTCTAGTAGTTCTCTTGATTCCACTAACAATGTTTTAAGCCAAGTTTCACTTGAGCAAGAAAATAGTTTATTGAAAGGGATTATAGAGAAAGGTGTCTACAAGAGCCTTGCGGAAGCAAGAACTTTGAGGAAATTGTTAAGCAAGGAAGGCACCGGAAGAATCAAGGAATTGGTTTTGAGCGAAAGTTCAACGCCGAGGGTGTTGAATGGGAAGAAGGTCAATATCCCACTCCAAAGTTTGTTTCTCAAAAGGAGAAGTATGATCCTACTTCTTCCAATGTGGAACAAGCCCAAGATGACCTTCCACCACAAGACCACAAGCTAAAAGGCAAAGACAAGCTTCAAGAGGAGATTGATGCATTCATTGAAGCACCCAAGGCCATGGTCAAGTGGGTTCCCAAGGAAACTTCAAGTTCTACTTCGTCAAGCTCAACTACTACCCCAAGGATTCCCATCAAGATGATGTGGATCCCGAAGAAGAAGAACTAGAGAGTTCTTGAGGGTGACTCCGCCAACATACTTCACTCATATTCATTTTGGCAAGAACTTGTGCAATCAACTTCCACATCTTGCACTAGTTCATGGAGTCACAAACCCTCATGTTGGTAAGTCAAGGGACAAGGTAATCATTGCTTTCATGGACATCATCTATTGTGTACTTCAATCTATGTCCATGGATATCCTTGTTTGTTCCTTGTGGGACTAACCCATGTAGGTATTGAAAGTGCCCGAATCCAAAGGATTGCTCCCAACTCTTGATGATCTTCATCAACATTGAGCATCCACATCTTCAACATCTACATGAAGTCTTCTACGACAACCCAAGGTTAGTTTGACCCTTTAAAAGGGGTTCTCACATCAAGGGGAGCTTTGCTCTAAAGAATTGAGCTAAAGCATCTTCAAATGATGTGAACACATTAATGCTTTATGTAAAAGTGGTAACCCCACTTGTGCTTAAACGATGAGTATGACCTATGATCAAATGTTCTCATTTGACTCCTAAGTCAATATACTCATATATAGATGACCTAGTCATCGCCAAATTGTGTGCTAGTTGCTAGTGTTTTGTTTGTGCATGTTTGACACATATTTCATTTGCTATCTTATTGTGTGAGCATGTTGGATGCATAATTTTATCCATTCGAGGACATCCATTTGTTGCTTTGGTCTTTTGGATTTTTCTTTTTGACCAAATGGATGGACAAGAATGCCTAAGTTCCTCCCCTAGCTATCTATGCTTTCTTGTCTCAAACTCTATTCATGCTTATATCACAAACTTTGATCAAGTCTTTTTCGGACAGACCGAGTGAGGAGCACTCGGAGCCACCGATCCGTCAAAAACTTAACTTCCAAAACCTTCTAAGTACTTTCGGTCAAACCAATATACTCAAATCGGACAGACCGAAATCACTTGGATTGATCTAGGTTTTCACCTCGGTGAAACCGAGTTACAAATTCGGCGTGATCAAGTGAGTAGCTGCTTGCGATTAACCATCTCGGTGCCACCGAGTTTTCCAACTCGGTCCCACCGACAGCTGAAGGGTATATATACCTAAGGGCAGCGCGCGTTGATTCTTTCTTCATACCGCCTCGCCCCCAAACCCTTAGCTGCCGTCGCCGTGGTCTCCGAATCGTCTCCGCCGTCGCCTGTGCGCCCTCATCGCGGGTCTCCGTCGCCGTCAACGGTCAATCTCACCGCGCCGTTGCCGCCGTAGTGAAACTCCACCAAGTTGGGTGAGTTTCAATCCCTCTCGTGCTTCAACCTCTGATTCAATGCACGACAGGTTTTGCCTAGCTTCTTGCCACGTTTGAAATCTTCCTATCCAGCAGATTAGTTCTTAGAACGAAATTGAGTGAAAATTTTAGGGTTAGGTTTCCACGAACACATCTCGGTGTGACCGATTCTACATTCTCGGATCGACCGATTTGGCCTCCGCCATTGCACTACACTTTTCGGTCCAACCGAAGTTGTGCAAATCGGTAAGACCGAAATGAGGATTTAGTGAAACCCTAGTGTTCTCGGCTAGACGAAACCCATTTCGTCCAACCGAAAGTGGTGTGAATGGTTCTGTTTAGACACTTGGATTCACGAATTTTAGACTCGGTCGACCGAAATGCATTCTCGTGAAAACCTAAAACTGAAATTTGAACTCATTTTTTTCAAAAACTTCTGCAGTTTGTGATAACTCTTCTATTCTGCCTATACCTATTCTATTCACAGGTTGTCAGCCATGTCAGATGCAAGTGACAGCCAGAACAGGTCTGAATCACCAGTTGCAATTCCAGAGGCAGGCACAAGTCCTGAAGCCAGCAGTTTTTCTGATGATGGTGAGAGGAGCACACCAAGTGGTTTGCCTCCAGCTGCCACCAGGGCCAGGAAGAAGAGAAATTCTGATGAAGAGGACTCTGACTTTGTTGCTGAGGAAGAGATCACATCCAAGCCTAAGAGGAAAGTGGTTGCCAAAGAGCATCAAGGGCAACAAACAAAGAAAGGCACCAGCAAGGTGAAGAAGTCCACAGTTGCAAAGAAGTTGAGCATGGAAGAAGAAACCTCGAGCAAGGTAAAGAAAACTTCCAAGAGGAAGAGGATAGTACATGATGAAGCTGATGATGATTCTGATGAGGAAGCACCCCAGCCTCCTCAGAAGCCTAAGTTGATGGGAGATGCCATCAGGGCAGGAGCACCTACCAAATCTAAGCCGTCTGCTCCAGCAAAGGCAGCTCAAGCCAAGCCTGCTGCCAAGCCCAAGAAAACAGTGAGAAACATTCCTGTTTCAGAGAAGAAGAAGGACAATGTGCCACCAGCTGAGTCAGATGAAGAGGCACATGTATTGCTAAAACTCCGTCAGAAACTGCCAGTCCACAATGATGCTCATCCTCGAGCTGAAAATATGAAGGAAAGGAAGGACAAAGGTCTCAGGCTATGGAGGCAAGTTGATCCATATGCCTCCAGGAGAAGGACAGCTATTGACCCAAGGTTCCACACCAGAGAGCAACAAGATTTCTATGAGACAGTACTCATGGACAAGAAGCCCATTGTTGCTGACACTAGATATGTTGACTGGGCATACATTGACAGTGAAGAGCACAGAGACTACTTCCCACATGTTCATGAGAGCTTCACTGCATGTGGAGTTGCAGAGTTCGTTGGTCAGAAACTGACAGCATGGAATGATGAGATGATCATGCAATTCTATGCCACAGCACACTTCTATTCAGATGGCAGAATTGTATGGATGACTGAAGGCCAGAGATTCTCTTCAACAGTTGAAGAGTGGGCTGCACTACTGAATGCTCCAGTATCAAGAGATGATGATGTAGATGTCTATGGAATCCCCAAGAAGAATCATGAGTCAATGAGGAACATGTACAATGAGGTACCGACCAAGGATGTAGAGCTATGGAAGCTTGGTTGAGTGTATCATCTTGAGCAGGTCTCCCAACCACTAACACTATTACGAGGCATACTTTGATGCCCAAGTCCGAGACCATCGCATGATAAGAGGCTACTCTATCAACATGCTGCATATTCTAGATCGAAGGCACCTTTCAAGGTGATGGACACGATAGTTGAGACTATCAAGAGGACAGATGAGCAGACGAGTAAGAGGTCATGTGGGTTTGCTCCGCACATTCAGATGCTCATCAATGCCAAGTTTGGCACGGACACCTACTTGTTGGATAGACCCCACTTGCCACTGCAGCCTGAACATGAAGATAATGAAGTTGTGATGACTGAGGATGATCCCACATCTGTTGAAGGACAAGCTAAGTCTGAAGCTGCCAAACAAGCTAAAGCTGAGAAGGAAGCAGCAGCAGCAGCAGCAAAACCCAAGAGCGTTGGAGAACAGCTTCTTGAAGCTACCCAGAGGATTGAACTACGCCTGGCCAGCATAGTGCAGTCTCAGGAGAGTCTTGAGAGGATAGTTGAAGACAAGTTCCATGCTCTGGATGTCAAGCTGACTGAAGTGCAGGTCACCGTCAACAAGCTTGAGGCAGATATCGAGGAAGCCAAGAGGGAGAAGGCAGAGCTCATGAAGGAGATGCAGGATGACCTTGTCGAGGATGACTATGAGCAGCCTGCTCCGGTTCCCACAAAGCCCAGATCAGCTGCTATTCCAGTGACAGACCCCAGGGCTACTGCATCAGCACCTCCCACAGCTCCATCAGTTCCAGCTCCAGCTCCAGTGTCCACTCCTCCAGCTCCACAGACTTCAGCAGAAGCCTTTGCAGATGCAGCTATCTCCACTCCATCGACCCAGACAGGAGCCGCCAGCAGAGTCCCTAGTGACGTTTAGCTCTATACCTTTCGAACTTTTTGGTAACTTGTTGCCAAAGGGGGAGAAATTGTATAGATCATAGGACTTCGAGAGAGAGAGTGCTCGTTTTTGCTCTTTCGTTTGCGGTTTTCCTTGAGATACTTTTGAGTTTTCCGAGACATCTCGTGTGTTTGATACTACGTTTGCTCTACTTTGATGAGTGCTTGATCATACTATGCCTTAATGTGTGCTTAATGCTTATCATATTCTATTCATATCTTGTATGATCATTTACTCATGTCTTGGTGATTGGGTGCATGCTATTCGTTCTTATCATTTTGTGCGCTCCACCAAGATGTATGTGACATGGAAGAGTGACCCATGATCCTAATCGATTGTGCATTTGCATTCAAACGCAAATCTCAAATAATGCACAAATTTAGGGGGAGCTCTTGCTTATCACATACTTCTCAAAGCGATTTATATTATTCATTGATTATATCTCTTGTCGAAGCTTTGATCTATATGTTGTCATCAATTACCAAAAGGGGAGATTGAAAGTGCAACTAATCCCGGGTGGTTTTGGTAATTAATAACAACATATATATCATTGAACTAATTGTTTCTTGAGAATATTTCAAAAGTTCAGTGATATGGGTATGGCAATGACTGATGATGTGGACTCCTCAAAATGCTAAGGAAAACATTGGCAAAAGCTCAAGACTCTATTTTTGGTTTAGTGATCCAAGATCACATTGAGTCCATAGGAAAGCCAATACTATTAAAAGGGGATGAGGTTATCTCCCAAACTATCAGCAATCTTTCATTCCAACATATACTCATAAGTAATCTCGGTCCCACCGATTCCATAAACTCAGTCACACCGAGATGAACCACCTCAGCCATATACCCAAACCCTAGAAATTTCGGATTTTCCGATTCCAAACTCGGTCTTACGAAACTAGTGTTGCCAACCTTCAGAACCTTCAGACTCAAATCGGTGTCACCGAGATGATAAAGTCGGTCCCACCGAGAATGGCAAACCCTAGTCTTTGGAAGAATCGGACTAACCGAGATTGTATTTTCGGTCCCATCAAAATCCCAACGTTCACAAGATTTGAACTTTCGGTCTCACCGAGTTGTCAACTTCGGTCCGACCGAGATTGGTCAAATGTGTGTAACGGTTGGATTTTGTGTGGAGGCTATAAATACCCTCCACCTCCTCTTCATTCGTGAGAGAGCCATCGAAAGAACTACCACTCCTACCTTACATTTTCGAGAAGAAAACTACCTACCCTTGTGTTGAGATCAAGTTGCTCCACTCCCACCATATGAAACTTGATTTCTAGCCTTCCCAAGTTGCTTTCCACTCAATCCTTTCTTCCACCACAGCCAAATCAGTGAGGAGAGTTGAGTGTTGGGGAGATTATCATTTGAAGCACAAGAGCAAGGAGTTCATCATCACCAACACCATCTATTACCTTTTGGAGGGTGGTGCCTCCTAGATTGGTTAGGTGTCGCTTGGGAGCCTCCGTCAAGATGTGGAGTTGAACCAAGAAGTTTGTAAGGGCAAGGAGATCGCCTACTTCGTGAATATCTACCCCGAGTAAGGCTAGTCCTCTGTGGACGTAGGCCATGATGGCATAGACAAGGTTGCTTCTTCGTGGACCCTTCGTGGGTGGAGCCCTCCGTGGACTCTCGCAGCCGTTACCCTCCGTGGGTTGAAGTCTTCATCAACGTGGATTGACGATAGCACCACCTATCAGAACCACGAGAAAAATCTCCGTGTCTCCAAATTGCGTTTGCTCTTCTCCACCTCTATTTACTACATGTGCAATTTACTTTCCGCTGCCATTACTCTAGAATTGCATGTGTAGGGTGATACTTGACTTGCTCATCATTGTGAACTTGCTGAAAACTTGTCCTAATCAAAAGGCTAGACTTTTAAATTGTCAAGTAGTCTAATCACCCCCCCTCTAGACATACTTTCGATCCTACAACGATCGTATTGTTTTCCTCCTTGGTCCTCTCATACGGTAACTTCTCTAGAGTCTTTAGAGGTGGACCGTATCTATATTGCCTCTCTCCTCTTCTTGTGCTGCTAGACGCCGGAGCAGACGGAGCGGCTGCGGCGTCTGTCTTCTTTCGTGCTTGCTTACGAGGCGGAGGAGAAGGACTACGACGCGCTGGAGCAGCCGGGGCGGCGGCGGGTCTCTTTCTCCCTTGTTGGCAAGGCGGAGAAGGAGGAGGGTGCTGGCTGCTCGGGAGCGCCGGCGCAGGCGGAGAAGGAGGCGGAGTGCCGCCACGCGCCAGAGAAGGAGGCAGAGTGCCGCCACGCATGCCCTGATCGTCACTCGCCGGAGGAGGAGGCGGTGGAAGAGGCGGAGTGCCCTGACTTGCTGGAGGAGGAGGAGGAGGCGGAGGCATCCAGTTCGGAAGGTTGATGAGGTCCTTCCGCCATAGACATGGAGTCTTCAGAGCAGAACCCAGCCTAGTCTCCCCTTCACTGGTAGGGTGGTCAAGCACGAGGTCCTCAAATCCCTCCGTTATTTCATCCACCATCACCTTAGCATATCCTTCTGGAATCGGCTGGCAGTGATAAGTCGTGCCGGGTCCACTAGGATAAACTTGGCCAACAGCCGCCTTGACCTTCAAATTCATCCATCGCGCCATAATGTGGCAATTTTGAGACTCCGTGATACCATCCACGGGATAGCCGGCAGGAGCCGTCAAGACATGCTCCGGCTGAAGCAGCTCGGTGGAAGCCACGCTGCTTCTCCCTTAAATGGCGGGGTAGCTTTGGGGGAAGCTTCGGCAGGTCGTTTGTTGCGATCTGCTGCTTCTCGTACCTCTTCTCGTTCCTCTAGCCCCATTACCCTTTCATGCAGCGCCTGCAGTTGGTCCTGCTCCAGTTTCTTCCCCCTCCTGTGGGTTTTGTAACCCCCTGCGTCTAGAAAACCAACCTTCCACGAAATGGAGCCTGGCGTGCCTCGTGTCCGTCCAGGGTGCTCAGGATTCCCAAGGGCCATTGGGAGCTCATCCTTCTCCCTATTTGGAAGGAACGTCCCTCGCTGCGCTGCATCGATATAGTGTCGAAGGTTCTTGACTGGTATTTGCAGTTGCTCGTCCGTCCACTGGCACTTCCCTGTTACAGGGTCCAAGGTTCCGCCAGCCCGAAGAACCAAGTCCGCAACGGTCTGCAGCGAGACATTGTCTCGGTTCGATCCTTTTCAAGCAGATCATGCTCAGCCTTGGACCACTTAGGCGGGCTTTGAGGTAGCCACCGACCCGTGCGATGGTGAAGCTTCTTCTTCGCAGCATTTTGCTTGTTTGTCTGCGACATCTTCTTACTCTTTTCCGATGTCTTGTGGGCCACAAATGCGGGCCAGTGATCTTTGATCTTCTCATATTTGCCGATGAATTCTGGTGTCTTTTATTTCTCGACAAACTGGTTCAACTCTTTCCTCCACCTCTTCATTAGTGTTGCCATCTTCTTAAGAGCACAAGACTTGATTAATTGCTCTTTAACTGGCTTCTCCGGATCCTCCTCTGGTGGTAGGGTGAAATTTGCCTTCAGCTCAGTCCAAAGATCTTCTTTCTGCATATCATTGACATAAGACACCTCAGGGTCTTCCTCCTTAGGCTTATACCATTGATGGATGCTAATCGGGATCTTGTCCCTAACAAGAACCCCGCACTGAGCAGAAAATGCCTTCCTTGTCCGGATGGGTTCAATCGGTTCGCCATCGGGCGCGATTTCTATGATCTCAAACTTTTCATCCGAGCTCAACTTTTTCTTCGAGCCTCGTCTCCTTACCAAAGTTGTGCTCGATCCGGAGGGCTAGAAATTATAAGGAAGAAAGACGAGAGTAATTAATATGTGTACATATACCAAAACAATGGATGCATCAATTAACTAGTCAAGACGGGCTTAACTAATATATATATACTGGCGGACTCGGTTCGGTCACCGGAGCAATCAAGACGGTCTCCTTCTTGTACCTCCATTGTGTCACGGAGCCATCATGAACATAGTCCTCTTCTTGTACCGGCATTAATGGGTGAAGCCATCATGAACATAGCCCTCTTCTTCACCCAGTCCTTCCTGACCATCGGTCTCCTTGAGAAATGACGCAACTTCATCACTTCCTTGTGCGATTATGTCCCCCAACATCGCTTCTGTTTCTTCGTCTCGGGAATGCTCCACAGTTTCTGCAAATATTTACAACATGTCAATTATTATTCAAACATGCATGGTACAGATGGATATATATATTAGTGGCAAACGTAGAACTAGCTAGCTAATCACAATAAGGAATCATGTTAGTGGCCTCGACGCTGCTTCTCTAGGGTTTGGGTTCGCCTCGACACAACGCTTCAAGGGTTTGGGGTGGCCTCGATGAGAACGCTCTTTTAACTTGATAAATTTGGGTGGCCTTGAGAGAGTTAATTTGTCGGGTAGGGGCGTGGCGGGAGGGGGTAGGAGACCAACATCGTTTTCTCTCTAGGGTTTGGGTGTCCTCGAGAGTTTTGGTCGAGCGAGAGGGCCGAGGGGGGTACTGCCGTTGTATAAGTTATCACGGTCGAGAGGGGGTATATATATCGACCGCCCCTCATGTCGAAGTTATCTCGAGGGGGTTATATCGACAACGACGCGACATACATATACATGGGAAAATAATGTTATCGGGGAGGGGGTATCGGTACCCCCCCTCGTGTTGAAGTTTCTTCTTTCTCCTCTATTCCTTTCTTTCTTCTTCTCCTCTTCTTTTTCTTCTTCTCCCCAGAGATAGGAAAATAATTAAGGAAAATGAAGAAAAGAGGAAGAAGGAATTAGGAAGAAGAAGAAGAAAAAAAGAAAAAAAAAAGAGGAGAAGAAGAAAGGAATAGAGGAGAAGAAGAAAAATAGAAAAAAATTATATTTTTTCTTCTTCTCCTCTATTCCTTTCTTCTTCTCCACTCTTTTTCTTCTTTTTTCTTCTTCTTATTTATTTCTCCTCTTCTTTTCCTCTCCTCTTCTTCTTTCTTTCCTCTTCTTATGTTCTTCTTTCCTATCCTTCTTTTCTAAAATTGTAACTTTTATGTATATAAAGCTTTTCTAAAATTGTAACTTTCTATATATGAACAAAAACTTTCTATGAACAAAAAACGTTTTAAACATATATATTTAGCAAATTCTATCCACATACATCACATACAAATATACATTATAGCCACATACACATATACATCACATATGAACAAAAAAATAAACTAATAAAAATAAAAAAACATATAGCAACATATGAAAAAAAACATATAGCCACATACATACACATACATTATATATATATATATGAAAAAAATTAAACTAATAAAAAAACAGAGCCGGGCAGAGGGGCATGGCGGCAGCGGTGGCGCCGGGTGAGGCAGGCAGAGGCAGGGCAGAGGGCGCGAGGCGAGGCAAGGCAGGGCGCGAGGCAGAGTGCGCTCACGAGGGGTGGCGGGCACGGCGGGCGGCGTCGAGGCGCGGGGCGGCGCCGGCGTCGAGGCGAGATGGCGTCGAGGGCGGCGACGACGGCAAAGTTCAGCACTGACGGCGCGTCGAGGCGGCGATGACGGTGAGGTGGACCAACGACGCGTCGAAGGCGGCGGCGACGACGAGGTGGAGCAACTGACGGCTCGGCGGCGACGGCGACGAGGCAGAGAAGCGTCGGGCGGAGAAGAAAGGGATGGATTTTGGAGAAACGCTAAGTCTGCTTATATAGAAAACCTTTAGTCGGTTGGTGGCACCAACAGGACTAATATCCTGCTAGTCGGTTGGTGGCACCAACGGGACCAAAGGCCTCTTTTTCGGCAGCCCAAAGGGCAAGAAGCGGCGGCCTTTGGTACCGGTTGGTGCCGCCAATCGGGACCAATGCCCCCCCCTTTAGTCCGGGTTGGTGCCACCAACCGGGACCAAAACCCCTGTCTTTGCCAGCGTCCGGGCCCAAAGTTTAGTCCCACCTCGCTAGTTGAGAGGCGCGCGATGGTTTATAAGCCCCACCGCCGCACCCTCTCGAGCTCCTCTCCACCGCAGGCTTTCGGGCCTACTTGCTATTGCTTTGCCTGATGGGCCTTCTGGGCTTACTGCGGGCCTGAATCCTGGCCCATAGTAGGGTTTCTAGTCGTATTCAGGCCGTGGGGGCCCAGTTGGAGGCATTTTTTTGTTTTTTGTTTTCTTTACTTATTGTTGCTATTTTTATTTATTTTTTCCAGTTTTTTTGTTTTGTTTTCTGCATTATTTATTGTCTTTTGTTTTTTGCTTTATTTTTAATTCTTTTTGCTTTTAGTCTTAGGAAAACTATAAACTTTCTGTTAGTGCCATTACTTTTCAAATTTGAAAACACTTTTTTTGTTTTTTTGTTTTCTTTCTTGCTTTATTTATTTTATTTTGTTTCTACTTATAACAAAATACTTATTGTTGTTTTTTTTGTTTTGTTTTCTGCATTATTTATTTTCTTTTGTTTTTTGCTTTATTTTTCAATTCTTTTGGCTTTTAGTTTTAGGAAACTTATAAACTTTCTGTTAGTGCCATTAGTTTCAAATTTAAAAATACTTATTGTTGCTATTTTCAATTATTACGAGGGCCGAACCATAAGACATTAAAGCATTTCAAATGAACTCTGAAAAAGTTGAAAGTTGGCATGGTATCATAAATTGACCCACATAGCATGTGCATGTACAAAACGGACAATGGTATCATACTCGTCAGTTAGAAAGTTGGCATGGTATCATCATAATAGTTGCGGGAGAAAGTCTTCATTTTCTTCGCTTGTGTCATTTGCTTATTGCGCCGTAACCATGGATAATCTTCATCGTTTATCGGGATCTTTGGGTCAGCCTTGACTTTGAAGGAGGAATTTCATGAAACTTTTCATAATCTTGAGACATGTCATCTTGTCCTCCACTCCCACGATGTCCCTTTTCTGAAAGAACTATGTGGCGCTTTGGCTCATCGTATGATGTATTCGCTTCCTTATCTTTTCTCTTTCTCGGTCTGGTAGACATGTCCTTCACATAGATAACATGTGCCACATTATTGGCTAGGACGAACGGTTCGTCAGTGTACCCAAGATTTTTCAGATCCACTGTTGTCATTCCGTACTGTGGGTCTACCTGTACCCCGCCTCCTGACAGATTGACCCATTTGCACTTAAACAAAGGAACCTTAAAATCATGTCCGTAGTCAAGTTCCCATATGTCCACTATGTAACCATAATATGTGTCCTTTCCCCTCTCGGTTGTTGCATCAAAGCGGACACCGCTGTTTTGGTTGGTGCTCTTTTGATCTTGGTCAATCGTGTAAAATGTATTCCCATTTATCTCGTATCCTTTCCAAATCAATACAGTCAAAGATGGTCCCCTGGACAACAAGTACAGCTCACCACAAACAGTGTTGTCACCTCTGATATGTGCTTCCAACCAACTGCTGAAAGTCCTGATGTGTTCACATGTAATCCAGTCGTCGCACTTCTCCGGGTGTTTGGAGCGCAGACTGTTCTTGTGTTCATCGACATACGGGGTCACCAAGGTAGAGTTCTGTAGAACTGTATAGTGTGCTTGAGACCAAGAATATCCATCCCTGCATATTATTGAGTCCCTTCCAAGCGTGCCTTTTCCAGTCAGTCTCTCCTCATAGCGCGATTTAGGGAGACCTATCTTCTTAAGGCCAGGAATGAAGTCAACACAAAACCTGTTGACATCCTCTGTTTGATGGCCCATGGAGATGCTTCCTTCTAGCCTAGCGCGGTTACGGACATATTTCTTTAGGACTCCCATGAAACTCTCAAAGGGGTACATATTGTGTAGAAATACGGGGCCCAGAATGACAATCTCGTCAACTAGATGAACTAGGACGTGCGTCATGATATTGAAGAAGGATGGTGGGAACACCAGCTCGAAAGCCCGACAAGACATTGCACCACATCACTCCTTAGTCTTGGTATGATTTCTGGATCGATCACCTTCGAGAGATTGCATTGAGGAATGCATATAGCTTCACAATGGCTAATCGGACGTTTTCGGTAGAAGCCCTCGCAATGCAACCGAAGCGATTGCGTCATAATCACGTGGCGATCATGAGACTTTAGGTTACGAAACTTTTTCTCTGCCATATTTATTATTCCTTTTATATTCAACGAGAAGCGGTCGGGACCTTCATACTAAGAAGGCATTCAAAGAAGATTTCCTTCTCTTCTTTGGTAAGAGCATAGTGGCGGGACCTTCATCTTGCTTTGGAGGCATGCCGTCTTTTTCGTGCAAACGTTGCAGGTGCTCCGTGCCTCACCTGTATCTTTTGTCTTCCCATACATGCCCAAGAAGCCTAGCAGGTTCATGCAAAGGTTCTTCGTCACGTGCATCACGCCGATCGAAGAGCGGACCTCTAGGTCTTTCCAGTAGGGTAGGTCCCAAAATATAGATTTCTTCTTCCACATGGGTGCGTGTCCCCCAGCGTCACTCGGAACAGCTAGTCCGCCGGGACCCTTTCCAAAGATTACCTGTAAATCATTGACCATAGCAAGTACGTGATCACCGGTATGCATGGCGGGCTTCTTCCGGTGATCTGCCTCGCCTTTGAAATGCTTGCATTTTTTTCGACATTGATGGTTGTTCGGAAGAAATCGATGATGGCCCAGGTACACATTCTTCCTGCAGCTTGCCAGGTATATACTATCGGTGTCAAGTAAACAGTGCGTGCATGCGTGGTATCCCTTGTTTGTCTGTCCTAAAAGGTTACTAAGAGCAGGCCAATCGTTGATGGTCACGAACAGCAACGCCTTTAGGTTAAATTGCTCCTGTTTTTGCTCATCCCACGTACGTACACCGTTTCCATTCCACAGCTGTAAAAGTTCTTCAACTAATGGCCTTAGGTACACATCAATGTCGTTGCCGGGTTGCTTAGGGCCTTGGATGAGAACTGGCATCATAATGAACTTCCGCTTCATGCACATCCAAGGAGGAAGGTTATACATACATAGAGTCACGGGCCAGGTGCTGTGATTGCTGCTCTGCTCCCCAAAAGGATTAATGCCATCCGCGCTTAAAGCAAACCATACGTTCCTTGCCTCACTTGCAAACTCATCCCAGTACTTTCTCTCGATTTTTCTCCACTGCGACCCGTCAGCGGGTGCTCTCAACTTCCCGTCTTTCTTACGGTCCTCACTGTGCCATCGCATCAACTTGTCATGCTCTCCTTTTCTGAACAGACGTTTCAACCGTGCTATTATAGGAGCATACCACATCACCTTCGCAGGAACCCTCTTCCTGGGGGGGGGGGCTCGCCGTCAACATCACTAGGGTCATCTCATCTGATCTTATACCATAATGCACCGCATACCAGGCATGCGTTCAGATCCTTGCACGCACCGCGGTAGAGGATGCAGTCATTAGGGCATGCATGTATCTTCTGCACCTCCAATCCTAGAGGGCATATGACCTTCTTTGCTGCGTATGTCTTGTCGGGCAATTCGTTACCCTTTGGAAGCTTCTTCTTCAATATTTTGATAGCTTCTCAAATCCTTTGTCGAGCACAGCATTCTCGCCATCCACCGCAGCAATTCCAAGACGGTACCGAGCTTTGTGTTACCATCTTCGCAATTGGGGTACAACCCTTTTTTGTGGTCCTCTAACATGCGATCGAACTTCAGCTTCTCCTTTTGACTTTCGCATTGCGTCCTTGCATCGACAATGACCCGGCGGAGATCATCATCATCGGGCACATCGTCTGGTTCCTCTTGATCTTCAGCAGCTTACCTTCCGTAAAGCATCATCATGCACATCTGGTTGCTCTTGATGTTCAGTAGCATCACCGTATTCAGAGGGCACATAGTTGTCATCGTACTCTTCTTCTTCGCCGTCTTCCATCATAACCCCTATTTCTCTGTGCCTCGTCCAAACATTATAGTGTGGCATGAAACCCTTGTAAAGCGGTGGGTGTGGAGGATTTTCCGGTCGAGTAAGACTTCGTATTCCCACATATAGGGCATGGATAACACATAAAACCATTCATTTGTTTGCCTCAGCCACTTCGAGAAAATCATGCACGCCTTAATGTACTCGGAGGTGTGTCTTGAACCGTACATCCATTGCTGTTCATCTGCGTGCATTATATATAATTAAGCGTGTCAAAAATCATTACAGAACATCATGAATAGATAATTAAGTGACCAAATTAATAGAAGTTCATCATCACATTAAAACCAAAGTACATACATAGTTCTCAGTTAACAACATAAAGCTCTGCAGAGCATCTAAATTAATTAAACCATACACTGAAACTATGTAAAACATTTCAATGCGAAAACAAATGCAATCATAATCGCAACCAATGTAACAACTGATCCAACGGCATAATGATACCAAGCCTCGATATGAATGGCATATTTTCTAATCTTTCTAATCTTCAAGCGCATTGCATCCATCTTGATCTTGTGATCATTGACGACATCCACAACATGCAACTCCAATGTCATCTTCTCCTCCTCAATTTTTCTAATTTTTTCCTTCAACAAATTGTTTTCTTCTTCAACTAAATTTAACCTCTCGACAATAGGGTCGGTTGGAATTTCCGGTTCAACAACCTCCTAGATAAATAAAATCTATGTCACGTTGGTCGGCATAATTGTCATAAACAATAAATGAACCAATAGTTATGAAAAGATAATATATACCATCCGAATCATAGACAGGACGAGGGCCGACGGGGGCGGATACCAAAACCATCGCACTATATAAGATGCAATAATAAAAGTAAGAAAATTATACAATTATCTATATAAACATACAAGTAAGAATTTTTTTTTCCTTTCAGAAAGAAGATAAGAACAAAAGGCTCACCACGGTGGTGCCGGCGACGAGATCGGCGCGGGCGATCGACGGCGGTGAAGACGGGGACGGGACATGACGGACCGCTAAACCTAGACAAATATTGAGGAAAATTGAGCTTGGAGGTCGAGCTTGGAGAGGAGAAAGCTTAAGTAGTGTGGCTCGGGCATTCCATCGAACACCTCGTGTGCATAGGAGGAGAGCTAGAGCACCACAAAGCTCTCCCTCGCTGCCCACGAAAAAGCAGACCAGGGAGTGCTCGCTCATGAGCGAGGGGTATATATAGGCAACTAATTGGTCCGGTTGGTGGCTTGAACCGGGACTAAAGGGCAGCCTTTGGTCCCGGTTCATTCCACCAACCGGGACCAATGGTGGTGGGCCAGGAGCGAGGCCCATTGGTCCCGGTTCGACCCACCAACCGGGACCAAAAGGTGCAGACGAACCGGGACCAATGGCCCACGTGGCCCAGCCGGCCCCCGGGGCTCACGAACCGGGTCCAATGCCCCCATTGGTCCCAGTTCTGGATTGAACCGGGACTAATGGGCTGGCCGGGCCTGGACCATTGCCCCCTTTTCTACTAGTGGGCCCCAATTCGGTGATGGTAACGATCGTGATCCCAACCCGTTATGTATCTTCATATTGATCTTGGGTGATTGTAGGTGCGATTTTTTGTTTTCTACTTTGTTTCCCAACATGTACGTCATGGGGTTGATAACCCACTAGGTGTAGTGGATCGATTGTAGATCTTTTCGGTAAGTGTGGTGTCGAACCCAACGAGGAGCTGAAGGAACCCGTCAAGGGAAAATAACAAGGAATTATTTTAATAGTTACATAGACTGTTTGTATGCTTGTTTGATCAAGAGAATAATTGCAAGAGTGCAATTGCAAATTAACAATAGGCCGGGAGTGATCACAAACACCTTATATGAGGTAATAGTCCATGGACTGAAAGCTAAGTTGGATATTGATGATGGTGGAGAGAGTGATGGTGATGATGATCCCCACGATGAACGAGGTGTTGGTCATGTCGATGGCTTCTATTTTCCCCACCCGAGGGGAAGAAACCCGGAGAAATAGGGCCCCTCCCCCCCTCGAGGAAAAAAGGTTCCCTGCTTAGTTTTTGCCTCGTAGATGGCAATGGAAAGTCCCATAAAATAGAATTGGTTTGTAGGGCAAAATAGGATTAGGGGCACCGAAAAGCGTGAGAGTACACCACATGGGCCCCACATGCCATTATCACGCACAAGGCCTAGACACGTGGGCGTTATAGGATCCGCCCCCTCAAGCGGGCTCTATCCCCTTGTTCACTTCGCACATGAGAATGACTTCTTGAAATTTTGATATCTTTTTCGCTCTAGTAAAATATTTTCTTCATTGGTACATGTTTTGGTGCTTTTACGTAGCTTTTGTCAACCCCCTCCTCTGGTCACGTAAATTACAAGGAAAGAGGCACCAGTTTGATGTGATAATGTGAAAAACAAGGATACTTGTGCGCAATTTGTATAAGAAATAATGATGCAAGATGGACGTGTCAGCTCCCTCAACTTTAGAGTCCGTCTCCCCCAAGCGAATACCAACCATAGTAAATATCACCGCAAGTTTATGAAGTGATGTGTTGATAATAAGGAATACAGAAATGACAACATCGCTAGTACTTTCATGATGAAACATTGTAAGCATCAACTCTTTTCCTCTAAAACTTCTTATGAGGAGGTGATGATACCCTTTACATGCAAAAGTTCGGCAATTAAATGTTAAATGTTCATTCCAAACCATGTTTTCAGCCATAACAATTTCATTATTCTCATTCTTCTTGAAGGGTCTATGTCAGAGATTTTGTTTAGCAAACTTTGCATGCTCAACTATCTCTTAGTCTTTGATGATTCGATAGCGCTCAGAAGAATTTGTTTAGAACAACTCACTTCAACCACACACAAGGAAGATTGATGTTTAGCAAATGCTTAGCTTCTTACTTTCATAACTCAAGGACAATGTTAATTTACCATCATGTAGGTTAGCAAGGACTTTCGTTATCAAAGTTCCCATTTTCTTTATTGATTTTTCATATATTAAGGCACCATCACAAGTTCATGGAAAACATCAAAATTTATTTAATAAAATCTCTATCATAATTAGATGGTAGCTTTTGATTTGTGAACTAATTATAATTTACGTGGATGAGCTTACTCAACGAGACACACAAGTATATTGGACACTTATTTGAATGATTGGGTTTAAGTGTAAATCTTTGCTAAACATGTCTTTATTGCTTTAGACTCATCATAAGTGTTACATCACTTAATTAAGATAATGATTGGTCGCTTTCATCTCCAAAAATCATCTCTTTTACCATCTTCATGCTTCAGACGAGCGTGGATTAAAGCTTGTGGATGTTGATAGGCATCCAATGTATCTAAAATTTTTGTATGATTCGTGCTACATTCCTTTCTATTCCATGGACTTTTGGCATACTTTTCGTTCATTTCTATTTGACTAACATAATAGTCCAGTGCCCAGTGTCGGTTCCTATTTTTGGTTTCTTTAGTATGTCAGGAACGTCAGAGGAAAAACAAACAGAAAATGGGTTCTGAGACTTTCATGCCGCGAGAAGGCCGAACCCTACCTCATAGCGGGGCCCATAGGGTGTAGGATCCCCCTGTAGGCACCCACCATACAAGGGCGCCTGTGGACTGCGTGCACCCCTAGGGTGCCTCTAGTGCACAATGGCCTATATATTTCCTGAAACCCCCATACCTAACTATCGAGCACTTTTTCCGCCGCCGCTACAGTGGCTTTCCGAGGCGATATTCGTTAGCAAGCCCAATTCGGATCTCTGTCGGAGGGGATATCCATCTTGATCATCAGCAACCTCCATCCTTGCTCCCGAAGATGAGTTTTAAGTAGTGCACTCATTGGACTACAAGTTCATGTCAGTAGCTAAATTTTTTATCTCTTCATCTTGAGGTATTTAGATGTTCAATACAATAGTTATATGAGCAGTACTACGTGAATATGGTTAGTATGGTGTATTTGTAGCGGTGATGTTGATCATGTGATGAATTATTCCTTTATGTTCTGATTTATGCATGTCATCTTGTTTGATCTATAGATGTATATTTTTCTTTGTTTGTTTGTCTACTATTAGCAAGTTTACATCCATAACCAATAATGAGACAAGTGAGCATTAGTTGGGTTCAATCTTACAAGTAATCTACCACATTGACATCAAGTGGAAAAGGCTTGTACGAAAATGTTGCCACTAAGGGTTAGGGTTTATTAGAGGGTTCACTGGAATCCCATAAACATAACAGTATGTAATCTTTCTAAAGGAATTACTCTGTTTATACTTAATGTTCAGATGGTGCGGAAAAATATCGATCAATGGACGGGCTATTTAGCTATAAGGTGCAGAGGATATCTCGGCTTAATAGTATTTACCTTTGTATAATCAAAATATTTATATGTCTGGCCTAAGCACGAAATATTTCATTATGCAATTTTCACATGATTAAATCATTTACCGCACTTTTAAGCTTTGAAGAGTTACACTTGGTGAACCTATGAACTCCGTTGTTTTTAGCATATAAACCAACTTCCAGCAACATTTACACATTGTTTTATGTTCAGTTTTGTTTCATTCCGAAAAGACAAAAATATTACCCACACATTATCTTTTAATCGCCTTCTGTAAGTAGCAAGACTAGCAAGGATTGACAACATTTGTTAGAATTGTAGGGGACCCCAGTGAATTTTATTTGTGTTGCAGGGTACATAACTGTTGCAGGGATACTGGTGTCTCCATGGATGGATACCTTGGTTTCTCACTGAGGGAATACTACCTGCTACAAACTACTTCACTTGAGAGCCCAGTACCTTGCCCTCTGGCAAGCAAGCAGGAAGCAACATAGTTCATTCACGGTACTATATTGTGATAGACCCCTACCCTAGCTAGAGTAGGGATCTAGCTAGCAACAATACTACACAAGAGCACAAATGTGTATGTACAGAGAGCTCTGCCGATGGATAGCCAAGCAGCTCATATATACGACTTGGTGATACCAAGTTAGGCCACCAGCCGGTGCCTGCGCATTTCCCCCCTCGACGACACCTGCAGGCACAAAGGTTAATCCCATACACAGTTGCTAGAGTAGCTACAAAATCTGATTATCACAAGTCTTATAAACCAAAATGGAGGAAATACTAATTTACTAGATTTGTTATTAATGTATTTTTATTGTTGTCATTTTGTATGTCATAAATCTTGTCGTAACATAACAAAGCACACATTGTAATAAAGTGAGTGCAAAAATGCAATGAGGTCAAATGCACTAAACTCCCTAACCATCCTAAATTTTGCACAATTAGTTAACCCACAACTAACACAAAGAATCATCATCATTGTCGAGTCTTCCCCATTTGACAATTTTAAATAAATAACAAATTGTCTTGGCCAAAGAAATGTTCTTGGTCAACCTCGGGAATCTCTCATGGCAAGATTGTGTAACCAAGACCTATACTTCCGGGAGGAACGGGTTGAGTGGATCGCATGGAGGAGAGAGATTGGAGCACCGACTTGGAGAGAAAGAGGGACCGAGATCTTTAATGGGCATAAATGAAATGTAAACTATATGTACACAAAACTCAAATAAAAAAAATTGTATTTAAGTTGGTGAGTATATATTTAGGTCATATGCAAAAAATGTTTCGAAAATTCAAACATCTTTGTATAAATCAAAATTATAAGTAGCTTGAATGTAAAAGGTTTTTGAATTTTAGAGAAGTGTAAATAAACTATAAAAATATGAACTTGGCATCGTGTAATGGTATGACCTCTAAATGGTGTGGTTACAACTTCATCTAGTTACGATAACACATATTATTGATTTTTTATTTTTATAGTTATTTATTAGATATTATTGTTTCTTATGTTTTATAGAAAGTGAATCTAGTCAACAAAAAGAAAATTTATTCCATCTAACATAAATATTTATTCTACAAAATTATAAATAAGATTAAACTAATTTTACTTCTAGATTAAATGTTATTGATTTTTAATGATGTAAACTTTACTAGTGGCATGCTCTAAATTGGCCCACCACTAGTATTTTGGGCCAGAATAGCCAAAACCAAAATTACTAGTGGCGGGCGCGATATTGTGAACGCCACTGGTACTTTGTTCAAATTGCTAATCTTGTCCAGTGGTAAGTGGCCAGATTACTGGTGGCGGGTGCAAATACATGCCCACCACTGGTAAGCTTCCAGTTATAAGCAATTTTGCAACATCATGCATATAACTGTCTCGCAACCCATCTTACTGATGCCAAACTTGATCCTATCTGGGAACCAAAGGTGCCCTAGCACACCAAAATCTCCGGCTGGCTATTCCAACTGGACATGCTCAACACTAGGATCAATTGGCACAAGAAAACTTTTCTAGACACTAAAATTAGCCTAAGGTGCAACAACGGAATTGAAGATCATGACCACTTGATCCTTCAGTGCCCCCAGTAGCCTTTTGGAATGTTCTCAACTTCACACCTGTTGAAAGTTTATGGGAATCCACCATGTCGGCCGGTCTTCCCCCATTACCATCTGCCCCTTCATCATGTTGTTGCTTCTTCGGAAAATATTGGAGGGTGGTGGTGGGCGGTTGACAAACTCATAGATAGCATAGCTATATCGAGGAATGCAATCTGAAATCTCACCCTTTGGTCCAATCTTAGGCCTAATGAACTCAAGGAACATGCGGTCTGTGGCATGCTTTCTTGTCTTCACGGATCTCGTGAACCCCAACTCTTAATTTTTGAAATATATTGGGGTTCGGGCGGGGAGCAGTGGCAGTGACAGCACAAAAATACAGTCGGCTCAAATGCACTATACTCTCTGAACTATCCTAATTTTTTGCACGATTATTTGAAATGGTAAGGGTGTAATAAAAAAACTGTAGGGTCAGCTGACCACACATGACACAACTAACACATAGGATCGTCACTCATGGGGAGTATCCCCGGTGATAATTTCAAAGAGAAAAAATAACAACAACTAAGCTTGGCCGAAAAGATGTTCGTGGCCAACCTCGCAAAACTCGTGGCAAGACTGGGGGTGTAAATGTAACCAACACATGTACTTAGTTTTGTAAATTGTTTTTGCACATAAATTTTGATTATAGGAAAAATTGGTTCTGGCTAGCCGTAGCTTACTAAAAGAAGGAAGAGCTTTTAGTTCATATCAGTGCATGGGAATTTGCCTCAAATGAAATAATCACCTGTGAAATAAGGATGGCAGCAACAAGCAGACCACGCTAGAGGCGTAGTTCGAGGTCCAGCGGCTTGCCAGCGCCGCTTGGGACGGAGGCCCTTGACAAGCTGAGAGTGCCCACCTCGCCGTCGCGGCTGGGGAACCGGTCGAGGGGCAGCGCGTTCTCGGGGAAGCGTAGAACGTCGGGCATGCAGGGCGCCGCCCCGGCGCCGCCATGCCAAGTGATGGACGTGCAACACATAGACCGGCCAGTGCTAGATTCCCACAGCAGCCCGTTGGACGCGGCGCCTCCAAATGGGCCGACGTTGTAGGGGTTTTTGAAGCCGCAGGCGCGTGCCGCGCGGTGCGCGTTCTGGTGGCCGCCGAGCGCCTGTGGCTTGAGGAACGTCATGTTGCAGAAGAGGCACTCGAACAGCCGCACTGTCTTGCCGTTCACGTCTGCCGTCGGTAACGCCTCGTCCCGGTCTTGGTTGCCCAGCTCCAGCACCAACGATAGCGGCAGGTCGGCTGCCGCCGCCTGCACATGGAACCACGACGGCGTGGCCTTCTCCATGGAGCACGCCAGAACAGAAGATAGCTACTAAGAAGTTGAGGGGAGGCGCTTCTCTGCGCCTAACTAGAAATGGAGGAGGACGAGTGGGAAATAACGGGGATTCAGTTGAACTTAGAATGAGAGGGATATGGGTTATAAATCCAGGTCCAGGTGACTGCAGTACAAATATATTGAGTTTATTCCTCAAAACAACAAAATAATAATCATTCTGAGTTTATTAAACTTGTACAGACTGATGAGTCCAAATCGGTCCCCGAGGCAACTTGCATCATCTACAGTGTAGGCATAGCTGTCAGCAGTGTTGCAACTTGCAACTGAAAGGCCTAAGTATATATGTCTGGACCAGTCAAAAGGAAGGCACCCTGATTTTTCTCTGCGTGTGGAGCGTAGCGTTGTGGGACCGTGGTCACGTGGTTTGGTGCGATTTCACAGGATTCTAATTGGTTCTCATGTTGGCATCCTTCGCAGGTCTGATTCTTTTGGGGCTCCATCGCATATAATTGGTTCCCATGTTGGCTGTCTTTGCCGTCAGGGAGAGAGACGACAAAACTATGTAATATTTCGTCGTGGTGCTGGTGGGGACGCTTGCTTTAGCCGTACGAGTATGCCCCTCTGTGGACACCCAGCCGCTGTTGATCCACTGTCATTATGCTTTTGGCAACGACGATTCTTTCGTCACAATCATCTCTCAGCAGCGAGCATATATATGGACACTGCGATCATCTAGTATCTACTAGTGACTACTCCACCATGCTGATATGCATGTCTCCCGCCATTAGCTAGGGCTAATGGCCGACCATTATTTATTCAAGAGATCTCGGTTGCCTTTCTCTCTCGCACTTCACAAAATTAATAAAGACCCAGACAGCTTAGCTAATAACACTGCCAACAACACTAATTAAAGAGATTCATGGCATACATGTAATCTCGGTCGCAGCGCCATGATTGTGACAACAGAATCTCGATGTCAAAAGGCTCGAGTAATCGTTTTATTAGTTAATAACTATGTTCGCCTCCACTCATCATAAAAGTGCCGGCCTCTAGCTAGATTCTATAGTAGCTCCCAAGTAGCTATATCAAACCTTTACTTGAGTCACTTCTCCAAACTGCAAGAAAACATAGCAACACATTTCCTTCCTTGGCATGGAATAGGGATTTGTTCATCTACCAATTCTATGCTAAGTAAAAATACTACTCAACTTGTAAACTCTAACACTCGTATTAGCATATGCTTGCCCATGATTCCAACAATGCAGCTTATTTTACCAGGATCCTTAGCACGAAGGAGTTTTGAGGCAAGGAAAGAAATCCTAAGAACATGGTTTAAAAATCATGGTGATTATGTGATAAAAACATAACATAAAAAGTATAAGGCAAGAGGGGTGACAACCATCCAAAACAGGGCATTTGGAGGAGAAGCGAGCACACACACTCGTACCAGCACTCATAACAGTTACCGCCGCCATTACGTAGTCAACTACTTTAACCCAATGCCTTCAGATCGGATAGGCGAGCCATAGAGAAACTAGAAACTTCGCCAGACTCAAGAACCCTAGTCTCCGGAAGGATATAGATGCTTTTGGCTAAAGCATCAAGAAGAAAACTAGCAGGGGAGGAACTCCTTTATTTTCTTCCATTGGGGCACGAGAATTTATTACTACTTCGAAATGATCAAACAAGTCGTGCAGGTCAGGTGATGACTTAGAGCCTCTACAACCAAACACCCCCCATATTCGCTCCAAACACCCGGGCGGCCTTCCCGATCAAATGTCCGGTCGTAAAAGTGCCACCCATCCGGACGCCCTAAATGCGGCCCAAATGCTCGGACAGACCGACAACAATCATATCCAACACATATGTGAGGCGGATATGGGTTCGGACAAGCCTGGACGTGCTCGCCATGTCGCATCTGGTTCATCCGACCACACATATATTCAACCATATCCGCACTACAGACAAAACCGTAGCCGAACTCCACTTCACTAGACTCCCGTCCCCACAGTATCCAAGCTCCTCTCCATCAAATTATGGAATACTCTTTCATCGCAGGCACTGGATCAAATTCTGAGAGGTCCGGATCTGATGGTTCAGATGTTATCCTTGTGGTCCTGAGTAGTAGATGGCCGCCGCTCTCCATGCTCTTGGGAGGAGTGCGTCCTCCCACGGTTGGAATCGATCCGGCGGGAATCCATTGCATCCGCTCAAATCACGCTAGGATCGGTTGGTGCCGGTGGATCAAGGCACGTGACCACCGCATGACGACGCAACCCCACTCTACGGGAGAAACCATTTAGAAGAAGCCTTGTCGCCGTGGCATCGGTTGACGAAGCGTAGGCCATATCCACCTCCATGGTTCACGGACAAAACAAAAAGGAGGTGTGGCATGCACGCCGCATGAGGGCAAAGGCGGGCGTTTTGTGTCTTCGACCTCTACTCCCGCAAAAGACGACAACGGCAAGGGCAAGGGCACCCTAGATGACCTTCTTCCAGTGTCTTTTGATTCATAGTGAGTAGAAAATGTCAATTTTTGGTAGTTCTATGACATATGTTCAACTACATATGTAATTTATGTTGGGAACGTAGCAAAAATTCCAAATTTTCTACGCATCACCAATATCAATCTATAGAGTAATCTAGCAACGAGGGAAAGGGGAGTGCATCTACATACCCTTGTAGATCACTAAGCGGAAGCGTTCAAGTGAACGGAGTTGATGGAGTCGTACTCGTCGTGATCCAAATCACCGATGATCCTAGTGCCGAACGGATGGCACCTCCGCGTTCAACACACATGCAGCCTGGTGATGTCTCCCATGCCTTGATCCAGCAAGGAGAGAGGGAGAGGTTGGGGAAGACTCCGTCCAGCAGCAGCACGACGGCGTGGTGGTGGTGGAGGAGCGTGGCAATCCTGCAGGGCTTCGCCAAGCACTGCGAGAGAGGAGGAGGACTTGGGAGAGGGGGAGGGCTGCGCTAGAACTTGGGTCCGGCTGCCCTCCCACCCCCCACATATATATAGGGGCAAGGGAGGGGCCGGCCCCTCGGATCAATCGAGGAGGCGGCGGGGGTGCCTGCCCCACAAGGCAGAGGCGCCCCTTTTAGGGTTCCCCCAAACCCTAGGCGCCTTGGGCCCTGGTGGGGGGGGCGCACCAGCCCACCTGGGGCTGGTCCCCTCCCGCACTTGGCCCACGCAGCCCTTTGGGGCCGGTGGCCCCACCTGGTGGACCCCCGGGACGTTACCGTTAGCACCCGAAACTTTTCCGGTGACCAAAACAGGACTTCCCATATACAAATCTTTACCTCCGGACCATTCCGGAACTCCTCGTGACGTCCGGGATCTCATCCGGGACTCTGAACAACATCCGGTAACCACGTACATCTATTCCCTATAACCCTTGCATCATCGAACTTTAAGTGTGTAGACCCTACGAGTTCGGGAGACACGTAGACATGACCGAGACAACTCTCCGGCCAATAACCAACAGCAGGATCTGGATACCCATGTTGGCTCCCACATGTTCCACGATGATCTCATCGGATGAACCACGATGTCGAGGATTCAATCAATCCCGTATTCAATTCTCTTTGTCTACCGGTATAGTACTTGCCCGAGATTCGATCGTAGGTATCCCGATACCTTGTTCAATCTCGTTACCGGCAAGTCTCTTTACTCGTTCCGTAACACATCATCCCGTGATCAACCCCTTCGTCACATTGTGCACATTATGATGATGTCCTATCGAGTGGGCCCAGAGATACCTCTCCATCACACGGAGTGACAAATCCCAGTCTCGATTTGTGCCAACCCAACAGACACTTTCGGAGATACCCGTAGTGCACCTTTATAGCCATCGATTACGTTGTGGCGTTTGGTACACCCAAAGCATTCCTACGGTATCCGGAGTTGCACAATCTCATGGTCTAAGGAAATGATACTTGACATTAGAAAAGCTTTAGCATACTGAACTACGATCTTTGTGCTAGGCTTAGGATTGGGTCTTGTCCATCACATCATTCTCCTAATGATGTGATCCGTTATCAAAGACATCCAATGTCCATGGTCAGGAAACTGTAACCATCTATTGATCAACGAGCTAGTCAACTAGAGGCTTACTAGGGACATGGTGTTGTCTATGTATCCACACATGTATCCGAGTTTCCCATCAATACAATTATAGCATGGATAATAAACTATTATCATGAACACGGAAATATAATAATAATAAATAATTTATTATTGCCTCTAGGGCATATTTCCAACAGTCTCCCACTTGCACTAGAGTGAATAATCTAGTTCACATCGCCATGTGATTAACACTCACAGATCACATCGCCATGTGACCAACATCCAAAGAGTTTACTAGTGTCACTAAACTAGTTCACATCATCATGTGATTAAGACTCAATGAGTTCTGGGGTTTGATCATGTTTTGCTTCTGAGAGAGGTTTTAGTCAACGGGGCTGCAACATTCAGATTCGTATGTACTTTGCAAATCTCTAGGTCATATTGTAAATGCTGCTTCCACGCTCCACTTGGAGCTATTCCAAATGGTTGCTCCACTATACGTATCCAGTTTGCTACTCAGAGTCATTCGGATAGGTGTTAAAGCTTGCATCGACGTAACCCTTTACGCCGAACTCTTTTCACCTCCATAATCGGGAAGCATGTCCTTATTACTCCAAGGACAATTTTTGACCGCTATCTGGTGATCCACTCCTTGATCACCTTTGTACCCTCTTGCCAGACATGTGCCAAGACACACATCAGGTGCGATAGACAGCATAGCATACTATGGAGCCTACGTCTAAGCATAGGGGACGACCTTCGTCTTTTCTCTCTATTCTGCCATGGTCGAGCTTTATGTCTTAACTTCATACATTACAACTCAGGCAAGAACTCCTTCTTTGACTGATCCATCTTGAACACCTTCAAGATCATGTCAAGGTATGTGCTCATTTGAAAGTACCATTAAGCGTTTTTGATCTATCCTCATAGATCTTGATGCTCAATGTTCAAGCAGCTTAATCCAGGTTTTCTATTGAAAAACACTTTTCAAACAACCCTATATGCTTTCCAGAAACTCTACAGCATTTCTGATCAACAATATGTTAGCAACATATACTCATCATAAATTCTATAATGCTCCCACTCACTTCTTTGGAAATACAAGTTTCTCATAAACTTTGTATAAACCTAAAAGCTTTGATCATCTCATCAAGCGCACATTCCATCTCCGAGATGCTTACTCCAGTCCTTAGAAGGATTGCTGGAGCTTTGCATACTTGTTAGCGTCTTTTAGGATTGTCAAAACCTTCTGGTTGTATCACATATAACCTTTCCTCCAGAAAAGCGTCGAGAAACAATGTTTTGACATCCTATCGCAAGATTTCATAAAAATGCGAGAATCGCTAATATAATTCCAACAGACTCTTAGCATCGCTCACGGTGAGAAAGTCTCATCGTAGTCAACTCCTTGAACTTGTCGGAAAATATCTTAACGACAAGTCGAGCTTTCTTAATGGTGACGATTACCATCATTTTCCGTCTTCCTTCTAAAATCCATCGTACTCAACAGCCTTACGACCATCGGGTAGTTACGCCAAAGTCTACACTTTGTTTTCATACATGGATCTGAGGAGTCTGGACTAGAGGTGTCCGGACAGCGGACTATCATCGTCCACGGACTCCAAGACTACGAATACAAGATTGAAGACTCGGCCCGTGTCCGGATGGGACTTTCCTTGGCGTGGAAGGCAAGCTTGGCGATACGGATATGTAGATCTCCTACCATTGTAACCGACTCTGTGTAACCCTAGCCCTCTCCGGTGTCTATATAAACCGGAGGGCTTTAGTCCGTAGGACAACATACATTACAAGAATCATACCATAGGCTAGCTTCTAGGGTTTAGCCTCCTTGATCTCGTGGTAGATCCACTCTTGTACTACCCATATCATCAATATTAATCAAGCAGGACATAGGGTTTTACCTCCATCGAGAGGGCCCAAACCTGGGTAAAACATTGTGTCCCTTGTCTCTGTTACCATCCGCCTAGGCGCACAGTTCGGGACCCCCTACCGAGATCCGCGGTTTTGACACCGACATTGGTGCTTTCATTGAGAGTTCCTCGTGTCGTCACCGATAGGCTTGATGGCATCTTCAACCAACAACGCTGTCCGGGTGAGACTTTTCTCTCGGACAGATCTTAGATTCGGCAACCGCCGCTGCGGGCAATTCACTTGGCCATCCGAGCAGATCGAAGCTTCGCCTGACCGTCAGTCGATTCGAAGCTTGAACTTCACGGCGATGTCGCGGAGACTTGATCTTGACGGACTCGAGCCACAAGCAAGCGCCCAAGACTGTGACGATGGGCATGATCTAGCTCGCCGCGAGCAGTGCCTTGGATGCCCGCTGCGGATCCGCTTCGGCCATTAGCCCGGAGCCGATCACCCAGATCGAGGGCTGGTGGATAGACGCCGCCCTGGGGGCTTCAACATCCACGGCGATGGAGCCAAACACTGATCTTGTCCCCTGCGAAACTCGTGATTCCGAGGCGCCGAACTCCTCGCTGGACTCCGAACCTCCCGCACCCCTACCAATCGATCCGGATTGGGCGCCGGTTATGGAATTCACCGTTGCGGACATCTTTCAATACTCGCCTTTTGGCGATATCCCGAATTCGCTAAAACATCTCTCGTTATCAGGAGAGTCCTGGCCAGGCTATGGCCAAGATGGTTGGGAAATGCAGACGGCGGAGAAATTGAGAGCCCACCCACCACCCACTTTGTAGCCACCGTCGATGATCTAACCGACATGCTAGACTACGACTCCGATGACATCGGCGCTATGGACGGCGATGCCGGAGGCGAACAGAACCGATGCCTACGAGTGGCTTGGAAGACCACCTCGTCATCGACATATATATGGTGGACACCCCAAAAAGCGGGGACGGCGAAGAAGCAGCGGAGGCAGACTCTCTAAAAAGCAGCCCAAACGCCCGGCGTTAGCGGCGCCGCTCTATATCCCGCCCACAGCAAGAATGGAGATTCCGCACGGAGATAATAATACTCCGAGAGTGCGAAGACAATCCCCTCGGCAAGACTCAGCGCGGGAGGATGCGAAGCAAGCCCTCACGAGAGGGCGGCGGGCGAGAGGTTGAGGATCATAACTATATGCCTCCCTCCGAAGGCGAAGCAAGCCTCAGCGATGATGAATTCGTCGTACTGAGGATCCCATCGAACAAGAGCGCTTCAAGCGCGGGCTTATCGCCACAAACAAACAGCCTAAAGAAAAAGCAGCAACAGCTCCAAGCTGATCAGACCTGCTGGCGATCGATGGACCGAGGTCCTCGCGGCAAGAGTATAAACTCGAACACCCTCCAAAAGTTACCCAAGGCGCAAGCTGCTCCCCCGATTAGAGGAGGAAGCATACATACCTCCATCACCAACGCACGATATGGCTGACCGACCACCCCGTGGTCGTGACAGAGAGGCATCTAGGCCCCCAGCCAAGACCGTACCCCGGCATCGCTCCAAAAGTACGAAGCCAAGAGGGAACGCGCCGGACTTGCGAGACACATTGGAGGACAATGCAAGGCAATCCATATCCATCTACGGATCATGTGGGCGCCCTACGACCCACGACGAATACCGTCGTGCCGGATACAATAACCCCGGCCGGGCCGAACACAGCAGACAGCGCTCTCTCGAGCTGCGTCGCGATATCGCTCAATACAGAGGCGCCGCACACCCTCTATGCTTCACTGACGAAGTAATTGATCATCAGATCCCCGAAGGGTTTAAACCAGTAAACATCGAATCTTACGATGGCACAACAGACCCCGCGGTTTGGATCGAAGACTATCTTGTCCACATCCATATGGCCCGCGGTGATGATTTCCATGCCATCAAATATCTCCCACTCAAGCTTAAAGGACCAGCTCGGCATTGGCTAAATAGCTTGCCCGCAGAGTCAATTGGGTCTTTGGGAGGACACGGAAGCCGCATTCCTCGACAACTTCCGGGCACATATGTGCGAGCACCGGGCGCCGATGACCTAAGCCACATTATTCAGCAGCAGACGAATCGGCGGACAATTACGACACGGTTCTTGACAAAGAAAAACCAAATCGTCGATTGTCCGGATCAGAGGCCCTTGCAGCCTTCAAGCATAACATCCGAGACGAATGGCTAGCCCGGCACCTGGGGCAGGAAAAGCCGAAATCCATGGCAGCCCTCACATCGTTAATGTCCCGCTTTTGCGCGGGAGAGGACAGCTGGCTAGCCCGTAGCAACAATCTCCATAAAAATTCTGGCAGTCCGGATACTAAGGACAACAACGGCAGTCACGTTGAAACAAAAACAAGCGCGCGCGTGCGGCGGCGATAAGGAGGATCGGCGGTCAATGCGGATTCGAGCTCTAAACCGGTCACGGAAGAAGCTATTCAAAAGAACTACTCGGGTCCGTCCAATCTGGACCGAATACTCGACCGCTTATGCGGATACATGGCACCTCTGAAAAGCCAGCTAACCACACCAATAGAGATTTACGGGTGTTCAAGCAGGCGGCAAGTTAATTGCGAAAACAATGACAAGGGGCTAAACAACGATGGCGAGGAAGAGACCCGACCGCTGAACAACAGAGGGCGAAGGGTTTTCCCCACAAATGCAGACGGTGAATATGATATCGCGACCCACATACCCAAGAGGGAGAGGAAGCGCGCACTAAGGGGCGTCTATGCGATGGAGCCAGTCGCCCCAAAGTTCAATCCATGGTCCTCTTGTCCGATCACTTTCGATCGAAGAGACCATCCGACCAGCATCGCCATGGCGGATTCGCGCGTGGTTTTAGACCCAATCGTCGATGGATTTCACCTCACGAGAGTCGATGGGCGGCGGCGAGCTGAACCTGCTTTATCGGGATACGGTCGTAAAATGGGCATAGACCCATCAAGGATTAAACATACAAAGACAACCTTTAAAGGTGTCATCCCAAGAGTGGAAGCCAAGCTATGCAGGCTCACCTGCTGGAAGTGGTCTTGGATCCCGGATAATTTCAGGCGAAGAGTTAATCTTGACATAGTCCCGTTCGCGGCGGCTATCACGCTCTGCTTTCGGACGAACCGCGTTTGCAAAATTCAACGCGGTGCCGCATTATGCATACCTAAAGCTCAAGATGCCAGGCCCTTGTGGGGTCATCACGGTCAATGGAATACGGGCGCTCCTCGAGCGGAGGAACATACACGGCTCTCGCGGCGAAATCTGAGCAGCCTCTTAAGGCAATTTCGAGTCCGGCCGTTAAAGGCGGATACAGCAACAGCGCCGGAGCAATGCTAATCAAGACCACCTGGCGCAATCAGAGCATGCGTAGCAATGCGGCCCCAACCCTCGCCCGCGCATGACCACAAAAATAACCCTCCGCGTACATCATTACGCTTTGGAGATACCATGGGCGCAGGGAAAGGGGCACGATCACAATGGACCCAGAGTGCGGCTTGACCACACCACGGGCTCGCAAGTGTGTCCCCCTTCTTTTCTTTTTTACTTTACTACTTTGTGTACACAGGACTCCGTTAGCGAAGCCTGTCGTGGCGAACCTGCCGAACCCACGATGCTGTGATCGGGGACTAAAGAAGGCGCGATGAACATTGGTGGTCTCAATTACGAGCATTAAATTCGATTATATACACCAAGTCTGCAGCTCATCCCTGGAGGGGGACATGTTTATTTAGTCCAAATCCCTTGCTTACCGCACTATTTGTATCAGTCTGCTCTACTAGCAGACCCTCTTTCGTAAATAATGCAGCACCTTGTTGATCACAATTTCATTACCTTTTATATATATATGCTCATTATATGACATCTTCCGCCCGTATATTTTGGTACGGCCTAATACACCGGGGCCTTACGTTCCCCACTTTATGGTGTGATAAGTCCGAACACTTTCACAAGTGCGGCACCCCGAACTTATAGCATTATATGAATCGGCTCGAATCATGTCTTGGGTCAATAGTTGGGTTTGCCGGCTCCCACGTTTTGGTGCCTTACGTTCCGTTCGTCGGCTAAGGTGGCACTGGGAGAACCACTGCGATTGCGCCCGGTTGAGTCGGGCGGCGCCTCGATGGAAAGCTAAAACGGCGGCATGATAAGGCGAGAGACTGGTCGCTGTTCGAGAGGTTTTCGGGTCCTTAAAGACTCACGCGCTTGACGAAGTTCGGACAATGTCGAAGAAGGCGTGGATAGCGCCCGGATTCGGTCTTCGAATACCGGGGCTTCACCAAATTTAAAATTATAGAATCCTATGGCTAAGTGAGAGTGTTCAAGCATTATAAGTCCAGTTGCCTTGTTCGTTGTGTTGGCGCCTCCTCGATGGACCCAACAATGGGAACAAGAGTGCTCAAGTTTATCGAACACCCCAAACTTTCGCGGCTTGGGGCTGAAGCCAACGACTTGCCATCTCTCGATTTTATAAGCGGCCGCCTGAAGGTAATATTTTAAATTAAACAAGCGTTGCTTAACGCACATGAACAAAGCTTCAGCGAAGGATAATACATAGCAAATTCACTCAAAGATTACATTTGGGCACTCATCCGCAATATTGCGGGCTCCCTTGAGACAGTTTTATAATACATTTGGCGTGCGATACTCCTTGCCCGTGGCGGTGGATCCGTGAGCTTCTCCGCATCCAACTTGCCATTGCACCTTTTGTGCGGGCGAGGGCCCGCGAGCACCTTCAATACAAAGCGGAGCGCTTGATGACATCCACCCGGGGCATGCATCCACCAGCCGCCGACGAGGCCAAAGTAGCTCCTGGCATGGCCTGTCGAGCCACAACCGGACTATAAGGCCCTTCATGGCCTCTTCGGCTACCTTGTGGAGTTCGACCAGCTGCTTGACTAGTCGCTTGGGGGCACGGGTGTCCGGCCTCAAACATCTTGAGACCAGAAGACTTTTCCGTCGAGCTCCCTCCTCGCCACGATAGAATCGGCGGCATCGGACGCACTACTATGCGGCAGATCTGCAAGCGCCTCGAGAGCTCGAATGCGGGTAAGTATCAGGTATTTTACATTAACATGCTTGCTCTGCATGAAAAATGCCTTACCCGCTGCTATTTTCTTTATATCTTCAACTTCCAGAAGGGCCTTATGGGCCTCGGCCTTGGCAGACTTGGCACTTTCGAGAGCCGAGGCAAGCTTGGACTCTCGAGTCTTGGAGTCACGCTCCAAACTCTCATGCTTTTCCATGAGAGCCTGGAGCTCTTGCCGAACTTCCGCCACCCGTGCCTCTTGCTTTTCTCGCTCAGCATGTTCCGCGGCCGCACTCTGTTCGGCCGCAGACACAACATCCTTCGGGGCTGCCACCTCGTTAGTGGCCCCTGCAATACACATATTATCCTTGTTAATTTTATTGCAACCAAAATCCTTTTCTGTAAGGTACCTATTCAAAGTGGTGTTACTCACCTTCTTTGTCCTCGAGCTGCTTCTTCGCATGGCCGAGCTCTCGCTCGGACCGCTCGAGATCCTGCTTCAGCACGTCGACCTCCGCCGTTAATGCGGCAGAGGCCAGCAGCGCAGCCTACAAACCTATATTGACATATTTTTAGCAACCATGCGCATACCTTGTTAGATCCTCAGTCCGGTTTTTCTTTCCGAACACCAAACTGAGCATCAGGGGCTACTGTCTATGCGGTATTACATTACATGATTTTAACTTCTTACCTCAAAGCTTGTTAAAAGGCTGCTGCAGGCTTCGGTCAGCCCGCTTTTGGCGAGCTGAACTTTTTGAATCACCGCACTCATGATAGTGCGGTGTTCTTCCTCGATGGAAGCGCCTTTAAGCGCCTCCAGCAAGTTATCTGGCGCCTCCAGTTGGACGGAGGCCGCCGGCGTCACGGTCTTGCCCTTCTTTCGAAAGGGCCGCTTGCCGGACTCTGGAACCACTGCGGGTCCCGATGTAGAATCCGGCGCAAAGTCCGGGAGGCTGCCTGACGGCGCCTCCGGAGCCTCCTCCTGATGGGTCCCTCTCTGGGATCCCACCTTGGCGTCCTTGTCGGTGGCGTGGGGTAGAAGCGTCGGGATTGAATTCACATCCGGCGAGGCTAACGACCCTTCGGCGAAGTCGGGGAGATCGTCGTCGGCCGGACTACGGGCAGAATGCGGCGTTAGAAGGATACTACGTGACATAAAAGATATTGCATATAAATGATCCGGATACTTACGATCTTGCCGGACGCCTGGCCCTTGGAGGCCACTCATCCTTGCCAAGCGTTGGTGTTGGCGAACTGTCCGGGGATAGTTCTCCCCTCTTGGACCCTTGGCCTCCCGATTGGGAAGCCTTCCTCTTCTTCTCTCCCTCCTCCGGGAGAGAATACTCCTCCTCGTCGTCTTCGGGGGAGGAGTCTGCGTCGTTGTCAGATGCCTGATTGCGGGAACTCTTTCGAGTCCCCGCGGCCACCTTCTTGGCCTTCTTCTCCGGCACCACGTGCGGTGCCGGAACCAGCAGCCTGGTTAAGAGGGCGTCCACTGGGTCTTCTGGCATGGGAGCCGGGCTGATAAGCAGCTTGGCCTTCTCCATCCATTCCTGTCAAAGGAAGAAGCAGAATGAAACCCCACTAAGAGTCAATTTAATTATCACAAGTGTCCCGTGATGGGGTTGAATCACTTACCTCGTCAGTTGGATACTGCGAGCTGAATCCGCGATCTTCCGTCGCGGATGCGGGAAACGGCGCCCTTGAACAGCACCCTCCAGCGCCTTATGTTGTATCGAAGAGCCCGCTTAGCGCCTGGTGCTGTTCCGGATTGAACTCTCACAAATTGAATGACCGTTCTTGGCATGGGAAAATCCGCCGGATGAGCATGACTTGGACGACGTCGACGAGCCTGAGCTTATTGCTCACCATCTTCTGGATGCAGGCTCGGAGTCTCGTCACTTCCACCGGATTGCCCCACTGCAAGCCCTTCTCTTTCCAGGAGGTGAGCTGCGTGGGGATGCCAGATCTAAACTCGGGGGCCGCCGCCCATGTGGGCTTGCGCGGCTCGGTAATGTAGAACCACCCCGATTGCCACCCCTTGGCGGAGTCCACAAAGGCCCCTTCGAGCCAAAGGACATTGGGCAATTTGCCCAACATGGCGCCTCCGCATTCCGCTTGCGCGCCCTTCACAACCTTCGGCTTGACATTGAAGGTCTTGAGCCACAGGCCGAAGTGGGGCCGGATGCAGAGGAAGGCCTCACACACGACGATAAACGCCGATATGTTGAGGATGAAGTTCGGCGCCAGATCGTGGAAATCCAGGCCGTAGTAAAACATGAGCCCCCGGACGAATGGATGGAGCGGAAAGCCCGATCCAGCGGAGGAAGTGGGGAGGAAGACGACCCTCTCATGAGGCCCGGGGTAGGGATGAGCTGCCCTCGTCGGGCGGCCGATCGCGATATCGCTGGAAAGGTATCCGGCTGCGCAGCTTGGTGATGTCCTCCTCCTTAGCGGTGGAGGCCAACCATTGCCTCCGCTCGGACATATTCGGAGAAGGTCGGCGAGATCTTGTGAGCTTAGGCGTTGGAGCTTGAGTGCGGAGATGGATAAGCAAAGGAGGAAGAAGGCGTGGGTGAGAAGGTGAATCCTTATCCCTTATATATAGGTCGCGAAAACTATCGCCCCCACCGGCTGGTAAAACTCGCTTATCTCCCAAGCGCCACCATCAATGGCGCGGTTGGGTTACCCACGTCCGTATTGATGAGAATCCGGAATAAGGGAACACGATCTCTGCTTCAACAAGACGTGCCAAGGAAACGCGCCGCTAAAGCGTCTTTGAGGTGGTATAGCAAAAAACAATTCAAACAAAGGCTTGGTGGCGGTGTGATGTCACGCCGCATAATACGTCAGCAGATTAAGCTAAGTGTACATTTTATTCTCTCTGCGGTGGAATGTGGAAATTATTTTTGTAGAGCCGGACACTATCCTGGTGTTCATGATCTTCTCTGGATTATTCGAGGAGGAACCCGCCTTGCAATGCCGAACATTGTGCGCGCCGAACTTATCGTCATTGAAGCCTGGTTTAGGGGCTACTGAGGGAGTCCTGGACTAGGGGGTGTCCGGACAGCCGGACTATCATCGTCCGCCGGACTCCAAGACTACGAAGATACAAGATTGAAGACTCCGGCCCGTGTCCGGATGGGACTTTCCTTGGCGTGGAAGGCAAGCTTAGCGATACGGATATGTAGATTTCCTACCATTGTAACCGACTCTGTGTAACCCTAGCCCTCTCCGGTGTCTATATAAACCGGAGGGCTTTAGTCCGTAGGACAACATACATTACAACAATCATACCATAGCCTAGCTTCTAGGGTTTAGCCTCCTTGATCACGTGGTAGATCCACTCTTGTACTACCCATATCATCAATATTAATCAAGCAGGACGTAGGGTTTTACCTCCATCGAGAGGGCCTGAACCTGGGTAAAACATTGTGTCCCTTGTCTCCTGTTACCATCCGCCTAGACGCACAGTTCGGGACCCCCTACCCGAGATCCGCCGGTTTTGACACTGACAGATCCTCTCTCGGATTTTATGGCCTCGAGCCATTTGTCGGAATCCGGGCCCACCATCGCTTCTCCATAGCTTGTATGTTCATTGTTATATAGCAACATGACCTCCAAGACAGGATTACGTACCAATCTGAAATAGTACGCATCCTTGTCGACCTACGAGGTTTGGTAGTGACTTGATCCGAAGTTTCATGATCAATATCGTCAGCTTCCACTTCAATTGGTGTAGGCGCCACAGGAACAACTTCCCGTGCCCTGCTACACACTAGTTCTAGTGACGGCTCAATAACCATATCAAGTCTCCACTATCCTCCCACTCAATTTTCCGAGACAAACTTTTCCTCGAGAAAGGACCCGATTCAAGAAACAATCCCTGTTGCTTTCGGATCTGAATTAGGAGGTGTACCCAACTGTTTTGGGTGTCCTATGAAGATGCATTTTATCCGCTTTGGGTTCGAGCTTATCAACCTGAAACTTTTTCAGATAAGCGTCGCAGCCCCAAACTTTTAAGAAACGACACTTAGGTTTCTCCAAACTATAGTTCAAACGGTGTCGTCTCAACGGAATTACGTGGTGCCCTATTAAAGTGAGTGCGGTTGTCTCTAATGCCTAACCCATGAACGATAGTGGTAATTTGATAAGAGACATCATGGTACGCACCATATCCAATAGGGTGCAACTATGATGTTCGGACACACCATCACACTATGGTGTTCCAGGCGGTATTAATTGTGAAACAATTTCCACAATGTCTTAATTGCGTGCCAAAGCTCGTAACTCAGATACTCATCTCTATGATCATATCATAGACATTTTATCCTCTTGTCACGATGATCTTCAACTTCACTCTGAAATTACTTGAACCATTCAATAATTCAGACTTGTGTTTTATCAAGTAAATATACTCAGTATCTACTCAAATTATCCGTGAAGTAAGAACATAACAATATCCACTGTGTGCCTCAGCACTCATTGGACTGCACACATCAAAATGTTTTACTTCCAACAAGTTGCTTTCTTGTTCCATTTTATTGAAAACGAGGCTTTCAGTCATCTTGCCCATGTGGTATGATTTGCATGTCTCAAGTGATTCAAAATCAAGTGAGTCCAAATGGTCCATTTGCATGGAGTTTGTTCATGCATATACACCAATAGACATGGTTCGCATGTCTCAAACTTTTCAAAAACGAGTGAGTCCAAAGATCCATCAACATGGAGCTTCTTCATGCATTTTATACCAATATGACTTACATGGCAGTGCCATAAGTAGGTGGTACTATCATTACTATCTTATATCTTTTGGCATGAACATGTGTATCACTACGATCGAGATTCAATAAACCATTCATTTTAGGTGCAAGACCATTGAAGGTATTACTCAAATAAACAGAGTAACCATCATTCTCCTTAAATGAATAACCGTATTGCGATAGACATAATCCAATCATATCTATGCTCAACGCAAACACCAAATAACAATTATTTAGGTTTAACACCAATCTTGATGGTAGAGGGAGCGTGCGATGCTTGATCACATCAAGCTTGGAAAAATTCCAACACATATCGCCAGCTCACCTTTAGCTAGTCTCCGTCTACTCCGCAGCCTTTTATTTCGAGTTACTAGCACTTAGCAACCGAACCGGTATCTAATACCCTGGTGCTACTAGGAGTACTAGTAAAGTACACATTAACATAATGTATATCCAATATACTTCTATCGACCTTGCCAGCCTTCTCATCTACCAAGTATCTAGGGTAATTCTGCTCTTGTGGCTGTTCCCCTTATTACAGAAGCACTTAGTCTCGGGTTTGGGTTCAACCTTGGGTTTCTTCACTAGAGCAGCAGCTGATTTGCCGTTTCCTGAAGTATCCCTTCTTGCCCTTGCCCTTCTTGAAACTAGTGGTTTCACCAACCATCAACAATTGATGCTCCTTCTTGATTTCTACTTTTGCGATGTCAAACATCGCGAATATCTCAAGGATCATCATATCTATCCCTGATATGTTATAGTTCATCACGAGGTGGCAATGACTTTGGAGAAACATCACTATCTCATCTGGAAGATCAACTCCCACTTGATTCAAGTGATTGTTGTACTCAGACAATCTGAGCACAAGCTCAATGATTGTGCTTTTCTCCCTTAGTTTGCAGGCTAAGAAAATCGTCGGAGGTCTTATACCTCTTGACGTGGGCACGAGCCTGAAATCCCAATTTCAGCCCTCGAAACATCTCATATGTTCATGACGTTTGAAATCGTCTTTGGTGCCTCAACTCTAAACCGTTTAAGCGAACTATCACGTAGTTATCAAAAGCAAAGGTCAAATGTTCGCAACATCCACAGACGACGTTCAAGGTTCAGCACACTGAGCGGTGCATTAAGGACATAAGCCTTCTTCGAAGCAACGAGGACAATCCTCAGTTTACGGACCTAGTCCACATAATTGCTACTATCAATTTTCAACTGAATTTTCTCTAGGAACATATCTAAACAGTAGAACTAAAGCACGAGCTTACGACATAATTTGCAAAGATCTTTTGACTATGTTCAGGATAATTAAGTTCATCTTATGAACTCCCACTCACATAGACATCCATCTAATCATCTAAGTGATTACATGATCCGAGTCAACTAGGCCGTGTCCGATCATCATGTGAGACGAACTAGTCATCATCGGTGAACATCTTCATGTTGATCGTATCTACCATACGACTCATGCTCGACCTTCGGTCTCTTGTGTTCGAGGCCATGTGCATACATGCTAGGCTCGTCAAGTTAACCTAAGTGTTTCGCGTGTGTAAATCTGGCTTACACCCGTTGTATGTGAACGTTAGAATCTATCACACCCGATCATCACGTGGTGCTTCGAAATAATGAACTTTCACAACGGTACACAGTTAGGGGGAACACTTTCTTGAAATTTTAATGAGGGATCATCTTATTTACTACCGTCGTTCTAAGCAAATAAGATGCATAAACATGATAAACATGACATGCAACCAAAAAGTGACATGATATGGCCAATATGATTTTGCTCCTTTTGATCTCCATCTTCAGGGCTCCATGATCATCATCGTCACCGGCATGACACCATGATCTCCATCCTCATGATCTCCATCATCGTGTCTCCATGAAGTTGTCTCGCCAACTATTACTTCTACTACTATGGCTAACGGTTTAGCAATAAAGTAAAGTAATTACATGGCGTTGTTCATTGACACGCAGGTCATACAATAAATTAAGACAACTCCTATGGCTCCTGCCGGTTGTCATACTCATCGACATGCAAGTCGTGATTCCTATTACAAGAACATGATCAATCTCATACATCACATATCGTTCATCACATTATTTTGGCCATATCACATCACATAGCATACCCTGCAAAAACAAGTTAGACGTCCTCTAATTGTTGTTTGCATGTTTTACGTGGCTGCTATGGGTTTCTAGCAAGAATGTTTCTTACCTACCCAAAACCACAACGTGATATGTCAACTGCTATTTACCCTTCATAAGGACCCTTTTCATCGAATCCGATCCGACTAAAGTGGGAGAGACTGGCACCCGCTAGCCACCTTATGCAACAAGTGCATGTCAGTCGGTGGAACCTGTCTCACGTAAGTGTACGTGTAAGGTCGGTCCGGGCCGCTTCATCCCACAATACCGTCGAAACAAGATTGGACTAGTAACGGTAAGCATATTGAACAAAAATCAACGCCCACAACAACTTGTGTTCTACTCGTGCATAGAAACTACGCATAGACCTAGCTCATGAAGCCACTATTGGGAACGTAGCAGAAATTCGAAATTTTCTATGCATCACCAAGATCAATCTATGGAGTAATCTGGCAACGGGGGAAAGGGGAGTGCACCTACATACCCTTGTAGATCGCTAAGCGGAAGCGTTCAAGTGAACGGGGTTGATGGAGTCGTACTCGTCGTGATCCAAATCACCGATGATCCTAGTGCCGAACGGACGGCACCTCCGCATTCAACACACATGCAGCACGGGGCGTCTCCCATGCCTTGATCCAACAAGGAGAGAGGGATAGGTTGGGGAAGACTCATCCAACAGCAGACGACGGCGTGGTGGTGGTGGAGGCGTGGCAATCCTCTGGTCTTCGCCAAGCACTGCGGGAGAGGAGGAGGACTTGGGAGGGGGAGGGCGGCGCTGAACTTGGTTGGCTGCCTCCCACCCCCACATATATATAGGGGCAAGGGAGGGGGGGCCTCGGATCCAATCGAGGAGGGGCGGCGGCCAGGGGGGTTGCCTTGCCCCCCAA
The DNA here is from genome assembly GCA_021437245.1 of Aegilops speltoides. Taxonomy (NCBI): domain Eukaryota; kingdom Viridiplantae; phylum Streptophyta; class Magnoliopsida; order Poales; family Poaceae; genus Aegilops; species Aegilops speltoides. Next base: position 491,623,427 of record CM038144.1, read on the forward strand.
GGCAAGGGGGGGTGCCCCCTTTTAGGGCTCCCCCAAACCCTAGGCGCCTTGGACCCTGGTGGGGGCGCACCAGCCCACCTGGGGCTGGTCCCCTCCCACACTTGGCCCACGCAGCCCTCTGGGGCCGGTGGCCCCACCTAGTGGACCCTCGGGACCATCCCGATGGTCCCGGTACGTTACCGTTAGCACCCGAAACTTTTCCGGTGACCAAAACAGGACTTCCCATATATAAATCTTTACCTCCAGACCATTCCGGAACTCCTCGTGAATTCCGGGATCTCATCCGGGACTCCGAACAACATTCGGTAACCACGTACATCTATTCCCTATAACCCTAGCGTCATCGAACTTAAGTGTGTAGACCCTGCGGGTTCGGGAGACACGTAGACATGACCGAGACAACTCTCCGGCCAATAACCAACAACGGGATCTGGATACCCACGTTGTCTCCCACATGTTCCATGATGAGCTCATCGGATGAACCACGATGTCGATGATTCAATCAATCCCGTATTCAATTCCCTTTGTCTACCGGTATAGTACTTGCCCGAGATTCAGTCGTCGGTATCCCGATACCTTGTTCAATCTCGTTACCGACAAGTCTCTTTACTCGTTCCGTAACACATCATTCCGTGATCAACCCCTTGGTCACATTGTGCACATTATGATGATGTCCTACCGAGTGGGCCCAGAGATACCTCTCCGTCACACGGAGTGACAAATCCCAGTCTCGATTCATGCCAACCCAACAGACACTTCCGGAGATACCCGTAGTGCTCCTTTATAGCCACCCAGTTATGTTGTGACGTTTGGTACATGCTATTTCTCGAGCTTGCGTTAGTTTTCCCCGAAGAGGAGAGGATGATGCAGCACAGTAGCGTAAGTATTTCCCTCAGTTTTTGAGAACCAAGGTATCAATCCAGTAGGAGGTCACGCGCAAGTCCCTCGTACCTGCACAACACGATAGCAACTCGCAACCAACGCTTAGGGGTTGTAAATCCCTTCACGGTCACTTACAAGAGTGAGATCTGATAGAGATAATATTTTTGGTATTTTTGATAGATAGATGCAAAGTAAAAAGTAAACGCAAAGTAAAAACAAAGCAAGTAAATAAAGTGATATAGATTAATATGATGAGAATAGACCGGGGCCATAGGTTTCACTAGTGGCTTCTCTCAAGAGCATAAGTATTCTCGGCGGGTGAACAAATTCTGTTGAGCAATTGATGAATTGAGCATAGTTATGAGTATATCTAGGCAATGATCATGTATATAGGCATCACGTCCGTGACAAGTAGATCAAGCGATTCGCATCTAGTACTATTACTCCACTCATCGACCGCTATCCAGCATGCATCTAGAGTATTAAGTTAAAAACAAAGTAACGCCTTAAGCAAGATGACATGATGTAGAGGATAAATTCATGCAATATGATAAAACCCCATCTTGTTATCCTCGATGGCAACAATACAATACGTGCCTTGCAACTCATGCATCCTTGAGTAAGGACACGCAAGATTGAGCCCAAAGCCATGCACTTCTCCCATTGCAAGAACTGCCAATCTAGTTGGCCAAACCAAACGGATAATTGAAGAGACTTGCAAAGATAACTCAATCATACATAAAAGAATTCAGAGAAGAATCAAATATTTTCCATAGATAATCTTGGATCATAAACCCACAATTCATCGGTCTCAACAAACACACCGCAAAAATAAGATTACATCAAATAGATCTCCACGAGAGAGGGGAGAACATTGTATTGAGATCCAAAAGAGAGAAGAAGCCATCTAGCTACTAGCTATGGACCGAAGGTCTCAAGTAAACTACTCACACTTCATCGGAGGGGCCATGGTGATGATCTGAAGCCCTCCGTGGTGGATGCCCCCTCAGTGAGCTCCTAACAGGCCCCAAGATGTGATCTCGTGGATCTGAAGGTTGCGGAGGTGGAATTAGGTTTTGGCTCCTGTTACGATCATACGGGATACGAGGTATATATAGGAGGAAGTCGATGCGTCGGTGGAGCTCGAGGGCCCACAAGGTAGAGGCGCGCCTGGGGGGGCGCGCCCTCCACCTCGTGACTGCCTCGTGGCTTTCTTGACGGAGGGTCCAAGTCTCCTGGATCTTATCTGATGAGAAAATCACGTTCCTGAAGGTTTCATTCCGTTTGGACTCCGTTTGATATTCTGTTTCTTCGAAATACTGAAAATGGCAAAAAACAGCAATTCTGGGCTGGGCCTCCGGTTAATAGGTTTGTCCCAAAAATAATATAAAAGTGGAAAATAAAGCCCAATATAGTCCAAAACAGTAGATAAAGTAGCATGGAGCAATAAAAAATTATAGATACGTTGGAGACGTATCAAGCATCCCCAAGCTTAATTCCTACTCGTCCTCGAGTAGGTAAATGATAAAAAAGAATGTTTGATGCAGAGTGATACTTTGGCATAATTTCAATGTAAATCTTCTTAATCATGGTATGAATATTCAGATCTGAAAGATTCAAGACAAAAGTTCATATTGACATAAAAATAATAATACTTCAAGCATACAAACAAAGCAATTTTGTCTTCTCAAAATAACATGGCCAAAGAAAGTTATCCCTACAAAATCATATAGTCTGGCTATGCTCCATCTTCCCCACACAAAGTATTTAAATCATGCACAACCCCGATGACAAGCCAAGCAATTGTTTCATACTTTAACATTTTCAAAACTTTTTCAATCTTCACGCAATACATGTGCGTGAGCCATGGATATAGCACTATATGTGGAAAAGAACGGTGGTTGTGGAGAAGACAGAAAGAGGGAAGATAGTCTCACATCAACTAGGCATATCAACGGGCTATGGAGATGCCCATCAATAGATATCAATGTGAGTGAGTAGGGATTGCCATGCAACGGATGCACTAGAGCTATAAGTATATGAAAGCTCAACAAAAGAAACTAAGTGGGTGTGCATCCAACTCGCTTGCTCACGAAGACTTAGGGCATTTTGAGGAGGCCCATCATTGGAATATACAAGCCAAGTTCTATAATGAAAAATTCCCACTAGTATATGAAAGTGATGAAATGAGAGACCCTCTATCATGAAGATCATGGTGCTATTTTGAAGCACAAGTGTGGTAAAAGGATAGTAGCATTGTCCCTTCTCTCTTTTTCTCTCATTTTTTTTATTTGGGCCCTTTCTCTTTTTTTTATGGCCTCTTTTTTTTTGTCCGGAGTCTCATCCCGACTTGTGGGGGAATCATAGACTCCATCATCCTTTCCTCACTTGGGACAATGCTCTAATAATGATGATCATCACACTTTTATTTTTCCTTACAACTCAACAATTACAACTCGATACTTAGAACAAAATATGACTCTATATAAATGCCTCCGATGGTGTACCGGGATATGCAATGAAACATGAGTGACATGTATGGAAGAATTATGAAAGGTGGCTTTTGCCACAAATACGATGTCAACTACATGATCATGCTAGCAATATGACAATGATGGAGCGTGTCATAATAAACGGAACGGTGGAAAGTTGCATGGCAATATATCTCAGAATGGCTATGGAAATGCCATGATAGGTAGGTATGGTGGCTGTTTTGAGGAAGGTTTATGGTGGGTGTGTGATACCGGCAAAAGGTGAACGGTATGAGAGAGGCTAGCAAAGGTGGAAGGATGGGAAAAAGTGCGTATAATCCATGGACTCAACATTAGTCATAAAGAACTCATATACTTTTTGCAAAAATCTAGAAGTTATCAAAGCAAAGTATTACACGCATGCTCCTAGGGGGATAGATTGGTAGGAAAAGACCATCGCTCGTCCCCGACCGCCACTCATAAGGAAGACAATCAATAAATAAATCATGCTCCGAGTTCATCACATAACGGTTCACCATTACGTGCATGCTACGGGAATCACAAACTTCAAAACAAGTATTCCTTAAATTCACAACTACTCAAATAGCATGACTCTAATATTATCACCTTCATATCTCAAAACAATTATCAAGCATCAAACTTATCTTAGTATTCAACGCACTCAAAAGAATGTTTCACATATCTTGAATACCAAGTATATTAACATTAAGCAAACTACCATGCTATTAACGACTCTCAAAATAATCTAACTGAAGCATGAGAGATCAAGTTTCTTTAAAACAAATCCACCACCGTGCCCTAAAGGATCTAAGTGAAGCACTAGAGCAAAAATTATCACGCTCAAAAGATATAAGTGGAGCACTATGAGCAAAACTATCAAGCTCAAAAGATATAAGTGAAGAACATAGAGTATTCTAACAAATTCCAATTCATGTATGGCTCTATCAAAAGGTGTGTACAGCAAAGATGATTGTGGTAGACTAACAGGCAAAGACACAAATAATACAAGACGCTCCAAGCAAAACACATATCATGTTGGTGAATAAAAATATAGCTCCAAGTAAATTACCGATGGAAGTGGACGAAAGAGGGGATGCATTCCGGGGCATCCCCAAGCTTTGACTTTTTGGTGTCCTTGGATTATCTTGGGGGTGCCATGGGCATCCCCAAGCTTAGGCTCTTGCCACTCCTTGTTCCATAATCCATCAAAAGAATTCACCCAAAACTTGAAAACTTCACAACACAAAACTCAACAGAAATCTCGTGAGCTCCGTTAGAGAAAGAAAACAAAAGACTACTTCAAGGTACTGTAATGAACTTATTCTTTATTTATATTGGTGTTAAACCTACTGTATTCCAATTTATCTATGGTTTATAAACTAATTTACTAGCCATCGATTCATCAAAATAAGCAAACAACACACGAAAAACAGAATCTGTCAAAAACAGAACAGTCTGTAGTAATCTGTAACTAACGCAAACTTCTGGAACTCTAAAAATTCTACCAAAATAGGAAGTCCTGTAAAATTTTTTTATTGATCATCAGCAAAAAGAATCAACGCAAAAGCACTCTCCAGTAAAACATGACAGCTAATCTCGTGAGTGCTAAAGTTTGTGTTTTTCAGCAGAATCAAATCAACTATCATCGTAGGTTATCCTATAGGTCCTACTTGGCACAAACACTAGTTAAAACATAAAACCACATCCAAACAGAAGGTAGATGGATTATTTATTCCTAAACAGAAGTAAAAACAAAAAAACACAAAATAAAATTGGGTTGCCTCCCAACAAGCGCTATCGTTTAACGCCCTTAGCTAGGCATAAAAGCAAAGATAGATCTAGGTGTTGCCATCTTTGGTAGGCAATCCATAAGTGGCTCTAATGATAGATTCATATGGTAATTTTATTTTCTTTCTAGGGAAGTGTTCCATACCCTTCTTTAAGGGAAATTGGAATCTAATATTCCCTTCCTTCATATCAATAATTGCACCAATCGTTCTAAGGAAAGGTCTACCAAGAATAATAGGACATGAAGGATTGCAATCTATATCAAGAACGATAAAATCTACGGGCACATAATTCCTATTTTCAACAATAAGAACATCATTAATTCTTCCCATAGGCTTTTTAATAGTGGAATCCGCAAGATGCAAGTTTAGAGAGCAATCATCAAAATCACGGAAATCTAACAAATCACATAAAGTTTTGGGAATAGTAGAAACACTAGCACCCAAATCACATAAAGCATGAAACTCAAAGTCTTTAATTTTAATTTTAATAGTAGGTTCCCATTCATCATAGAGTTTTCTAGGGATAGAAACTTTCAACTCAAGTTTTTCTTCATAAGATTGCATGGCATCAACAATATGTTCGGTAAAGGCCTTATTTTGACTATAAGCATGAGGAGAATCTAGCACGGATTGTAACAAGGAAATACAACCAATCAAAGAGCAATTTTCATAATTAAATTCCTTGAGATCCAACATAGTAGGTTTAACAACATCACGGTTTCTATTTATTTCAATCCCACTTTCATCAATTTCATCAAGATCTAGAAACTCCGAATTCTTAGAACGCCTTCTAGGTAAAGGAAGATAATCTTCAGATTCATTAAGATTCATATTGCAAAACAAAGATTTAATGGGGGACGCATCAATAACTTTTAGATCTTCATCTTGATTTTCATAGGTATTAGAAGAACACGCTTTAATAAAGGCATCTTTGGAAGCACGCATCCTAGCGGTTCTTTCTTTGCACTCATCAATGGAAATTCTCATGGCTTTGAGAGACTCATTGATATCATGCTTAGGAGGAATAGATCTAAACTTTAAAGAATCAATTTCAAGAGAAATTCTATCAACGTTCCTAGCCAAATCATCAACTTTAAGCAATTTCTCTTCGAGCAAAGCATTAAAATTCTTTTGTGAATTCATAAACTCTTTAACACAACTCTCAAATTCAGAGGGCATATTATTAAAATTTCCATAAGAGTTGTTGTAGGAATTTCCATAATTATTAGAAGGATTGCTAGGATAAGGCCTAGGATTAAAATTCCCTCTATAAGCGTTGTTTCCAAAACTATTCCTACCAACAAAATTCACATCCATAGATTCATTATTATTCTCAAGCAAAGTAGATAAAGGCATATCATTAGGATCAAGAGGAGTATTTTTAGGAGCAAACATCTTCATAAGTTCATCCATCTTTTCACTCAAAACATTGATTTCTTCTATAGCATGCACTTTTTTACTAGAAGATCTTTCGGTGTGCCATTGAGAATAATTAGCCATAATATTATCAAGCAATTTGGTAGCATCCCCTAACGTAATTTCCATAAAAGTGCCTCCCGCGGCCGAATCTAAAATATTTCTAGAAGCAAAATTCAATCCGGCATAAAATTTTTGTATGATCATCCATAAATTCAAACCATGAGTAGGGCAATTGCGAAGCGTTAATTTCATTCTTTCCCAAGATTGGGCAACATGCTCATGATCAAGTTGTTTAAAATTCATGATATCGTTCCTAAGAGTGATAATCTTAACGGGAGGAAAATACTTAGAGATAAAAGCATCTTTGCAGTTGTTCCAAGAATCAATACTATTTTTAGGCAAAGACGAAAACCAAACTTTAGCACGATCTCTAAGTGAAAATGGAAATAACTTCAATTTGACAATATTGTTATCCGTATCTTTCTTCTTTTGCATATCACACAAATCAACAAAATTGTTTAGATGAGTAGCGGCATCTTCAGTAGGAAGGCCAGCGAATTGATCTTTCATAACAAGATTCAGCAAAGCGGTATTGATTTCACAAGATTCATCATTATTAAGAGGAGCAATTGGAGTACTAAGGAAATTATTATTATTGGTATTAGAGAAATCACACAATTTGGTATTATCTTGCGCCATGGCAACAAGTAATCCAACACACAAGCAAACAGAAAGGCGAGAAAAAGGCAACCGGGAAAGAGAGGAGGATATTGGGAAAGAGAGGGCGAATAAAATGGCAAGGGTGAAGTGGGGGAGAGGAAAACGAGAGGCAAATGGCAAATAATGTAATGCGAGAGATAGGGATTGTGATGGGTACTTGGTATGTTGACTTTTGCGTAAGCCTCCCCGGCAACGGCACCAGAAATCCTTCTTGCTATGTCTCGAGCTTGCGTTGGTTTTTCCTGAAGAGGAGAGGATGATGCAGCACAGTAGCGTAAGTATTTCCCTCAGTTTTTGAGAACCAAGGTATCAATCTAGTAGGAGGTCACACGCAAGTCCCTCGTACCTGCACAACACGATAGCAACTCGCAACCAACGCTTAGTGGTTGTCAATCCCTTCACGGTCACTTACGAGAGTGAGATCTGATAGAGATAATATTTTTGGTATTTTTGATAGATAGATGCAAATTAAAAAGTAAAGGCAAAGTAAAAACAAAGCAAGTAAATAAAGTGATATAGATTAATATGATGAGAATAGACCCGGGGGCCATAGGTTTCACTAGTGGCTTCTCTCCAGAGCATAAGTATTCTACGGCGGGTGAACAAATTACTATTGACCAATTGACAGAATTGAGCATAGTTATTAGTATATCTAGGCAATGATCATGTATATAGGCATCACGTCCGTGACAAGTAGATCGAAACGATTCTGCATCTACTACTATTACTCCACTCATCGACCGCTATCCAGCATGCATCTAGAGTATTAAGTTAAAATAGAGTAACGCCTTAAGCAAGACGACATGATGTAGATGGATAAATTCATGCAATATGATAAAAACCTCATCTTGTTATCCTCGATGGCAACAATACAATACGTGTTTTGCAACTCTTTCTGTCACTGAGTAAGGACACCGCAAGATTGAACCCAAAGCCATGCACTTCTCCCATTGCAAGAACTACCAATCTAGTTGGCCAAACCAAACGGATAATTCGAAGAGACTTGCAAAGATAACTCAATCATACATAAAAGAATTCAGAGAAGAATCAAATATTTTCCACAGATAATACTGGATCATAAACCCACAATTCATCGGTCTCAACAAACACACCGCAAAAAGAAGATTACATCGAATAGATCTCCACGAGAGAGGGGGAGAACATTGTATTGAGATTCAAAAAGAGAGAAGAAGCCATCTAGCTACTAGCTATGGACCCGAAGGTCTGAAGTAAACTACTCACACTTCATCAGAGGGGCCATGGTGATGATGTAGAAGCCCTCCATGGTGGATGCCCCCTCTGGCGGAGCTCCGGAACAGGCCCCAAGATGGGATCTCGTGGATACAGAAGGTTGTGGCGGTGGAATTAGGGTTGATGGGCATAATTTTTCATAAATACGAAATGCAACAAATAGTTATAGAAGAGAATATACCGTATCCGAATCATATTCCTGACGAGGGCCGACGGGGACGGATATCAAAACCATAGCACTATGTATAACAAACAACGTACGGGTAAGAAAATTATACAAGTAACTATATATCTAAATCACACAAACATGATTTTTTATATATATAAAAAATATAAGAACAAGAGGCCACCAAGGTGGTGCCAGCGACGGACGGTGCTGGGCGATCGACGGTGGTTAGGACGGGGACGTAAAGGCACTAAGTTAACCACACCTACATATGCAAACTAGCTAAGAGTTAATTTGTGCTCAAATTGCATACAAATCAAATAAACTACCACACATAATTACTCCCAAACTAAAACCCACAAGTCACTATACTTATAGAGCATTGGAAGAGATAATCTAGCAATAAGAGATGAAAGGATAAAGTTGCTAACCTTTGTGATCACTTGGATGGATGGAGGGTCTTCAAATCTTGACAAATTTTGGCAAAAATGAAGGATGAGCTCGAGCAATGGGGAAGAACAGAGGAGAGGAAGGAATGAAAGGGGAAAACGGAGAGAAATGGGCTCGGGCTCGACGAAGGGGTTATATAGAGGCATCTTTAGTCCTAGTTGGTTATACGAACTGGGACTAAAGATGCATCTCTAGTACCGGTTTGTGCCACGAACCGGGACTAAAGGTGTTGGTGGGCTGCCACCACCTCTTTAGTCCCGGTTCGTGGCACGAACCAGTACTAGAGGTTCAACACGAACCGAGACTAATGAGTGCCGCCCGCCTAGCTGTTGGAACCGGCACTAATGGTCACATTAGTCCCGGTCCGTAATTGAATCGGGACTAATGAGGTGGACATAAGGTCGTTTTTCTACTAGTGCCTTCCCTCCAGCTGTAGCATCAGGCGGCGGTTCCACTATGATGAGTGATGGGAAGCGAGTCCTCCTTTGCGTTGAAGCATATACCCCCGAGGCTCACCGCTGCCTGTCATGGGGACGACGTTGGGGACCGCCGCCCTGGCTGTAGACTAGTCCGCTTTCGTGTTTAGTTAAAAAAATGTCTAAAATGTAACTTTTTTGTCCGGTTTACCTGTAATCCATCATGTTTATGTGAAATCCGACCTTGTTTGCATGAATTTATTGGGCTTGTTGAAAAAGAGTTTGCAATATATGCGGCTAGCGTTGGATGACGGCCTCTGCATCCATGTTTGCGGACTGGTCTCCTATCTGTGGACGGATGCGGAAGAAAATTTGCATATTGCCGTTGGGTTGCCCTAAGGCAACACGTACGCATAACCAGGATTGATGTTCGCTGTGTGGATACTGATAGCGGATCAGCATCTCCAGGCCAGAGGGGTGCATCCTCGTACGGTGTCGCACTGACGTGTCGAGCGAGAGGCTAAAGCAAGCCCGGACCCCTACCACTACCTGGACGGAAAATATCTTGTTTTGTTGTTTCTCATGGAGCGCGGCGACATGGGAACCAATTATATGTGATGGAGCCTAAACGGGAATCAGTATGATCCTGTGAAATCGCTCCTTGCCTAGTGAAGGTAAGGGCATCTCCAGCCATTCGCCCGCCCAGGGCGACTAAATTGAGCATTCTGGGGCGTGCCGGCGCTAGTTCGCCCCCGGGCGAAGCTAGCTCGATTCTGCACCCACGCCCCGCCCCGTGACGCGGTAAATTCAAACTTGGTCGTTCCCGCTCTCAAAAGACGCCGCAAATCCGGCGACCGGGCGTAGTCTGGCGTTACAAAAAAACAGAGCGCCGCCACCTCGGCGGGGTCGGTTCACTCGGCGGGGTTGGTCCCAGGTGTTGGCGGAGTCGGCGTGCGCGAGCTCGGCGGTGTCGGAGCTGCTTCGGTGTTGGGCTGGGTCGGTGGCGGCCCGACACTGCTGGGCGGCGATGTAGAGGCTTCGCTCGGGCTTGGCGTCCGTGTGGCCGTGGGCGTCGTCGGCGTCGTCGGCGTTGCCGTCGGCAGCTCGTTCAGGATGAGGCCGCGCTGCACCAGGTACCACGCCTTGAGCTTCTCGTCGTTGCTCTGGAGCATGTCCGCCCCGCCCATCAGGAAAGCCATGTCGGTGTTCCTCTTCTTCGCGGCGACGTTCGTCCGGAGCAGGACGAGCTTGATGGCGTTGTTCTTTATTAGCGCCGACCACCGCGCCTCGGTCTTCTCTTCGTGTAGGACGGCCCGGGCCTGGGCGTCGGCGAGGCAATGCTCGATGGACTCCTGCACTCGCGCGGTTGCCGCGTCGGCGTTTTTCCCCTTCTTGGCCAATTTGTGGCCGTCCGGTCGCCCCTCCGACGCGCCCGGAGTCGTCGCGTCCGGCTTGTATGTCTCCTTGGCCTTGTCGAGGGCACGCCGGACTTTCGCCCACTTCTCGCACTTGTCAATGCGCTTGTAGACGTGGAGGTGCTTGATGTCGGTGTCTTGGATGTCACCCCGGTACATGGCGAACATACGCAGCAGCTGCGCGGACGGACGAACAGTTGGCGAACGGCGGGCGTAGGGGACGAAGATATGCGGGCGAACGGCGTGCGTACCTGATCCTCAATCTGGCGCCGCTCTCCGGCGAGCCGCGACCTCTCGGCGATTCCATGCCATTTGTTGCCGCCAATGGATCGCCCCAATGGTTCACCATCGCCTTGGACCCGCGCTGCATGTAGACGCCTTTGAAGTAGGGTTCGACGAGCTTCCGCTCGTCGAACTCGGCCTTGGTGCGGTCCCAGTACGTCTCGAAGCTCTGGTTCGCGCCGGTGGTCGGGTCGAGGCAAACGACTTTCCACGCTTCAGCGAGGCATTCCTCCTCCTTGGACGTCCACTTGATGCGCGGTTCGCCCGACCAGCCGCCCGCTTCTTTTTCTGGCCCCCCTTCGTCGGAACAGGAGCCCGCTCCTCCTCCTCCTCTCCTCCTCGTCCTCCTCCTCCTCCTCGGGTTCCTGCGCGTCGTCGCCGTAGACGTAGCTAAGCTCGGCCTCCATGTCGCCGCTGAGGTCCACTACCTCGTCCTGGGTGGCGAACCCGGGAGACGAGACTGCCGCGGCCGATCCTGTCGCGATGATGTCGTCCATGTCGGCTCCCGTGTCGTCGGCGTCGCCGAGGTGCGAGAAGGGTAGCGGACCACGGTAGAGATGGGGCGTCGGTGTGGTCGCGTAGGCGGCGGGCGGCGAGTAGTTGTATGGAGGGTACTGCATGCCGACGAAGGCGGGCAAGGGCGTGCGTGTAGCGGGGTGACCATGGGGGAAGGTCACGTTTGGGTTGAACCGCGCGTCTTGCGTCGCCGTCGGCGTAGCGGCGACGATGAACCCCATGGAGATCCGCGCCTTGCTGTCCCTGTAGCGTCTTGGGCGTGGCTGACGACGGGTGGATTCATCCCCGCCTCGACCGATGAGGAAGACGCCGCCGCGCGCGCCGCGTTGTCGCGGGCCTTCTTGGCTATGGCCCTACGAACTATGAGGAAGCGATGATGAGCCCAGATTTCACGAAATGGCTTGAGGCCATAAAATCTGAGATGGGATCCATGTATGAGAACAAAGTGTGAACTTTGGTGGACTTGCCCGATGATCGGCAAGCCATAGAAAATAAATGGATCTTCAAGAAGAAGACCGATGCTGACGGTAATGTTACTGTCTACAAAGCTCGACTTGTTGCGAAAGGTTTTCGACAAGTTTAAGGAGTTGACTACGATGAGACTTTATCACCCGTAGCGATGCTTAAGTCTGTCCGAATCATGTTAGCAATTGCTGCATTTTATGATTATGAGATTTGGCAGATGGATGTCAAAACTGCATTCCGGAATGGATTTCTAGAAAAAGAGTTGTATATGATGCAACCATAAGGTTTTGTCGATCCAAAGGGTGCTAACAAAGTGTGCAAGCTCCAGCGATCCATTTATGGACTGGTGCAAGCCTCTCGGAGTTGGAATAAACGCTTTGATAGTGTGATCAAAGCATATGGTTTTATAAAGACTTTTGGAGAAGTCTGTATTTACAAGAAAGTGAGTGACAGCTCTATAGCATTTCTAATATTATATGCAATGTTGAGGATATCGCTTATCGTTATCGTCTCGATCAGCTAGGGATTAGAGATTAATCGGAAATCGGCCAATTAATCGATTTTATTGGTCGATTATTAATCGGATATTTTTTTTACAAATCTCAGGTTCCCAACACTAAAATACACTATATTCAACACCAAAACAATATTAGACAGAAGTGTTACCTTGATTTCTAGACTTTGAATCCTCGTATAATTGCAAACAAAATAGGATAATAGTACATATTTCGTAACAAGGTCCACAAAACATAAATAAACATAGTTTTTGCAAACATCGTGCTATGAATAGGTATGATTTATCGGTAGATACTGATAAATCGCTTGTCAGAACGATAAATCGGTCCAAAAGATAAACGTCAAAGATAAGGCATAGTCTTATCGGTCACCCCCCGATTAGTGATAAATCGGAAGATTAATCGGTGAATTGGAAGATTTCTTGAACAATGATTATATGTGGATGACGTATTGTTGATTGGAAATGATATAGAATTTCTGGATAGCATAAAGGGATACCTGAATAATAGATTTTCCATGAAAGACCTCGGAGAAGCTGCCTACATATTGGGCATCAGGATCTATAGAGATAGATCAAGATGATGAATTGGACTTTGACAAAGCACATACTTTGATAAAGTTTTGAAGAAGTTCAAAATGGATCAGTCAAAGAAAGGGTTCTTTCCTGTGTTACAAGGTGTGAAGTCGAGTCAGACTCAATGCCAGACCACTGAAGAAGATAGAGAGAAATGAAAGTCATTCCCTATGCTTCAGCCATAGGTTCTATCATGTATGTAGTACCAGACCCGATGTGTGCCTTGCTATAAGCATAACAGGGAGGCACCAAAGTTATCCCGGAGTGGAGCACTGGACAGCGGTCAAAAACATCCTGAAATACCTGAAAAGGACTAAGGATATGTTTCTCGTTTATGGAGGTGACAAACAGCTCGTCGTAAATGGTTACGTCAATGCAAGCTTTGAGACTGATCCAGATGACTCTAAGTCGCAAACCAGATACGTATTTTTATTGAATGGAGGAGCTATCAGTTGGTGCAGTTCCAAGTAGAGTGTCGTGGCGGGATCTACGTGCGAAGCGGAGTACATTGCTGCTTCGAAAGTAGCAAATGAAGGAGTTTGGATGAAGGAGTTCATATCCGATCTAGGTGTCATACCTAGTGCATCGGGTCCAATGAAAATCTTTTGTGACAATAGTGGTGCAATTGCCATGGCAAAAGAATCCAGATTTAACAAGAGAACCAAGAACATTAAGAGACGCTTCAATTCCATTCGTTATCAAGTGTCGGAGGGGGACATAGAGATTTGCACGATACATATGGATCTGAATGTTGCAGACCCGTTGACTAAGCCTCTTCCACAAGCAAAACATGATCAGCACCAAAGCTCCATGGTTGTTACAATCATTACTATGTAATCTAGATTATCGACTCTAGTGCAAGTGGAAGACTGAAAAAAATATGCCCTAGAGGGAATAATAAAGTTATTATTTATTTCCTTATTTCATGATAAATGTTTATTATTCATGCTAGAATTATATTAACAGGAAACTTAGTACATGTGTGAATACATAGACAAAACATATTGTCCCTGGTATGCCTCTACTTGACTAGCTCGTTAATCAAAGATGGTTATGTTTCCTAACCATAGACATGTGTTGTCATTTGATGAACAGGATCACATCATTAGGAGAATGATGTGATGGACATGACCCATCCATTAGCTTAGCATTATGATCGTTACAGTTTCATTGCTACTGCTTTCTTCATGACTTATACACGTTCCTCAGACTATGAGATTATGCAACTCCCGAATATTGAAGGAACACTTTGTGTGCTACCAAACGCCACAACGTAAATGGGTGATTATAAAGGTGCTCTACAGGTGTCTCCGAAGGTGTTTGTTGGGTTGGCATAGATCGAGATTAGGATTTGTCACTCCGTGTTTCGGAGAGGTATCTCTGGGCCCTCTCAGTAATACTCATCACTATAATCCTTGCAAGCATTGTAACTAATGAGTTAGTTGCGGGATGAAGTATTACGGAACAAGTAAAGAGACTTGCCGGTAACAAGATTGAACTAGGTATGATGATACCAATGATCGAATCTCGGGCATGTAACATACCGATGACAAAGGGAATAATGTATGTTGTTATGCGGTTTGACCGATAAAGATCTTTGTAGAATATGTAGGAGCCAATATGAGCATCCAGGTTCCGCTATTGGTTATTGACCGGAGATGTGTCTCGGTCATGTCTACATAGTTCTCAAACCCGTAGGGTCCACATGCTTAACGTTCGATGACGATTTGTATTATGAGTTATGTGTTTTGATGACCGAAGTTTGTTCGGAGTCCCGGATGAGATCACGGACATGACGAGGAGTCTCGAAATGGTCGAGACAGAAAGATTCATATATTGGAAGGCTACATTCGGAGACCAGAATGGTTCGGGTCGATTCGGATAAGTTTCGGAGTAAGGGGGGTTATCGGAACCCCCTCCGGGAAGTTATTGGGCCTCATGGGACTTAGTGGAGAAGAGAGAGGGCCGGCCAGGATGTGGCGCGCACCCGCTGGCCCCAATCCGAATTGGACAAGGGGACGGGGCGGCGCCCCCCTCCTTCCTTCTCTCCTCCTCCTCCTCCTTCCCCCTTCTCCCACTTGGAATAGGAAAAGGGGGGCCGAATCCTACTAGGTTTGGAGTCCTAGTAGGACTCCCCTCTTGGCCGGCCTCCTGCTCCCCCTCCTTTATATACGTGGCCAAGGGGCACCCCATAGACACACAGCTTGATCTTTTAGCCGTGTGCGGTGCGCCCTCGACAGTTACACACCTCGGTCATATCGTTGTAGTGCTTAGGCGATGCCATGTGCCGGTAACTTCATCATCACTGGCGCCACGCCGTCGTGCTGACAAAACTCTCCCTCGGCCTCAACTGGATCAAGAGTACGAGGGACGTCATTGAGCTGAACGTGTGCTGAACGAGGAGGTGTCGTACGTTCGGTACTTGATCGGTTGGATAGCGAAGATGTTCGACTACATCAACCGCGTTAACTAACGCTTCCACTTTTGGTCCACGAGGTTACGTGGACACACTCTCCCCTCTTGTTGCTATGCATCTCCTAGATAGATCTTGCGTGATCGTAGGAATTTTTTTGAAATTACCGCGTTCCCCAACATTAATTTCTTATCAACTCTTTGTCCTAGAACAACACCAACAACATAATCACTAGCATCACACATAATTTGAAAGGGTAAGTTCCAATCTGGTGGCTGAACAATAGGAATAGAAATCAAGGCTTTCTTAAATCTTTCAAATGCTTCTACACAATCATCATCAAAAACAAAAGGAACATCTTTTTGCAAGAGATTAGTGAGAGGCCTAGAAATTTTAGAGAAGTCTTTAATAAACCTCGTATAGAAACCAGCATGACCAAGGAAACTTCTTATAGCTTTGATATCTTTAGGACACGTCAACTTTTCAATTGCGTCTACTTTAGCTTTATCAACTTTAGTACCTCTTTCACAAATTTTATGCCCCCATACAATACCTTCATTAACCATAAAGTGGCACTTCTCCCAATTGAAGATGAGATTAATTTCTTCACATCTCTGCAAAACTCGATCAAGGTTGCTTAAGCAATCATCAAAAGAAGTTCCATAAATGGAGAAATCATCCATGAAAACCTCAACAATCTTTTCACAAAAGTCAGAGAATATAGCAGTCATGCATCTTTGAAAGGTAGCAGGTGCATTGCATAAACCAAAAGGCATACGTCTATAAGCAAAAGTACCGAAAGAGCAAGTAAAAGTGGTCTTTTCTTGGTCCTCTTTTGACGCAGGTATTTGAGAGAAACCAGAATAACCATCTAGAAAGCAGAAATGTGTATGTTTGGATAGTCTTTCTAGCATTTGATCAATAAAAGGTAGAGGGTAATGATCTTTTCTAGTAGCTTTGTTTAATTTTTGAAAATCAATTACCATCCTATAACCTATAACAACTCTTGGAATCAATTCATTCTTATCATTAGGAACAATAGTAATACCTCCCTTTTTAGGGACACAATGAACGGGACATACCCATCTACTATTAGCAATTGGATAAATTATACCTGCCTCCAAAAGTTTTAGTATTTCATTTGTACCACTTCTTTCATCTTAGGATTTAACCGTCGTTGATGATCAACAACTGGTTTAGCATCAGGCTCCATATTAATTTTGTGCTAACATAGAGTTGGACTAATGCCCTTAAGATCATCAAGAGTATATCCAATAGCGACACGGTGCTTTTTCGGAGTTTTCAATAATCTATTTTCTTCTGCTCTGAAAGGTTAGCATTAATAATAACATGATATATCTTCTTTTCATCAAGATAAGCATATTTCAAAGTACCAGGTAATTGTTTAAGCTCAAACACGGGATCACCCTTGGGTGGGGGAGGATCCCCAAGGATTTCAACAGCAAATTGTGTTTCAAAACAGGCCCTTGATTAAAGAATATTTCATCTACTTCCTTTCTTTCATTCATAAACATATCATTTTCATGGTCTAGCAAATATTGTTCTAAAGGATCAGTAGGAGGCACGGCAATAGAAGCAAGACCAATAATTTCATCCTTACTAGGCAATTCTTCATCATGGGGTTGTCTATGAAATTTAAAGAAATTAAAATCATGAGACATATCCAAAAAACTTATAGTGACAATTTCTTTCTCACAGTCTATCTTAGCATTAACAGTATTCAAGAAAGGTCTACCAAATATAATGGGGTAAATATCATCTTGTGTGGAACCAAGAACAAGAAAAATCAGTAGGGTATTTAATTTTCCCACTCAAGATTTCAACATCTCTAACAATCCAAATTGGTGATATAGTATCTCTATTGGCAAGCTTAATAGTAACATCAATATCTTCTATCTCAGCAGGTGCAATATCATTCATAATTTCTTGATATAAGGTAAAAGGAATTGCACTCATACTAGCACCCACATCACATAAGCCATGATAACAATGATCTCCTATTTTAACAGAAACAACAGGCATGCCAAGAACATGACTATGCTTATCTTTAATATCGGATTTAGCAATCCTAGCAGCTTCATCACAGAAATAAATAACTGGCCCATCAATATTATCGACCAAGAGATATTTCACCATAGCAACACTAGGTTCAACTTTAATTTGTTCAGGGGGTAGGTGTTCTAGTATAACTCTTACGAACCATAGTTGAAGCTTTAGCATGATCCTTGTTTCTATCAGGGAAAGGTGGTTTCTCAATATAAGGTGTAGGAACAATGGGATCAACATTATAAGTAATAGTTTCTTCTTCAACTTTAATAGGTACTACTACTTTAACTTCAATGGGAGGATGATGTTTAAACCACTTCTCCTAAGGGAGATCAACATGAGTAGCAAAAGATTCACAGAAAGAAGCTACTATCTCAGAATCAAGTCCACATTTAGTGCTAAATTCACGAAAAGCATCTGTATCCATAAAAGATTTAACACAATCAAACTTAATGTTTATACCCGACTCATTACCTTCGTCGAGCTCCCAATCTTCAGAGTTGCGGTTAATTCTTTCCAATAAATCCCATTGGAATTCAATAGTCTCCTTCATAAAAGAACCAGTACAAGAAGTATCGACCATGGATTGATCATTACGAGAAAGCCGAGCATAAAAATTCTGAATAATAATTTCTCTTGAGAGCTCATGATTGGGGCATGAATATAACATTGACTTAAGCCCCCCCCCCCCCCAAGATTAATCAATACTTTCTCCTTCACAAGGCCAGAAATTATATATATAGTTCCGATCACGATGAACCAGATGCATAGGATAAAGCGTGTGATGAAATTCCAATTTCAATCGGTTGTAGTTCCAAGATCCGATATCATCACATAGCCTATACTATATCAATGCCTTTCCCTTTAAAGATAAAGGGAAGACCTTCTTCTTGACTTCATCCTCAGGCAAACCTGCAACCTTAAATAATCCAAAAACTTCATCCACATAAATTAGATGCATATCAGGGTGTAATGTTCCATCTCCTGCATAAGGATTAGCAAGCAGTTTCTCTATCATACCCGAAGAAATTTCATAATAAATATTTTCAGTAGGTTTAGTAGGTTGAGGGGAAACTATTTGCTCTTCCAATCAGGGTGAAGATATCCCGAACAAACACCTCAAAGGATGATTTTCCATAGCAACAAGTGACAGTAAATTTCAGCACACTATATAAAAGTTTCCTTACCAAATTCCACTTACCACAGGCGCTTCACTCCCTGGCAACGGCGCCAGAAAAGAGTCTTGATGACCCACAAGTACTAGGGATCTATCGTAGTCCTTTCGATAAGTAAGAGTGTCAAACCCAATAAGGAGCAGAAGGAAATGACAAGCGGTTTTCAGCAAGGTATTCTCTGCAAGCACTGAAATTATCGGTAACAAATAGTTTTGTGTAAGATAATTCGTAAAGAGTAACTAAGGTGCAGCAAGGGGGCCCAATCCTTTTTGTAGCAAAGGACAAGCCTGGAAGAACTCTTATATAAAGCAAAGCACTCCCGAGGACACATGGAAATTACTGTCAAGCTAGTTTTCATCATGCTCATATGATTCGCGTTCATTACTTTGATAATTTGATATGTAGGTGGACCGGTGCTTGGTGTTGTGTTTCCTTGGAAAAGCCTCCCACTTATGATTAACCCCTCTCGCAAGCATCCGCAACTACGAAAAAAGAATTAAGATAAATCTAACCATATCATGAAACATATGGATCCAAATCAGCCCCTTACGAAGAAACACATAAACTAGGGTTTAAGCTTCTGTCACTCTAGCAACCCATCATCTACTTATTACTTCCCAATGCCTTCTAGGCCCAAATCATGGTGAAGTGTCATGTAGTCAACGTTCACATAACACCACTAGAGGAAAGATAACATACATCTCACCAAAATATCGAACGAATACCAAATTCACATGATTACTTATAACAAGACTTCTCCCATGTCCTGAGGAACAAACGTAATGACTCACAAAGCATATTCATGTTCAAAATCAGAGGAGTATTAATTATCATTAAGGATCTGAACATATGATCTTCCACCGAATAAACCAACTAGCATCAACTATAAGGAGTAATCAACACTACTAGCAACCTATAGGTACCAATCTGAGGTTTTGAGACAGAGATCGGATACAAGAGATGAACTAGGGTTTGATAGGAGATGGTGCTGGTGAAGATGCTGATGGAGATTGACCCTCTCTCGGTGAGAGGATCGTTGGTGATAACGATGGCTTCGATTTCCCCCTCCCGGAGGGAAGTTTCCCACGCAGAATAGCTCCGCCGGAGCCCTAGATTGGTTCTGCCCAGGTTCCGTCTCGAGACGGCGGTGCTTCGTCCCGAAAGCTTCCTTTTGAATTTTTTTCCAGGTGAAAACACACCATATAGCAGAAGATGGGCATCGGAGGCCTGCCAGGGGGCAAACAAGGTAGGGGCGCGCCCAGGGAGGTGGGGCGCGCCCTCCACCCTCGTGGATGGCTAGTGGCCCCCCCTCTGGTGCTTTCTTCGTCAATTATTTTTTATTAATTCCAAAATGACTCTTCGTGAATTTTAGGACTTTTGGAGTTGTGCAGAATAAGTCTCTAATATTTGCTCCTTTTCCAGTCCAGAATTCAGCTGCCGGTATTCTCCCTCTTCATGTAAACCTTGTAAAATAAGAAAGAAAAGGCATAAGCATTGTGCTATATAATGTGTAATAACGGCCCATAATGCAATAAATATCAATATAAAAGCATGATGCAAAATGGACGTATCACGGTTCCACTCTGATGAGCAGTGGGAAACCGAGCCGTTCTTTGCGCTAAGGCATATACCTCCGGGGCTCGCCGCTGCCAGTCATGGGAACGACGTGTGAGACCCGCTGCGCCGGCCGTAGACTAGTTCGGTTTCGTTTTAGTTGAAAATATGTCCAAAATGTAACCGTTTTCGTCCGGTTTATCTGAAGTCCGTCATGTTTATATGAAATCCAGTCTTGTTTGCATGAATTTTATCTGGTTTGTTGAAAATGAGTTTGCAATGTACTCCCTCCATTCCAAAATATAAGAGCGTTTTTGATACTATTAGACTACTGTAGTGTAAAAAACGCTCTTATATTATGAGAAGGAGGGAGTATACAGCTAGCATCGGATGGTGACATATATATCCCTGTCCGCGGATTGGTCCATCTGTTTGTAGACGGATATGAGATAAAATTTACGGGTTGCGGTTGGAGATGTCCTGAAGCAACACGCACCCATAACCATGATTGATGTTCGCTGTGTGGATACTGATAGCGGATCAGCAGCTCCAGCCCACAGGGGTGCTTCCTCGTACGGTGTCGCACTGACGTGTCGAGCGCGAGGCTAAAGCAAGCCCGGACCCCTACCACTACCTGGACCGGGAATATCTCTCATTTTGTTGTATCTCATGGAGCACGGCGACATGGGAAGCAATTATATGTGATGGGGCCTAAAAAGGAATCAGATCTCCTTCACACGTAACCATCAGCAGTATGCGCTCCTGTGAAATCGCACCAAACCACTGTGAGCATCAGCAGGGCTAGGAGATGCTAGCTCTTAGTAGTATCACCAAACCCTGTTGCCTGGATCTCACCTGCAACTGGATTAATTATACCCCATATGCAAGCCTCCTCCGTTTCCTTTCTTTTCGTGGAAGTTACCCTGAACTCCGTAGCATCTGTAGTATATGAAGAACGCCTCGTCGTCGTCCTCGTTCCTTGTGCAGGCGGCGGCATCCGACCTGCCGCTATCGTTGGTGCTGGCGGTGGGCCGAGTGCCGACGGCAGACCTGAACGGCAAGACCGTACGGCTGTTTGAGTGCCTCTTCTGCAACAGGACGTTCCTCAAGTCGCAGGCTCTTGGCGGCCACCAGAACGCGCACCGCAGGGAACGCGCCGCCGGCTCCAGAAACCCCTACAACGACGGCCCAATCGGAGGCGCCGCCGTCGTGGCCCCGTCCACGGGGCCGCGGTGGGACTCTGCCACCGGCCGCGCGTCCATGTATTGCACTTCATCGCTTCGCATGGCAGTGCCGTGGCGGCGCCCCGCAGGCTACAGGGTCTACGCTTCCCCGATCACGCGCTGCCCCAGGACCCAGTTCCCCAGCCGCAACGGCGAGGTTGGCACTCTCCGCAGCGGCGCCGGCAAGCCGCCGGATCTCCAACGGCGCCTCTAGTGTCGTCTGCTGGGTGCTGCCATTCTTGTTCCACAGGTGATTGCTTGACTAGAAACTCCTTTGAGAAAAATACGGCGGGCCAGAACCAATTTTTCCTCGTTACAAATTTATATGCAGAAACAAAAGCGACATCTACAATTTACAAACGTAGGTACAACTGTACAACTGTACATCCCCAATCTTGCCATTAGTGTTTTGAGTGGTTGGCCAATAACATCGGTTTGACACAAAAGAAAAAAAAACAAATGGTCGCCCAAGTTATGTTTCTCCTTGTTAAAAATAAACAATTGACCTTTCTCTTTTTGAGAGCAGACCGTATTACAACCAGAACTCATCGGCTGGTGTAGAAGTTTCAACCTCAAACTCTAAACGCGAACCAACCTGTGGTTGGATGGTTAGAGGAACTGTGATATTCCAAGCCCACCAGGGTTCAAGTCAGACTTTCGGAGATGCTCATAGAGGTAGGGTATGCGTGTGTGCGTTCATAGCGCTGAGTGTGTGCGCGTGTGTCAAAGCCAACCATGAATCAACCTCCCATCCCAATTAGTGCATGCAGTTAGCATGACGTCAGCTCAGTGACTAAATTAAAACAGAAAATGAAATTTTAGGGATAAGTATATTTTTCATCCTCGAACTGTTCCGAGAGTTTAGAAACCATCCCTCAACTCAAAATTGGATAGTTTTCGTCCCTCACCCCGCTTCGGGCGGTTTTCGTCCGACATGAACAGTAAAACAGTAAAACTTCCTCGCGTGCGTAATGTGCATACAAATTTTCATATTGTTTGGACATTCCAGGTGCTCATGACAAAGTAAAAACTGTAAATATGTACGTCGGTGAACAATAAATTAGAAAAAAATAGCAATAAAATTTGAAAAAATATGAATATTTTTTGGCATATAAGATGCTTGGGTGTGCAAGGTGTGTGCATATTTTCATGCTCCAGTGACATAGGAGGAGCTCTAGCCATAAACAAACAAAATAGTTCACTTTTTCAAAGTTGCTTTTCCAACCAATTTTTATTTTTTCTTGCCACGAGCTCCCACAATGTCCAAACACCATGAAATTTTGCAGGCACATTGAGCACCCAAGCATCCTGGATGTCTACATTTTTAA
This sequence comes from Aegilops speltoides, assembly GCA_021437245.1. Lineage (NCBI taxonomy): Eukaryota > Viridiplantae > Streptophyta > Magnoliopsida > Poales > Poaceae > Aegilops > Aegilops speltoides. Next base: position 491,646,541 of record CM038144.1, read on the forward strand.
TATTTCTTTGAATTTGTTTTCTATTGTTTTCAAATTTACTGTTCATCAACGTACATACTTACGGGTTTTCCCTTTGTCATGAGCTCCTGGGATGTCTAAATAGCACAAAAAATTGCACATACCTTGCGCACCCCAGAAACTTTGGTCCCACAATTTTTCAGATTTTTCTACTATTTTTTAAAAAATTTACTGTTCACCAATTTACTATTCATGCCGTACTAAAATGGCTGACGAAGCGGCACGAGGGACAAAACTAACTGATTTTGATAGTTGAGGCACGAAAAATATCTGGTTTGGAGTTGAGGGGCGATTTCTAAACTCTCGGAAGAGTTCGAGGACGAAAAATATACTTATCCCGAAATTTTATGTTATTCTAAATTAGGTTAGTATAACAAGTCTGAACATTCCTTGAATTTTCAGTATATTATTTTTTACTTTCCAGAATAATTTCGGAAATTTATGAATGCTTTGGAAAAAACTGGCCAAAAAGGGCTGAAAAGTAATTCCATGGATTATTTTTTTTGTTAGGAAAAATAGTCTGAAACTTTCCCAAAATGGCGGGGGCTCCTGAGGGAAATGGCGGGGTGCTAAAGGGGAGGATGGAAGGGAGGACGGAATTATTATTTATCTCCATTCAGGTTTATAAAGCTATAGCGTATTTCCTGTGACATTAATTTTATTTTGTTGGTCAGATTGAAGAGATACCATACGAAAAGATCTGATACGGAATGAAAATAGAGAGAAGTTAATTAACAACCTAATTGTGGTCAAAATCATGTGATAATTAGATTCTGTAGCTACCTTAGCCAATTGTACGTGCGATCGATTAATCTCCGTCCATGCATGCAGGTGTGTCGTCGAGGGGGGAAATGTAGGCACCGGCTGGCTTGGGGGCCGAATCTTTTTTTTTTTCATGGTAATACGTGTCTCATTCATATCATAAAGAACAAAGTACAAGTCACGTAAAGACCGATATGACAAAACTGAAAAGATAGCAGAATATCTCTTAGCTTGACACCAACGTCCGTCACCCGCCTCTGGCACCACCACAGTAGCCATCGAAGAAAAGAATGACGAATCACCTTCTCACCCGAGCTCGACGCGGCTCCATCGCTGATATGCAGCTTTACGGACCTCCAAGGTGGCTCACCAAAAGTGAAGCCCTTACCGTTGAACGAATCAGACTGGGGCAACACTCCGGACACGCCATCGAACTCCAGATCTAGCACCCCACCACGACTAAAACGCCGAAGGAGGAAACCATATCTGCCATCCACGAACCACGAGCCTAGCACATGCTCCTTCTTCCAGATGTTGTCGATGCAGACCACAATCTGCATCCGCTCCTGGACTACCTCCCAAGCTCCGCGCCGACGCTGGAGCAAACGCCGTCGCAACGGCGGAGCCCGAGGTCACAGGTCCACCACGAGGATGCCGCCGCCTCCACGCCATACTTGCTTCAACAGACTGGTTTCCAAATCCATCCCCAACCATAGTGTAGAAGTGCATGCTCTAGCCAATGCAACCAAAAGACCGATCTGATAGAAGAGACTAGACAGCACATTATACGTCAACACCCCCCCCCCCACGTGTGGCTCCCTCGGGCCTAAACGTGGACCGAAAGTGGGCTGCAATTTTAATTGCGCCAGTCGGGTCTTGAACTCAAAACCTCTTGGCTCTGATACCATGTGGAAGTGCATGCTCTAGCCAATGCAACCAAAAGACCGATCTGATAGAAGAGACTAGGCAACACATTATACGTCAACACATAGGATGTCAGGGAAGGATCTGAAGAATCTTTATTCATCGTTGTCATCGTCGACGCCGAAGCAAAGACGATGAACAACATAAAAAACCTAGACTACGAAAGTAAAAACGATCCACACGCGTGGATCCGGTGGCCCCCCTCACCACCGAGGACCGAGGTCGCCGGCGGAGGGGAGCCGCAGGAGAGCGGCGTTGGAAGATCGGCCTTCCCTGGCGGCGGCTAGGGTTCCGGCCGTCAGGGACGAGGGATCCTTGGGGGCCGAACTTGCTATCACAACATTGTATATGTGCGCTTCTTGGCTATCCGTCGAGCTCTCTATACTTTTTTTTGCAGGGATCGTGCTCTCTATACATACACATTTGTGCTTGTCGGTGTCAAAACCGGCGGATCTCGGGTAGGGGGTCCCGAACTGTGTGTCTAGGAGGATGGTAACAAGAGACGAGGGACACAATGTTTTTACCCAGGTTCGGGCCCTCTCGATGGAGGTAAAACCCTACGTCCTGCTTGATTAATATTGATGATATGGGTAGTACAAGAGTGGATCTACCACGAGATCAAGGAGGCTAAACCCTAGAAGCTAGCCTATGGTATGATTGTTGAGATGTATCTTCGTCCTACGGACTAAGGCCCTCCGGTTTATATAGACACAGGAGAGGGCTAGGGTTACCTGTAGTCGGTTACAATGGTAGGAGATCTACATATCCGTATTGCCAAGCTTGCCTTCCACGCCAAGGAAAGTACCATCCGGACACGAGCGAGTCTTCAATCTTGTATCTTCGTGATGCAGGAGTCCGGCGGATATTGATAGTCCGGCTGTCCGGACACCCCTAGTCCAGACTCCTCGGTAGCCCCGAACCAGTCTTCAATGGCGATAAGTTCGGCGTGCATAATGTTCGGCATTGCGAGGCGGGTTCCTCCCTTGAATAATCCAGAGAAGATAATGAACACCAGGATAGTGTCCGGCTCTGCAAAATAAATTCCACATTCCACCGTAGAGAGAATAAAATATACACTTAGTTCAATCTGCTGACGTATTATGCGGCGTGCCATCACACCGCGACCAAGCCTTTGTTTGAATTACTGTACCACCTCAGCACGTTTAGCGAAGCGGTTTCCTTGGCACGTCCTGTCAGAGCAGAGATCGTGTTCCCCTTATCCCGGGATTCTCACCAATACATGCATGGGTAACCCAACCGTTCCCGTCGCCACACCTCCTCTATCGAAGGGGAATCCCAAACGGTCACGGAGACGGCCCTTGGTATTTCTCCCCCTTTATAAGAGGACCAAGGCCAACCCTTGTTCTTCAATCTCGCATCGAATCTTTCCCCCGCTCCTAGTTCCAACACCCAGAGCCTCAGATTGGCGCCGGATCCTCAATCATGTCCGCTCCGACCTCCGGGGCGGTGGATGCCCTCCTCCGTCACGGAGGAGGACATACTGAGTTGCGTGAGGCCAAGTACCTAGCCTACGAGGTTTAGACAGGTTGCCTGCCACAGGGCAGGCTGTGCCAGCCCGAGCCCGGCGAATCGTCGCCAGTATCTCACCTCCGCGGGGTTTAGGCTTCCGCGGATCCCTTCGTGAGAGGGCTCCTATTCTACTACGGGCTGGACTTTCATGACTTGGCTCGAGTCTATCCTCCATATCTCTGCATTCATTATCGTCTGAAGCCTTCCTCCGCGTCATCCCCCACCCGGCCTATGGTGAAGACCTTCAAGTGGAGCCAAGATGATCGGGGTGCCAAGCGGAGTCTTGGCGGGCGACCATAAGCAAGAAGGTCGATGCCCGTGGCTCGAGGGTTCCTTCAAGAGGAACTCGGACTGTGGCAGCAGGAGTGGTTCTATATCACCGCTCCGAGGGGCAGCAGGCAAAAGCCGCCGCCCTCATTCCGCCCGGGACCTCCACGCCAACTGATGTCGTGGGTCAACCAAGGGCTCAACTGGGGGTCGTCCGAAGACGTGCTCTCACTGCAGGGCCGGATTCGAGATCTCCAAGCAAGGGAGATCAACCTGGTCAAGGTGATGCAGGTTATGCTGATCAGGCATCTTCCGCCCTACAAACGTCGTCCTCTCCGTTTATGGGAGTTCAATCCGGAGGGACCTCGGATTCTCCAACACTTCATGGGTGCAACACCCGTGGAGATGTACAAGTTGTTCTTCGGACCGCAGGTGGCGTGTCCGGATTCAGCCGAGGATGCAGGTCTAAGCCGCATTCACCCGGATACTCAGGTAAATAGCTCAGGGTCCGAACATTCTGTTTATGTGCCTTTCTAGAGTTCGCATTCTTACCCTTTGTTCTCTACAGGAATGGGCGGCGCGATCAAGGCTGATAAGGTGTCCGGCCCCCCTCCTAGAGACCGCACTGGAGCCCGTGCTGGTCAGAATGTTGGAGGTTGCTCCCGCAGAAGGGGGCAATGGGGAAAATAGAGGAGCTAATATTTCGTCCAAGGGGGCGACAGAAGAGCAGGAAACCAACAATCCCTCCCTTCAGGGGGAGAAGAGGACCGCCTCCGAAGATCCGGAGGCCAAAGCCCTTAAGCGTGGGAAGAGATCTTCCCCGGGGGGTCCGGCGCCCAGAAAGAATCCGGACGCACAATCATCACCAAAGGATCGGCCCTCCAGCGAGCCGTGAGTATAAAAGAGAGAATGAATTAGTAAGGAAATACCTTCATTTGTACTTCCGTAGGTAACTGAAGTATTTATATCGCATTCGGATCTGCAGCCTTCTCGATGAGTTCATCTTCGGGACCTTCTTCCGGAGTTGATGGAAGCGTCGCCTCCATCCGCGGGCGCCGCCAGATGAGGCAAAGCGAACCCGAAGTGTCATCACGGAGGGTATCCCGAGTCCGAAGGGGCCAGAGAGTTCGGCACCTACTAGTATCCGGCCGGGAGAACTGAAGCATCTGCTTGAGAGGGCGTCCATTTCGGAAGATCACCGTGCGTTAATGCATATGGTGATTGGAAGGATTTCGTCCGCTGAAAGAGGATTGCGTAATGCCGCCATGAGTTTACTGGCAGGATTTGAGGTACGCGATAATGACGCACCCCTTCATCTTTTAACAGTTTTGCATATAAAAATGCGCCCTGTATAGATAGTAGCCCCTGAGACTCGGTAGGTTGTCGGAAACGACAGCGTGCCGAGGATCGAAATCTTGAAATCTCAAGTAATGAATACTTCCATCCCTATACAGGTGGCGAATAGTCCGAGGGCCAGCCGGACTAATGAGTTTGCCGAATTAAGTCGGCAACTTGACGTGGCGGATGCTGACATCGCGCTTGTCAACCGGCGACTTGACGAGTCGCAAGGTAAATAAATTCTCCACAGCTTGTTTATTTAAGGGGGTCGAGGCCCTCGTCTGATAAATTGTATGATGTACAGACGGTGCTGCTGCTGTTGAGAGCCTTCGGGCCGAACTTGCTCGAGCTAAGGAGCAAGCCCGAAGGAGTGACGCGGCTGCTTCGAAAGCGGCCGAGGAGTTGAAAGCCGAAAAGGCTGCGCACTGCCTAAGCAGGGCGGAGGTGGCCGAATTGACCATGAAATTAAAAGATGCTACCGACCGCAATGAGGCTCTTGAAAAGGAGCGCTTATCGGAGCGGGAAGACCTGAAGAAGGCCACCGCCGAAGCCAAGGATGCCCGCTCTGCAATGCGGGCCATGAAGGAGGAGCTGTGCCAGGCCGGAGAGATCGTGGCTGGCAAGCCTATTCTGCTGCGTCGCCGGTTTATGGATGCAAAGTATGCTCAATTTGAGCGCCTGTGGAGTCCGGAGGATCCGTACATGGACTTGGCTGCAAGTGCGGCTGATGCCGTTAAGCACTTCCGGAGCCAGGGGGATCACGAGACGGAAGAGTTGTATTGGTCTCAATTCCGTAGTCCGGATCACGCCCTTTCGTTGATAGACCGGTTGGCCGAATGGGCCGAGCTAAATAGATTGTCCGGACTTGCCATGACTGACATCGTGGCCCATGTCTGGCCAGAGAGGTCCAAGGCGACGAGCTACTTCGGCTTACTGCAGCAATTCCTTGGAGCGGTGCCGCATATAAAGGACATGAAGCGGTCGGCCTGCATCGAGGGCGCGCGGATGGCTCTTGCCCGTGTGAAGGCGCATTGTCCGGAGATGGATGCCACCGCTGTTGCCACCCAGGGTCCGGATGAAAGCCGGCTCCCTGCCGAGCACTACTTCGGAGAAGTCATGCGCGGTGCTCGTATAATAGAGTCGCAGTGCTCGAAGAATGTAACATTCAAATGAACGCATTAGCTTGTAAATTAATGATTATATTATAACTGCTTTTTATACTTGTGCGTCCAAGTAAGACTTCTCCTGTGCGGCCGTTTATGTATACTTGTGTATAACCTGAAAGATGGCAGTCTTCGGCTTCAGCCCCCACGCACAAGGTGCTGGGGTGTTCGCAAAAATAGCGCTTTTTGACACTTAATCCGACGTCTCGGCCCTGTTATAAGGAGGTGGTAGCGTAGCGAACTAGGCAATCCAGACTATAATGCTTTATCACTTTCACTTAGCCAGTGGAGCTCGAGGGTGGGGCTACGATATAGCCCCTGGTGGCACCGCACATCTCCGTATTGAGTGCGAATGTGCTGACCGGGAAACGGTCCTTCGTCAAAGCGGGGAATTCTAAACATTCCGGTAGTCGATCGAGTGGTTGACCAGACTCTCGCTGTATCATGACAGTCAGTTTTCGGCTTTCTCTACTGAGGTGCTCGCCCAGCCGAACTGGGGCACAATCGCAGTAGTTCTCCTGGTGCCGCGTTAGCCGGATGATACGGAACGTAAGGCAGCAAAACACAGGAGCCGGGCAAACCCAACATTTGACCAAAGACATGATTCGGAGCTGATGCATATAATGCCTAACTCGAGACGCCGAACACTCCCGAAGGTGTTCGGACTTTATAATAATGGGCAGAATGATGCCCTAAGCCCCTAGTGTCCAGGTACGGGCATGGTCCTCTGACGCGGCCGATGCCAAAGCGTCAGGCTCCGCTTTGGTTATAGGAAGAAACCAAGGGAAAATAACAACAAGAGACAGTAAGAAAGGTCTACGCAGGGTCTTAATCTAAAAAGAATCCTTGCAACGGGTCCCTGCTGCACGTTTGCGCCTGTGTCTCCGTTGCGCCGTTATCCTGGACGGGTATGCACGTTGTTCATCTGTAGGAAGAGAGGAACGTTTAGTTTTAGAAACAATTCGTGCTAAAAATATGTAAAATAAGAAATATAAATAATTAAAGCAAGGTTTATATGAAACCGCGATTGTTTGTGCGTGTAGCCCTTGTGAAGGGATGTGCGGCTAAGGAGCCCCTAGCCTGCTGAGGCCGGATTCGTCTATCCGAGTCCGGGGTCTTTAAGTGACCCGCGCACTGAAATGGCGCCATGTGGACCGGGCATCTTTAGTGTAAGAGACGCGTAATGCGGTATGGCGTTGAAGCGGACAAAAGCTTTTCGTCCCAAGAGTGCTTGATATTCACTTTCAAATGGGACGATATGAAAAATTAATTTTTCACGTCGACAATTGTTCGGCGATCCGAACACGACTTCTAGTAATATAGAGCCTGTGCACTTGGCGTAAGGGCCTGGCGTCACTCCTTTGAAGGAAGTGCGGCTGTATCGAATTTTGGTAGGGTCTATCCCCATCCTACAGATTGTGTTTGAATATAGCAGGTTTAAGTCACTGCCTCCGTCCATTAGGACGTTAGTAAATTGTAATCCGTCTATTGTGGGATTCAATATCAGAGGAGTCCGTCCCACATTTCGAACGCTTCTGGAATAGTCCAGGTTGTCGAAAGTGATTGGTTTTGATATCCAATCTCTACGGTCTGCTGGGTTGGACCGTGTGTCGTGGTTCTAAGTCTGACAGTAGAGTGGGGGGTAGGTATGGAGAGGCAAGGTCCTAGCTATGGAGAGGTTGTGAACACAAGCGATGTACGAGTTCAGGCCCTTCTCGGAGGAAGTAAAAGCCCTACGTCTCGGAGCCCTGACGCGGTCGAGTGGATTATGTGTATTGGTGTTACAAGAGTGCGAACCCCTCTGCCTGTGGAGGGGTGGCTTATATAAGTCTTGCCGGGACCCCAGCCTGCCCACATAATGGAGAGGTTAAAGTACATTAAGCCTGGGGCGTTACTGGTAACGCCCCTCATAAAGTGCCTTAACTAACATTAAGTCTATTCAATTACAGGCCGTTGCGGAGTGCCTTCTGACCTTCTGGTGGTCGAGTGTATCTTCATGGTCGAGTGAGTCTTGCATGGTCGAGTCCCTCTAACCAGTCGAGTGGATTCCTCGTTGGTCGACTGGAAGGTAATCTCTTCTAAGAGTGCCCTTGGGTAGGACGTTTAGGTCAGGCCTATGACCCTACCCTAGGTACATGAATCCATCATTAGCCCCCGAATGGATTGAGGCTTGAATGAGGAAGGAGTTGATGCTGTTCGATTGAACTTTGGCATCTGGTTATCGTCTTCTTGATCAAGATTTTCTTTGTTGATAACGAACAACTTTTCTTCAGTCGACTCGATCCATTCTTGTTCTTTCGTCGAGTGGTCTTTTATACTTCGCTGTTCCCGAGCGACGGATCGCAGGAAATCTCGCGCTTGACAGACCGATCTGCCGCTCGCAGATTTCGCGGGATACGAAATTTGGGGAAGCGAGCGAAGCGGAACGGACCGTGGCGCTCGGACGGGACAGGACATGGACGCCTCGATCTCCGCGCCGCTTTTTCCGCCACGTATCGTGTCAATGCAACTGTTTGGGATATGATTGGATCGTCGGGTCCACTGTCATCCACTCGGAAGGGGCGTTATAAATCGACTTGTGAGGGTTTACGCACGATACCTCGTTCTTCCTCCTTTGCTTTCTTCGCCTCCGCCTCGCGCAATCGCTGTCGTCCCGCAACTCTCTCTCGTGCACTTCGCCCGCGCCATGGGCAAGGAGAAGACGGCGGCGCTGGAGCAGCGTGAAGAAAGCGTCGGTGGCGGAGAAGGCGTCGGCGCCGAGAAAGCGAAGGGGAGATCCACCAGCCGCGATGGGTCTTCGCCGAGATCCCGCTTGCCGAAGGGCTGGGTCCAGGGAGATTGGATCCAGTCGACCATCAGGGAGAAGGATCTCCTTGACATGGCCGACGACGGGCTGATCCCCCACGGCGCTGCAAGGCTTCCTGGCAAAGAGTGGTAGCCTCAGCCGGAGGAGGGTGAGTGTGTGCTCCTGGCCACTCATGTTGATCGAGGATTTTCCCTACCGCCGAGTGTTTTCTTTCGTGGCTTTTTGAACTTCTTTGGAGCCCAGCTCCACCATTTTACTCCAAACTCCATCGCGTATCTTGCCGCATTTGTCTCCATGTGTGAAAACTTCCTGGGCTGTCGACCGCACTGGGGATTGTTCAAGCACATCTTCACATGTCGTTCCCAGACTATGAAGAAGGCGAGTCCCGGAGATGAGAAAACCCAAGTGGTTCAGATGTGCGGGGGCCTAGGAATCCAAGTGAGGAATAAGAGCACCTTCCCGGCTATGTCTTTTCCCGAAGTCGGTCGGGGCTGGCGATCGACCTGGATTCTTGCGAGAATGAGGCGACGCTGGGTCGGTCAGTGGACTCCTCCATTCACCATGAGTCAGTGAACAAACCCTCCTCCTCGAAGGTGGTTCGGAGGAGAGATGATGTGAAGATGTTGATGGAGCAGCGTGGTGCAGTTGGTTGGGGACGGCGTGGATCGGCATGGACCTTCGGAGGTTTTCCTTCGGGGCGAATCCAGCCTCTTCAGTTCGGAGCCACTACATGTGGTTGTCTTTGCAGAATCGAAGGCGATCTCGAGTCCATCCGGAAGCAGTCGACGACGCCATAGTGGAAAGGTGGATGGTCGCGATCACTGGAAACAAGGACAATCCTCGTGGATCCCGGAGGATTTCTCCACTCGACCATCACAGCATTCCAGATAAGGTACATTTACTCTGTCTTCCATTGTATGTCTGTTGAATGTGTTTCGGTATGTCCTGTAATTTGGTCGATTGAGTTCTGTCTTGGCGCTTTCCAGGCCCTTACCGAGCTGTACTCAATGCCCAACGGAGCTCAGGCTCAAGCGAGGAGGGAGAAGCTAAGCGGGGTGAGAGCCGGAAGAGTGGGATTGAGACGCTCTTGAGGATGGCGATGGCGGCGACGCGATGATGAGGATGAAGTAGAGGAGGAGGAGGAGGTTGCACCACTGCGCTCGAAGAGGCGGTCAAAACTTGTTCATGACCCTTCGACTGAACGCGGTAAGGGAGTTGCGACTGCCTCACAGTCGACCAAACGCCCTCGGACCGCTTCTTCGGTGCCGACTGAGAAGGCGCCGAAGCAGTCGAAGGTAGCTCCGTCGAAGCCAACCAAGCCTCTGCCAAAAATGAAGGTGTTCATCCCCACCATATCAGGGTAAACATATTACTTGAGTCTTCCTGTTCTGCACAAGCTTTATCTCTGGTTGACACTTGAATTAACCGACTGATTCTTTGGAACTTCAGTGCTGCGACTTCCGAAACCTCAGGCAAGTCCGAGGACCACGAGATGGAGGACGCGATAACCTCAAATCCTGGTATTGTATCTTTGATTCTGTTCTTAGTCGACTGACTCATAGTTTCTAACTTTGATTCTTTTCTGAAGCTCCAACCAATGACATTATCACCCTTCCTGATGATGATGATGAGGATGAAGAACCACTGAGGTATAGGAGAAGCAGGAAGGCTCCCACTGGCAAAGCAGCTCAAGATGTGACGGCGCCCGAGACTGTTGCCACGGAGGGGGAGAACATCGCTCGACCCACCGTGTCTTTCGCGGTGCCGTTGACAAGTGCTTGTCCCCCTTCGTCGAATGCTGGGCAACCTTCGCTCTTCACGACGCACCACGTCCCGGAGGACCAAGCTAGTGCTGCTAAGGAGGCGATACGCCAAGCAGGGATCATGATGGAGTAGGTGAAGATCATCCGGGATGCAAGCCAATCAGCTTATGACGCCAGCTCCGCTCTTCAAAGCAATGTTCAGGTCATCAACCACCGCTGTTACGTTAGGATATGCTATCAAAACTTCTTTTCTTTCTCGAAATCCATAGCAGTCACCCTTGGGTGTGTTGATAAAAACTTCGTGTTAGCGGGGCACATCGAGTGCACCCCGGGTGTAATCCCCAAGGCTAAGGTCGATTGCTGGCGATCGGCTTTAAACTTTATAAGTAAAATTGATCGTCATTCGACTAGAGCGAATGGGTTTACGAAACCAGTGGGGGCACGCTGAGTGCACCCACCGGTGTAATCCCGAGGCGTGGTCGATCTTTGGCGATTGATTACAGATCTGAAGAAGCTTTAGTCGACTGGTCGACCCGCCTTTTTTTTGGTCGACTGGTCGACTCTGTCTTGAATAGAACCAGTGGGGGCACGCTGAGTGCACCCACTGGGTGTAGTCCCCGAGACTACGGTCGAATGCTTGCATTCGACTGTGGTCTTAAAAACGTATGATTTTTCTCTTATTCACTCGGAAGTGAATCATCTTTTGACATTTTGTCGATTGATTCTTCGTAGAAATCTCGTGATCTTGCGGGCGCTATATATGAGCTGGAGCAGAAGCATATTCAGCTCGAGTTGGACTTGAAGCTGGTGCAGGAGAATCTGACGAAGGCGAAGGAGGAGACCAAAGGTATGTTCGGTGAGACTTCGACCACTCCTTTCTCCTCTCATCTGTTTCAAATCTGACTTTGCTGTAATTTACAGGCAAGGTGAAGGAGGCCCAGAGGAAGAAGGAGCTTGAGCTGTCTGAGAAGATCAAGCTTGCCGACGAAAAGTTATCCTCAGTCACCAAGCTCGAACAGGACAACACCAATCTGAAGGCTTCCCTGGCCATTGCCACCAAGGATGTTGACCAATTGAAAGCTGACAAGACCACTCTGACTGAGAAGATCAACCAGTTGACTGGGAAGAAGAATGACCTGGAAGGCTTCCTGGGTGGTCTTGCTAAAAAATTGTTCCTTATGCTCGAAGGTATTCTTTTACACTCGACCAATTCTTCCAATTGTGATGTTCCCATTCGACCATCGTCTTGACCCGGGGTTTTGTCTTTGCAGAATTCTGTCGCAACTTTGAAGAAGAAACCAGCCAGTTAGAGCTGAACCTTGACCCTGTCAATTCTCCGGTGAATGATGAAGTTGCCATGAATGTCTTCCGACTGGAGTCCCGTGTTGCCGCTGTCGTGGATTACCTCGCAAGGCTGAAGGTTGCTCGTCCGCATCGACTCGGCGCTCTCGGCCGGGCGACACTCCAAAATGACCTCGAGTCGCTGATGGCTCGACTGAACACCGTCCCTGACCGAGTGCAGGAGTGGAAGAAGTCCTCGGCTCGGTGTGGTGCAGATGTCGCCCTGTGCCTGGCGCGAGTCCACTGTAAGGATGCACGAGAGGATAAGCTGGCGGCCCTCCGAGTGGCCAACACCAAGAAACATGACTTCAGGTCCTTCATGGAAACTTTCATCGCTGCTGCTACACGGATTGCGGATGGGATCGACCTCGACGAGTTTGTTGCTCCTTCCAGCCCTCCACAGGAGGGGTAAAAAACTTCCTTTAAGACTGACACTTTAAATTTGCCTCGGTATGCTGAGTGGAATTGTAACCGATAAAACCTTAACAGGCTTAGTGCCTGAGCACTCTCGGTTCCTTTAGGTATCGACCTAAACTTGGATTGGATGTTTGGATATGATTGCTTTTGGCTTGAATTGCCCTTTGCAGGTTCACAGCAAGATGCTTACTGCAGTCGACTTATTCCTTAGGCGAGCACTGGGCTGCAGCTAAGCCCCCGAGTGAGAGGTTTGCTCTTCACTTGGTAGGATTTCTTATACCTTAGGCGAGCACTGGGCTGCAGCTAAGCCCCCGAATGAGAGGTTTGCTCTTCACTCGGTAGGATTTCTTACACCTTAGGCGAGCACTGGGCTGCAGCTAAGCCCCCGAGTGAGAGGTTTGCTCTTCACTCGGTAGGGTTTCTTATACCTTAGGCGAGCACTGGGCTGCAGCTAAGCCCCCGAGTGAGAGGTTTGCTCTTCACTCGGTAGGATTTCTTATACCTTAGGCGAGCACTGGGCTGCAGCTAAGCCCCCGAGTGAGAGGTTTGCTCTTCACTCGGTAGGATTTCTTATACCTTAGGCGAGCACTGGGCTGCAGCTAAGCCCCCAAGTGAGAGGTTTGCTCTTCACTCGGTAGGATTTCCGTTGTATTTGTGGCGAAGCTCGGAGGAGAGGGCCGCAGTCGACCTGCACCTCGTCTTCCTTGCGAGCGCACATCATACTTATGGTGTAGCTCGGAGGAGAGGGTCGCAGTCGACCTGCACCTCGTCCTCCTTGCGAGCGCACATCATACTTATGGTGTAGCTCGGAGAAGAGGGTCGCGGTCGACCTGCGCCTCGTCCTCCTTGCAAGCGTACGTTGCACTTAGGCGAGTACTTGGACTGCAGCTAAGCCTCCGAGTGGAAGTCTGGCTTACCGCTCGGTAGGATTTTTAGTTACTTAGGCGAGCGCTGGGCTGCAGCTAAGCCCCCGAGTGAGAGGTTTGCTCTTCACTCGGTAGGATTTTTAGTTACTTAGGCGAGCGCTGGGCTGCAGCTAAGCCCCCGAGTGGAAGTCTGGCTTACCACTCGGTAGGATTTTTAGTTATTTAGGCGAAACGGATTCGCGGCTAAGCCTCCGAGTGGAAGTCTGGCTTACCACTCGGTAGGATTTGTACAAACTTAGGCGAAACGGATTCGCGGCTAAGCCACCCACTGGGGGAAATTTTAACTGGACAAAAATAAATAGTGCCAAAAAATTATGGAGGAATTATGACACTATTATTTCGAGATCCATGAACTACAGAAGTATTTTATTACAACTTATCCGAGTGAAAAACTTTAAGTGTAAAACGGGTGGAGCAGATCCGCATTCCAAGCCCGGGGCTCTTCGATATTGTGTTCGACGTTGTAGAGACGATATGCCCCGTTGTGGAGAACCTAGGTGACGATGAAGGGTCCTTCCCAAGAAGGAGCGAGTTTATGCTGTTTCTGCTGAATCACTCGGAGAACTAGATCCCCTTCCTGGAAGGCTCGACCTCTCACATTTCTGGCGTAAAGTCGATGCAAGTCTTGCTGGTAGATGGTCGAGCGGATCAGAGCCATCTCCCTTTCCTCCTCTAAGAGGTCGACTGCATCCTGACGCGCTTGCTCAGCTTCTGCTTCGTTGTAAAGTTCAATTCGGGGAGCGTTGTGAAGAAGATCACTCGGCAGGACTGCTTCAGCTCCATAGACCAAGAAGAATGGAGTTCTTCCGGTCGACCTATTAGGTGTGGTCCACAAACCCCAAAGCACTGAAGGGAGTTCGTCGACCCATGCTCCAGCCGCATGCTTGAGATCTCGCATCAGTCGGGGCTTCAAACCCTTGAGGATTAAGCCGTTGGCCCGTTCTGCCTGTCCATTCGACTGTGGGTGGGCGACCGAAGCATAGTCGACTCGCGTGCCTTGAGCGTTGCAGAAATCCTTGAATTCTTCCGAGTCAAAATTCGACCCATTATCCGTGATAATACTATGCGGGACCCCATATCTGAACGTCAGCTCTCTGATGAAGGAAACAGCAGTACCGGCGTCCAGACTCTTGATTGGTTTAGCTTCAATCCACTTGGTGAACTTGTCGACTGCTACCAGCACATGCGTGAAACCACTCCGACCCGTTCGCAAGGGACCGACCATGTCTAACCCCCATACCGCGAAAGGCCAGACGAGTGGAATGGTCTTCAGAGCTGACGCAAGCTTGTGTGACATATTGGAATAAAACCGACATCGCCGCACTTGTCCACTATTTCTTTCACCATCTCATTCGCCCTTGGCGATAAAATCCAGCTCGGTATGCCTTGGCTACAATGGTCCGAGAAGGGCGCATGGTGACCACAGGTCCCCGAGTGGATGTCATTGAGTATGACTCGACCTTTTTCTGGCGTTATGCATTTCTGACCAACTCCAGTCGGGCTTTCTCTATACAGCTGTCCTTTGATAACGGTAAAGGCTTTGGATCGACGGACGATCTGCCGAGCCTCTTCCTCATCCTCTGGGAGTTCTTTTCTCAGAATATATGCGATGTACGGAACTGTCCAGTCGGGAGTGATCACTAAAACCTCCATGACCAAGTCGACCACTGCTGGGACCTCAACCTCAGTCGGGTCTGTGGCACTCTTGGGCTGTGGAGTTTCCTCTGTGAAGGGACCTTTTTAACTGACAGAGTGTGTATATGCTCCAAAAACACACCACTCGGAATGGCTTCTCTTTTGGAACCTATCTTCGCCAGATCATCTGTTGCTTGATTTTTCAGTCGGGGGATGTGATGGAGCTCCAACCCCTCGAACTTCTTTTCCAGCTTCCTCACTGCATTTCAGTATCCAGTCATGGCTGGGCTTCTCACGTCCCACTCCTTCATCACCTGGTTGACCACTAAATCTGAGTCGCCATAGACCATCAGGCGACGGACGCCGAGTGAGATGGCCATGCGCGATCCATATAAGAGGGCCTCGTACTCTGCCTCATTGTTGGAGGAATCAAAGTGAATCTGGAGCACATACCTAAGCTTATCTCCTGCAGAAACCAGAACCACCCAGCACAGAATCATTCAACATCTTAGAGCCATCGAAGAACATGGTCCAATGCTCCGAGTGAACTTGATCGGCTGCTTTGTTGTTCAATCCACTCGGCGGGAAATCCGCTATAGCACAGGACTTAATGGCTTTCTTTGCCTCAATTTTGATATCAAGGGAAGAAGTTCAATTGCCCATTTTCGCCACTCGACGGTTGCGTCTCTGTTGTGCGAGAATCTACGATAAAGGGCGTCGGCGGCGGCGTGATAGAATGATCAGAGAAATAATGAGCAACCTTCTTCGTGGTCATGTATATGCCATACACAAGCTTCTGATAATGCGGATATCGCTGCTTGGATGGAGTCAAGACTTCAGACAAATAATACACCGGGCGTTGAACTTTGAAGGCTTTTCCTTCCTCTTCCCGCTCGACCGTAAGCACTGTACTGACGACTTGTCCTGTGGCTGCGATATAGAGCAACAGAGGCTCTTTGCTGATTGGAGCAGCAAGCACCGGCTGGGTGGAGAGCAGAGCTTTTAGCTCGGCAAACGCTGCATCAGCTTCTGGAGTCCACTCGAACTTGTCGGCCTTCTTCATCAGTCGGTAAAGAGGCAATGCCTTTTCACCGAGTCGGGAGATGAATCGACTTAATGCGGCCAAGCATCCAGTAAGCTTCTGGACGTCGTGCACTCGCACAGGGCGTTTCATTCGGAGAATAGTGCCGATCTTCTCTGGATTAGCATCGATCCCTCGTTCGGAAATGAGAAAACCGAGTAACTTGCCACCAGGAATTCCGAATGTGCACTTTTACGGATTGAGCTTGATATCGTACCTTCTGAGGTTGGCAAATGTTTCGGCGAGGTCAGCAAGCAGGTCGGAACCTTTTCGCGACTTAATGACGATATCATCCATATACGCTTCCACATTCCGACTGATTTGAGTGAGAAGACACTTCTGAATCATTCGCATAAATGTGGCTCCGGCATTCTTGAGGCCGAATGACATGGTGATATAGCGAAGCACCGAATGGAGTGATGAAAGCTGTTTTATTTCATCGGGTCCATCTGAGACGGATCGATGATACCGGAATATGCATCTAGAAAAGACAGTCTCTCACATCCCGCGGTCGAGCCAACAATTTGATCTATGCGAGGGAGAGGAAAATGATCCTTCGGGCAGGCCCGATTGATGTGCTTAAAGTCAATGCACATGCGGAGCGAGTTGTCCTTCTTGGGAACCATGAAGCTCTTTTTAGGAAGTGCCGCACTATTTTTCCGTGTTATCACATGAAGTGAGTTTACTACCTTGACCCCTTGTGGGAAAGTCTTTTGTTTTCTGGTGCCCTGCTGGCGGGGTTTATCTTCTTCACTTGACGCATCGAGCCCCTTGTGTTCGGCATTTAATCGGCCGGACTGTTTAAAAACCCAACAATCCCTGTGGGTGTGATTTGCAGGCCTTCCGGGGGTGCTGTGGATCTGGCATATCCGAACCAAAATTTTGTTTAAGTTGGACAATTCGTCACTGTCATCCTTAAGAGGTTGAGTTTTGTTATTTGGCCGCGAGCTTTTGAATCCGGCGTTGACTGCCGTGCTCTTTGGGCTTTTCTCTTTATTCCGGCGCTGCTCTTTTCTGCGCCGTGATTTTCCGTTTCCATCTCTTATCTCGGATGTACTTGGGTCGCTGGTGCTGCTTCTTGCTAGCCAGCTATCCTCTCCCGCACAGAAGCGGGTAATGAGGCTTGTTAGTGCGGACATTGTCCTCGGTTTCTCTTGACCGAGGTGCTCAAGCAACCATTTGTCTCGGACATTGTGCTTGAAAGCTGCTAAGGCTTCGGCGTCCGGACAGTCGACTATTTGGTTCTTTTTGGTAAGAAACCTGTTCCAGAATTTCCACGCTGACTCTCCGGGCTGTTGAGTTATGTGACTTAAATCATCTGCATCCGGAGGACGGACATAAGTCCCTTGAAAATTTGCTCTAAACGCGTCCTTGAGCTCCTCCCAACTTCCAACAGTGTTTTCTGGGAGGCTTTTGAGCCAATGACGGGCTGGCCCTTTGAGCTTGAGGGGTAGATATTTTATGGCGTGGAGATCGTCTCCTCTGGCCATGTGTATATGTAGTATATAATCTTCTATCTAGACTCCAGGGTCTGTTGTTCCATCGTAGGCCTCTATGTTCATGGGTTTAAACCCTGCTGGGAATTCATGGTCCAGCACCTCATCGGTGAAACATAGTGGGTGTGCGGCGCCCCTGTACTTGTATGTGCCGCTATCGTCGGACACTTGACGTGTTGCCTTGCTTCCTGGGGCCTTCTTTTTGGGTCCGTAGATGGACCTGGCTGGGCCATTTGACGGTGGATGCTCTATGGCCTCTTCGTCGAATTCTGGTAGCAGCTTACGTTTCGGGTAGCTCTTCGATTGGTGGCCGTTGCCGTATTTATCTGCGGTTTTAAGTACTTTGCTCCATCTTATTCTGAGCGTGTCTTCCGCTGTTTTGAGCTTCCGTTTTTCCTTCTTCAGGCTTCTTGCTGTGGCGATGAGCCTGCGCTTAAAAAGCTCCTGTTCGACGGGGTCCTCATGCCCGACGAGTTCGTCGTCATTGAGGCTTGCTTCGTCTTCGGAGGGAGGTATATAGTTATGATCCTCAACCTCTTTGTCTGCCGCCCTTTCGTGAGGGCCTGCTTCTGCATCCTCCCGCGCTGAGTCTTCTTTGGAGGGGTTGTCTTCGGCACTCTCGGGGTATTGTTATCTCCTATGCGGAATCTCTATTCTTGCCGTGGCGGGATTTAGAGCGGCGCCGCTGACGCCGACGTTTGGGCTACTTCTTTAAAGAGTCTGCCTCTGCTACTTCTTCGCCATCCCTTCTTTGGGGTATCCACCATGTATCGTCATATGACGAGGTGGCCTTCCGGCCTCAGTAGGCGCTGGTTCTGTTAAATCTCCGGCATCGCCGTCCATAGCGTCGATGTCTTGAGTCGTAGTCTAGCATGTCGGTTAAATCCTCGGCAGTGGCTACAAAGTGGGTGGTGGGTGGGCTCTGAATTTCTTCGTCGTCCGTACTCCAACCATCCTGGCCATAGTCCGGCCAGGACTCTCCCGATAACGAGAGATGCTTTAATGAGTTTAGGATATCGCCGAAAGGCGAGTGTTGGAATATGTCCGTGGCGGTGAATTCCATAACCGGCGCCCAATCCGGACAGATCGGTAGGGGCGCGGGAGGTTCAGAGTCCGGCGAGGAGTCCGGCGCCTCGGAATCACGAGTCTTGCAGGGGACAAGGTCAGTGTTCGGCTCCATCGCCGTGGATGTTGAAGCCCCCGGGGCGGCGTCTATCCACCGACCCTTGATCTGGGCGATCGGCTCGGGCTAATGGCGAAGCGGATCGAGTCTGCGCGCTACCAAGGCACTTGTCCGTGGCAGAGCTAGATCGTGCCCATCGTCCACAAAGGTGGCGCGCTTGGCTGTGGCTCGAGTCCGTCGAAGATCAAGTCTCCGCGTTATCGGCCGTGGAGTTTAAGCTTCGAATCGACTGACGGCCGGGCGTAGCTTCGATCTGCTCCAGATGGCCAAGTGAATTGGCCCGCAGTGCAAAGCCGCCGAATACAAAGATCTGTCCGGGGAGAAAAGTCTCACCATGGACAGCGTCGCTGGTTGAAGATGCCATCGAGCCTATCGGTGACGACACAGAGGAACTCTCAATGAAAGCACCAATGTCAGTGTCAAAACCGGCGGATGTCGGGTAGGGGGTCCCGAACTGTGTGTCTAGGCGGATGGTAACAAGAGACGAGGGACACAATGTTTTTACCCAGGTTCGGGCCCTCTCGATGGAGGTAAAACCCTACGTCCTGCTTGATTAATATTGATGATATGGGTAGTACAAGAGTGGATCTACCACGAGATCAAGGAGGCTAAACCCTAGAAGCTAGCCTATGGTATGATTGTTGAGATGTATCTTCGTCCTACGGACTAAGGCCCTCCGGTTTATATAGACACCGGAGAGGGCTAGGGTTACACAGAGTCGGTTACAATGGTAGGAGATCTACATATCCGTATTGCCAAGCTTGCCTTCCACGCCAAGGAAAGTACCATCCGGACATGAGCCGGAGTCTTCAATCTTGTATCTTCGTAGTCTGGGAGTCCGGCGGATATTGATAGTCCGGCTGTCCGGACACCCCCTAGTCCAGGACTCCCTCAGTGCTCTTGGGTCGTATTGTTGCTAGCTAGGTCTCTACCCTAGCTACTAGAGTAGTGTGGTTTCATCCATAAATATTTATCTCAGGGTTAATTAATTGTTAATACATGAATGGGGGCATCATATAATGTAATAATGGTGGACCCCCGGTGGCTAACTGCGCGGATGTGGGGTTCACAGCTCTGGATCGAAGTAATTTCTTGACCGGCTGCGGCGGCAACGACGTAGGCGGCGCTCCACGCGCTGCTTCCTTCTTGAAGACGGCTTTGATATCCAGCTTCCTCCCCCTCCACCCGGGGTGAAAACCCACAACTTTGGTTGGGCGGCGGCGGTGCCGGGCTCCGTCACCTTCTTGAAGGCGCCGCTTTGGGTCTGCAGGGAGGTGGGACGGTTGCAGCACGTTCTTGGGCGTTCTGGATGGCGGTTCTCTCTCTTCAGTGTTGTCGCTTCGTCATGGTCGGCCGGCTTCCTCTTCAAGACGTCGTGCCCTCCTCGCCACGTGGTCCAGACCTCGGCCTGGGCGAGAGGGGATAGTGGTCCCCTCTACGGCGACTTGGACGCATTGGCGGCCGAGGAATGGTTTCCTTGGTGAGGTCTGGCTCTCGTGGTGTTTGCAGTGCTCATCTCTTCCATGTCTTCCTGGGGCGCTCCTGTTCAGGAGCTGGTGTCTTTGGCGTGCTTCTTGTTGTAGGTTGCGGCTTGTGTTTCCGGTAGCTGGCTTGGACTGGTGGTCGCGCTCGGTGCCTATTTCTTCCTGCTTGCTCCAGGTGGAGCAAGCCTCATTTCCTGTGGCGCGACCCCATCAAGCCCTCTGTTAGGTCCCAAGTGGTAGCCTTCCTTCTTCGTCCGTAGCATTTTAGCCTTCCTTCTGCGCCATGTATCTACTGCTTTGTTTATGTTTGATGTACCTCGTTGTAGTCGTGGCCGGTTCATGGCTCTAATTTGTTAATTCAAAGCCGGGCAAGGTTCAAGCCTTTTCTCGGGCTTGACCTGTGTGTTTCCTCTAAAAAAATGTTATAATGGGGGATTGCAATATATAGCTGTGAATGAATGTTGTAGCTTGCCCGTAATATAATATAGCGATCGAATGAGATCGATCAAAGCATATAATTATCATTCTGCTTGATTAGTTTGGTAATGTGTAGGTTGCTACACCACAGATGTGTTTTTATAGAAACTTGACACGGGAGTTGGATTGCCACACCTCTGTGTAGACAAGCAAAACTATTATACTGGCCTTGTTTGCATACTCTAACTCGGTTAGAGGTTAGAGTTAGATTCTAACCCTGAACTAAATTTAACCAAAGAGGTGTTTGAATGACAGGGTTAGATTGACATTAAATGCTCTTTCTCAATCATTTGGCTATTTTGGGCGAGCCCTGGCCGAGAGTTGCGCTGGCCGCAGGCGGGGGCGCGCCTGGCAAGGAGCCGCACTGGCTTATCGCGCAACCTGCCGGCCGAATCCGCCATCACTACGCAAGGAACCGGGCTGGCCGAGGTAGACGGGGACGGGCCGCGCAAGGAGCCGCGAGTGCTTACCGGCGGGCGGACGTGCTGCAGGGAGACGAGGGGTTGGAACGGGAGGATAGGGCGGGGCTGCTTACCAGCGGCGGACGTCAGCGTGGATACGGCGAGGCGCCTTCACGGGCGATGCGAGAGGGAGGGAGGAAGAGGAAGAGAAGCTTTGAGGAAGTGGAGAGGGATCTGCTGTGGAGAGAGCGGGAGAAAAAATATTTTGTTCAATGGTTCCGAGGAGAACTAACACAAATAAGCATCTCTTGGGTGGGTTAGTTTTTTTTGGATGGGTTAGATGCATCTATCTAACCCTTCTGTTTGGATATTTTCAGGTTAATTTAGTCCAAACAGGGCCACTATACCATTCTGTGGTTAGTCGGTCACATGCCACCCACATGAGATTCAAAGTAGGACTCATTAAATGCAAGTGTGTCGCCACGGAACAAAGTAGTAGACACAAAATGATCAAACAATGACCTGCAAAGGTAAACTTCTCTATCGATCCTGATATCGCATTTATAGTCGTCGATTTGATTTGACACTCACGAAAGGGGCTGAGGGCAAGCTTTGTGGTGCCGCCAAGCTGATGTGTATGGCAGCTCCTCCCCTCCCTTGGTGCCTCGTTTTTTTTTTTGAATAGGAGGATTACCCGGCTTGTACATCTGGGCGATGCATGCAGCCATTTTATTGATTATTCGCAAAGACCTTAGAAAGTAGTACATCAGGTAGTTTGAAGCCACAATCTTAGCAACATCTGTCGCTACTCCTATCCATATGGTGAAGGGGTGCCGACAGTCTGAGTCTAATACCAAACAGACATCGCACAAATGCCTGACATCTAAAGCCAGTCGGACACACTCTCATGTGCCGTCGCCGCCATCTTCCGCCAAACCCCCTTGGTGCCTCGTCATCTTAATTGTTTGGGCTGCATTTATTCGTGGCCCGTGAGCAGACATGCATGCATTTTTTCGATAAAGGTGGGTTTTATTTGCTCAAAATGAAGCATCAAAAAGATACATAACAGAATAAGCACACCCCCAGCCTCTGCACATTTAGGTTGCACACAGACAACGTCAACACAAACACATGAAAATCCGTCGACAACTAGTAAAGGCATATAAGATCAAAACTGCGTGCATGCATAGTCTCATCGAATAAATTAATGGGACAGAAAGTTGTGGTGCGGGTCGTTTGCTGCCACCTTTACTTTCCTTCTTCATAATGGAAAAAACCATTGCTGTCTTTGCTTGTTCTCCAAACATATTGGGTGTTCCAGATTTCTCTACGTCGTGCGTACGAATAATGACGATAGAAACAAAAGCGTCCGTCGTTGGTTGGCAATACAAGGAGCGACATGTACGCCGCACGTTCTTTGTTCCTTTTTCTCTTGGTATAGTCAACGAATGAAGTCACTGTACATATATGCCAGTGGAACTTTTTACGGGATGCACGCCACCATAAAAACATGTGGACAATGGACGCGTTGTCGCCTTGAGGATGCATGTGGCCTGCCCTCGAATCAACCTACCTCGGACGGTGCCGCCGGAATCTTGAATCGTCAAACCAGCCTGTCACATTATTACTTTACTTGCTCAATCTCGCGTTATGTGGCCTCTGGGGGTAGCCGATCGCGACATGCATGAGAGTGAATCAAGCTCACTCTCACTTTCAAACATATTTCTATACGTCGTGTGTAGGAATAAGGGAATAATGACCATTACATAAAAACAAAGGGCGTCTGTTGTCTGTTGGCAGTACAAGAGGGACACGTACGCCGCAGGTTCTTTGTTCCATTTTCTCTTGGATAGGAGAAGCTGTGCCTGCATTATTGTCAACAAATGAAGTCACGGATCGGAACATATACGCCAGTGGAGCTTTTTACAGGATGCGCGCAACAATAAAAACCCGTAGACAACGGGCGCGTTGTCGCGTTCAGGATGCATGTGGCCTACCCTCGAACAGTGCCGCCGGAATCTTGAATCGTCAAACCTTGCCGTCTAGGCGATCCTTTTCGATGTTGGTTTCTCTACTAGCCACATTATTCAAAAACGCTCTTATATTATGAAACAGATGCATACTTTACTTCCTCAATCTCGCGTTATGTGACCTCTGGGGGTAGACTATCTAGACATGCATGGGAGTAAATCAAGGTCTATCTTGGAGGAACCGGCTAACCAAATCGTTTATTTAGGCAACTGGGTGACCCTAGATGAAATTGTTTTTTTATTGGGCTGGATTTTTATCTTTTTGTAATCATCACTGCCCTATATATAGGCCTCTCGTCTCGCTTCGGAGATTCTTCATAGAAGCGTTGATTCACATAGCCAGAGCTCACGAGCGTGCACTGCGTATGACACGAACACGATGTCAAGCAGACAATCTAAACATACGTATCTGTCTCTCCGTCGAACATGGTGGACTACGACGAGGAAGGCACCACAGAGCCGCCTCCGGCGGATAGTTATCGTGCACTGCTGCGCAATGGCGAGCTCCGCGGCGGGCGCAAGGTGGAAGGCCTCCGACCATATGCTCAAACAGCTATCAATTTTGGGGTTAAAAGTTTCAACGAAAATTCAGTGAAATTTTCGTAATTTCGCATATTTCAGTGGGGTCCAAAATATTTTTAACTCCGGAATTTCTTTGCAGATTCAAACTGATTTCAAAATAGTTTTAAATTATGTTAAAATTCATTAAAAATAAGTGAAATTTGAAATCTCAAAATCCGAAACAATTTCCTATTTCAGTGAGCTCCCAAATTATTTTGTTTCCGAAATTAAAAAACGGGCGCATGGCGCCTCCATATGATCGGAAAAGCTAGATTAATTTTCAACAAATTTTAAAATTTGAAAGAAATTAATTGAAGTCACATCAAATAGAAACAGTAACAACGCGTGGGCATTGTCCTAGTAGAAATATAATAGTTTGGTCATAATAAATGAAACAAAAAAAGGACACTAAAAATATGAAACATATATATCTTCTATTATATTATACCAATATAAAAAGACTCAGTGGGGCAGATCCAACAGATCTAGACCATCCATTAGCGTTAATCCGACCATCCTTACTGTCCTAATGGTGAGCAACTAAACACGTCTAGTGCTAAACGCGCTTACTACTAATTAATCCTTTCTCTCCCCAATCACCTTCCTTACGTACCCTTTCACACGAAAGGAAACTGCCACAGCAAAGCGTCGTGCGATCCCCTTCCTTACATACCCTTTCACACGAAAGGAAACTGCCACAGCAAAGCGTCGTGCGATCCCCTTCCTTATCACTAGTAGAAAAAGGGTCAAACGTGAAGCACATTAGTGCCGGTTTGTATTTGAGCCGGCACAAATGTATACATTAGTGCCGGTTCCAACGGCTAGCCGGGCCGCTCTCATTAGTACCGGTTCGTGGCTAACCTTTAGCACCGGTTGGTGCCACGAACCAGTACTAATGAGAGTGGTGGCAGGATGTTGTCAGTCTGGGCCCCCTCCAGCACCTTTAGTACCGGTTCTTGGCACGAACCGGTACTAAAGGTCTTCCTACATAAACCCTTCGTCCACCCGAGCTTGCTCTGTTCTTCCCCTTTCCCCTCTCCTCTCTGTTCTTCCCCTCTTCCTCTCGAGCTCATCACACATTTTGCCCAAAATTTGTCAAGATTTGAAGGCCCCCATCCATTCAAATGATCACAAAGGTTAGCAACTTTGTCCTTTCATCTCTCATTGCTAGATTAGCTCTTGCAATGCTTTATATAGTTATTAATTTGTGAGTTTAGTAATTTGGGAGGAAATATACGTGCTAGTATTTGATTTATATGCAATTTGAGGTCAAAAATAACACTTAGTTTGCATATGTAGGTGTGGTTTACTTAGTACCTTCTAAATCTCCGTCGTAACCACCGTCGATCGCCTCAGACCGTCCGTCGCGGCACCACCTTGTGGTGAGCCTCTTGTTCATGAAATTTTATATAGAAAATTGATGTTTGTGTGATTTGGATATATAGTTACTCGTATAATAATTATCTTACCCATACGTTGTTTGTTATACATAGTGCCATGGTTTTGATATCCGTCCCCGTCGGCCCTCATCCTTGTTATGATTCGGATGTGGTATATTCTCTTTTAAAACTATTTGTTGCATTTCGTGTTTATGACAAATTATGCCCATCAAGTTGACATAGATATTTTTATCTAGGAGGTATGTGAACCGGAAATTCCAACCAACCCTATTGTCGAGAGGTTAAATTTAGTTGAAAGAGAAAACGAGTACTTGAAAGAAAAATTGAAAATAATTGAGGGGGAGAAGATGGAATTGGAGTTGCATGTTGTCGATGTCGTCGATGATCACAAGATCAAGATGGAGAAAATGCGCTTGAAGATTAGAAAGATTAGAAAATATGCCATCGATAGTGAGTCTTGGTATCATTATGCTGTTGGATCAATTGTTACCTTAGTTGCAATCTTGATCGCATTTGTTGTTGCATTTAAATGCTTTAGCTAGATAGTTATTTGTTTGTTGCATTTAAGTGTTGCATGAACTTTATGTATGAACTTGTATTAATTTGGTCTATTCGGTGTTGTGTAATGAAGATGAGCCGGCAATGGATGTACGATGACCGATGCTCTCCCCAGTTCGTTGAGGGCGTGCATACTTTTTTGCTTGCGGCTGAGGCAAACAAGCGGGCGGATGGTTTTATGCCTTGTCCATGTGCTGGCTGTAAGAATGGTCGCAATTACTCTACGTCAAGAACCATTCACGTCCACCTGTTTGAGTCCGGTTTCATGCCCCACTATAATGTTTGGACCAAGCATGGAGAAAGAGGGTTTATGATGGAAGACAATGAAGAAGAAGAGGACGACGACAGCTATCCTGGCCATGGGTTCCCTGAATACGATGATACAATAATGGGGGAAGAAGCTGAGCCGGTAATGCGGGAAGAAGCTGAGCCGGCAATGCGGGAAGAAGCTGAAGAGGAGGCATCAGATGAGCCCGTTGATGATATAGGTCGGGCCATTGCCGATGCAAAGAGAAACTGCGCAAGTGATTTGGAGAAGAAGAAGTTGCAGCACATATTAGAGGATCACAAAAAATTGTTGTACCCGAATTGCGAGGTGACAAGAAAAGCTGGGCACCACATCGAATTGCTGCAATGGAAGGCGAGAATGGTGTATCCGACAAGGATTTGGATAGTTCTTTGGTAATGATAAAGGATATGCTTCCAAAGGACAACGAATTGCCCGAGAGTACGTACGAAGAAAAGAAGGCTGTCTGCCCTCTAGGGTTAGAGGTGCAGAAGATATATGCATGCCCTAATGATTGCATCCTCTACCGCGGTGAGTACGAGGATTTGAACGCTTGCCCGGTATGTGGTGCATTACGCTATAAGATCAGCCGCGATGAGCCTGATGTCGAGGGCGAGCGCCCCAGGAAGAAGATTCCTGCCAAGGTGATGCGATGGCACAGAGAAGACCGTAAGAAAGACGGAAAGTTGAGAATACCCGCTCACGGGTCGCAGTGGAGAAAAATCGAAAGAAAGTATGGGAAGGAGTTTGCAGATGACGCAAGGAGCGTATGGTTTGGTCTAAGCGCAGATGGCATTAATCCTTTTGGGGAGCAGAGCAGCAACCATAGCACCTGGCCTGTGACTCTATGTTTGTATAACCTTCCTCCTTGGTTGTGCATGAAGCGGAAGTTCATTATGATGCGGTGCTCATCCAAGGCCCTAAGCAACCCGGGCAACGACATTGATGTGTACCTAAGGCCATTAGTTGAAGAACTCTTACAACTGTGGAATGGAACAGGTGTACATGCGTGGGATGAGCACATGGGGGAAGAATTTGACCTAAAGGCGTTGTTGTTCGTGACCATCAATGATTGGCCTGCTCTCAGTAACCTTTCAGGACAGACAAACAAGGGATACCGCGGATGCACGCACTGTTTGGATGATACCGACAGTATATATTTGAATAGTTGTAAGAAGAATGTGTACCTGGGACATCGTCGATTTCTTCCGAGCAGGCATCCCGTAAGAAAGAAAGGCAAGCATTTCAAAGGTGAGGCGGATCACCGGACGAAGCCTCGCCACCATACTGGTGTTGATGTACATGATATGGTCAAGTATTTGAAGGTGATATTTGGAAAGGGTCCTGGCGGACAATCTGTTCTGAAGGACGCTGACGGACGCACACCCATGTGGAAGAAGAAATCTATATTTTGGGACCTGCCATATTGGAAAGACCTAGAGGGCCGCTCCACAATCGACGTGATGCACGTGACGAAGAATCTTTGCGTGACCCTGCTTGGCTTCTTGGGCATGTATGGGAAGACAAAAGATACACCTGACGCACGGGAGGACCAGCAACGTATGCACGGAGAAGACGGCATACATCAGGGTCATGCAATCTACGCTCTTACCAAAGAAGAGAAGGAAATCTTCTTTGAATGCCTGCTCGGTATTAAGGTACCGTCGGCTTCTCGTCGAATATAAAGGGAATAATAAACATGGCAGAGAAAAGTTCCGTAACCTAAAGTCTCATGATCGCCACGTGATTATGACGCAAGCGCTTCGTTGCATTGAGGGGCTTCTACCGAAAACGCTCGATTAGCCATTGTGAAGCTATGTGCATTTCTCAATGCAATCTCTCGAAGGTAATCAATCCAGAAATCATACCAAGGTCAGTAATGATTTGGTGCAATATCTTGTCGGTTTGAGTTGGTGTTCCCACCATCCTTCTTCAACATCATGACGCACGCCCTAGTTCACCTATGCGAAGAGATTAACATTTTGGGTCCTGTATTTCTACACAATATGTTCCCCTTTGAAAGGTTCATGGGAGTCTTAAAGAAATATGTTCATAACCGTGCTAGGCTAGAAGGAAGCATCTCCAAGGGCCATCAAAATGAGGAGGTCATTGAGTTTTGTATTGACTTTATTCCTGACCTTAAGCCGATTGGTGTTCCTGAATCGCGGCATAAGGGCAGACTGGAGGGAAAAGGCACGCTAGGAGGGGAACATATAATATGTATGGATGGACATTCTCTTACTGAAGCATACTACACAATTCTACAGAATTCCGCCTTGGTGGCTCTATATATGGATGAACACAAGAATTTTCTATGCTCCAAACACCCGGAGCGGTCTGATGACTGGATTACACGTGAACAAACCAGAAGTTTCGCCAGCTGGTTGCAGACACGTACCATGCATGACACCTTTATTGAAGATGACCTGTACTTGCTGTCCCAGTTACCATCTTCAAATATAATGACTTTCAAAGGGTACGAGATAAATGGTAATATATTTTACACGATCGCCCAAGATAAGAAGAGCACCAACCAAAACAGTGGTGTCCGCTTTGATGCAGAAACCAAGGCAGGAAAGGAAACATATTATGGTTATATACAGGACATATGGGAACTTGACTATCGACGTGGTTTAAAGGTCCCTTTGTTTCGGTGCAAATGGGTCAATATGACACGAGGCGGGGTAACGGAAGACCCGCAGTACGGAATGACAACAGTGGATCTCAACAATCTTGCGTATGTAGACGAACCATTCGTCCTAGCCATTGATGTGGCACAGGTTTTCTATGTGAAGGACATGTCTACCAAGCCAAGAAAAAGAAAAGATAAGGAAGCGAATGCATCGTACGATGAGCCAAAGCGGCATATAGTTCTTTCTGGGAAGAGAAACATCGTGGGAGTGGATGACAAGACAGACAAGTCAGAAGATTATGAAAAGTTTGATGAAATTGCTCCATTCACAGTGAATATGGACCCGAGCATCCCGTTAAATGATGATGATTTTCCATGGTTACGGTGCAAAGGGACACACGCGAAGAAAAAGTTTCACACCCAAAGATCTGGGATTTGATCGGCTTCACTATCATCACTTTCTTCTGTGTTTCACACCCAGGAGGGAATGTCTGTAATAGTTAGGGTAGTTATGTGTTTTGGCATTTGAAACGCGAAGAAATTTTATGTGCAAACAAATTCTTTTCATGCATTTACTGATTTTTTTCCAGCTAAATGACCCTGAAATTGAAAAGCATTTCAAATGAACTCAGAAAAGGTTGAAAGTTGGCATGGTATCATAATTTCATACAAATAGCATGTGCAAGAAAGTAGAGAGGGTTACGGCAAAAACTGGATGCACTTCGTGTACAAAATGGACAATCTCTTTCGAAGTATCAGGGTTTCCGATGAAAACTGAACTGTTACAAAGGCATTTCATTTTTTAAATAACCTAAGCATTACTAAATTGAATATAATGATAAAACACACTAATATTAAACATAAAAAAGAATCACTGAAAAACTTTTTCAAAGTTAAGTTATTCACAAACTAGTGATTCACACAAATTTCAAATAATTCAAAATTTAAAGTATTCAAATTTGAAATCTACCGGCACTAATAGAAAGTTTGTAATTTTTTGTAAAGCAAAAATATTCACAAAGAAACTCTAAATACAGCAAAAAACAACTCAAAAATAAATAAAACAAAAATAAATAAAGCGAAAAAAATTAAGAAAAAAAAGCCCGCCTACTGGGCCAAAGCGGCCTGCATACGACTAGCAACACAACCTTTTGTTGGGCCAGGATGCAGGCCAGAAGGCTTGAGAGGCCCACTGGGCGAAGAGGACATGTAGGCCCAGTAGACCTGGTTAGGAGAGGAGCTCGAGAGAGCTACCGCACTGGGGCTTATAAACCAGTGCGGTAGCCCCTCGACTAGCGAGGTGGGACTAAACTTGCGCACCGCCTGGAGCCAGCGCACCCCCTTTAGTACCGGGTCATGGCTCCAACCGGTACTAAAGACCCCCCCCCCTTTTAGTACCGGTTGGTGCCACGACCCTAAGATTAAAGGGGTGTCTTGTTCCCGCCGCTTATTCTGGCTAAACAGGATTTTAGTACCGGTTGGTGGCTCCAACCGTACTAAAGGTGCCTTCTATATATACAACACTTACGAAAATTTCATTCTCCTCTGTTTCTTCCTCTGTTTCCATCGTCTCCGTCGCCGCCGCCGCCCGCCCCCATCGCCGCCCCCCCGCCGCCGCCCGCCCCGCCGCCACCTCGTCTCGCCGCCACGCTGGCCCGTCCCGTCGTCGCCGTCCCCATGTCGCCGCCCCACACGCCTGCCTGTCACCGCCTCGCCATCGCCGCCGCCGCCGCCGTCGCCCGCTGTGAGCTCTCCCTCTAACCCCTCTCCTCGCCTCAAGGCCACCATGGGCGCCGCCCCTCCCTGAGCCCATACACACACACAAGCATGCATGATGAACACACACACACGTACATATGTATGAATTAATGCATGTATATATTAGTATATACGTATTTTGTATGTTTAATTAGTTTAGATTATTTAGATTATTATTTTTTCACTATTATATATGTATGAATGCATGTTAGATGGATATAATTAGTGTTTAATTAGTATGGAATTTTTTTATATAATGTTGTTTTTCAGTTTTTTAATGGATGTATAGAAGTTGTGTTTTCTGTTTTTAGTGTTAGATGCTTAATTAGTATGAAATAGTATATAGATTTTTGACATATGCAATGATAGCATAATTAGTGTTATATAGAAATGTTAGAAATTTTAGTTATCAAAATCCAATCATTAAAAAAATGTTACTTTTTGCGGGCATATAGCTAGTATTTGTTCTCGACGATGCCCGGCCTGCATACTCGCCGTCGACCCGTCCGCGAGGACGTCCGGCTGACCCATGTCTGGGACTGGGCTCCGCCGGGCTGGCACTGGGAGGTGCTGCCTGGAGGGGCGCGCCGCTTGATGAGGAACCCGGCCCCGGGTCCCGTCGTCGACCCTGATCTCGTTTGGTGGCGTTCGCGTGGGCCAGTTTCGGTGCGGAGGGACCCGGCCCCGCCGGAGGTGGTACATCGCCGTGTCAGGGAGGAGGATGAGCACGTCCATCGCTACATGGTTGCGTTAGAGGGCGGCAGGTTCTCCAATACCTGGAAGTTTCTTCGGGGATCTCACTTCAGCTATGATCCTGTGAGGGTTCCTTCTCTTTGGGTGTCCACCGCCCGCGCCGCAGGAACCGCGAGTGTCCTAGATTCTTCTGTAGTATTCGATCTTTATTAGCTACCTAGCCAGTGACGTACTATTCAATATTATATATTATTCGAGACGATGTATTCGAGATTATATCTATTATTCTAGACGATGTATTCGAGATTATATCTATTATTCGAGACGATGTAATTTGAATACTAAATTGTTTTACATTTCTTTTGGATTAGTTAAATAAAAGCTTTTTGGCAGACAATACCGACAGAGAGGGAGAATAGACCATGTTCGATATGATACGCGGGCCAGATGATGATCAGAATGAAGAAGATTATGACGGCTCCGAATTTCTAAACAACACCGAAGAGGGTGATATGATATTCGAACGCGACGACCGAATTGATGAAGTCATGAACTACGATTATGACGATGACGAAGAACATGTTGGTCCTGAAACAACAAAGACCGGCGAGGTATATATATTAATATATGCAGGCATCTGGTGATCATCACATGTTTTAAATGACTTGAATATATATTAACGAATCGATCTTTGTTCTTTCAGCCATCCGGATCGAGCAAATCTTCAGGAAAAAGGACGAAATGAGGCCCGAACAAAAAGTTGAAGGACGGCGTAAAGTACAATATCGAGGCATGCAGACCTAATGGCAAACCATTAGCGCCTAAGAAGATTGCGGACAAGTTCATTCGTATGGTTCAACCACCAGCTCCCAAGCCTGTTGACACAGACTATGAGCGCCATATCAGGAAGTTAAATCGAGCACGTCTACGTAAGGAGGCGAGCTCGAGATCGAGCAAACAACAAGCAGCTGTCAAAAAATGCGGGAAAACCATTCCCCAGCTGGGAGAACAGGCAGCGCAATCGATCCCC
This sequence comes from Aegilops speltoides, assembly GCA_021437245.1. Classification (NCBI taxonomy): domain Eukaryota; kingdom Viridiplantae; phylum Streptophyta; class Magnoliopsida; order Poales; family Poaceae; genus Aegilops; species Aegilops speltoides. Next base: position 491,678,501 of record CM038144.1, read on the forward strand.
TCGCTTTTTGTGCCAACAACACGTGACAGTACGCGCGCCCAATATTATTGTGGGCAAACAGTTTACATTCCCGAGATGGGCAATTTGGTAATAACGGAGGACCATATAATATAGGCTAAAGTTCTCAACATCACTGTTGGACAACTCCTCGAGATCGAGCCCATGCCTGTGCTTAGAGAGGATGAAATAAAACGGAAATATGTCCGGGGCCAACCTTTGGTCGAGCCAGACAAGGTCAAGAACCTCCCAACGAGAATGTATGAATTGCATCAATGGTACATGAACATTACCAAGATTTCAGATCGATTGTCCCTCATGGTGAATGTCAAGGAGGAGCATTACTTCCATGAGAAAGCTCTGTCCGTTGAGTATTCTGAACTGTTTCAGTTATACAATCAGGACGCACTCGACAAATCTATCGTGAGTTGCTATTGTCTGTAAGTGATTTCTTTCTGTAATTTAAGTCTCAAGCTAGCTGTAGTGATCCTTTTGATCATTACCTGTAATTATCCTCACTATATTCTTTTCTGTGGTATTATGTAGGATGAAGATGTATGAAATGAGAAAAGGTGGACGCTTTGGCATTGGCTTCATTGACCCAAACACCGTTAATGAATACACATGGCTAATAAATCCATATCATCAAAAGAACGTAGAGGACAACATGCTAGAGTTCTTGAAGCGCCTCAAATACAATGAAGATATACTACTTCCTTACAACTTCCAGTGAGTCACACTGTCTTGTACTACAAATTCTCTGTTTTTGCCTACTAGCTAGCTACATGTTTATGCTTACATATGCCCGCTTAATTAAGACATGCAAACGTGTGTGCATGCAGATTTCACTGGATCTTGTGTATCATTAAAGTTGACGCCGGAACAGTTGAAATACTGGACTCACTACTCAAAGCAAATACTGACTATAACATCTTGTTTGGGATAGTCAACAGGTAATTTCAATCATTATTAACTATATATCTAGGCCTATTTAGTTCGTCATTTCATGATATGAACTATTTAATAACCACTTTATTCATTTTCTTTGTTGGCGGGCAGGGCTTGGGCAAGGTTCATCAGCGTCATGGAAGGCGAATGGGAAAAAAAGTTTAAATGGTTTCGACCCAAGGTAAGTAATTAAGTAGTACTAGCCAGCTAGCTAGCTGCCATCTCTTTAATTATCATGCTTGATTAATTATTATCTGATCAAATTCCATTCTCGTAAAGGCCCTCAAGCGGTAGCGAGGGACTGATCTGTGTGCATTCTGCGCTTGCGAGAACATTCGCATGATGGCGTCCAAAGGAGCAGATCTCGAGACAGGAATGGGTTCGCTTGTCGTAACACTATTCACAATTTTACACCATTATCGATATCTAGTCACACAACTAATACACATGCATATTGATCTCCTTCTTAACAGTTCAAAGAGGTGCGGGAGAAGCTCCTAGAAGCGGAGCGCGTAGAAGCACTTCAAGAGGAAATAGCGGGATTTTTGCTCGACCAGGTCATAAATCCAAAGGGAGAATACTATTACCCGCTACCGCCCCCATGAAAACCACTTCCAATTGTCATCGTGCTCCGAAGGCACCAATTAGGCTAATGCCACTGGCTCCGAAGGCAACATGCATATGTAGGAGAAATTGTATATAGCTATACATGTGTGTATGTGTGAATTAATTAATATGGTGGTTTGAGACATTGATGATATATATATATGCATGATTGGTTCTACTAGAAATATATATATATATATATATATATATATATATATATATATATATATATATATATATATATATATATATGCATAACGTGTACAATGTGTAGTATCGTAAAATACCAGCAAACGAAAAAGAATTAAAATGGAAACACAAAATTAAATGAAAAAGAAATCATAAAACTAAAAACCCCCCAAACCTTATAGTACCGGTTGGTCTTGCCAACCGGTACTAAAGGGCTCCAGGCCCCCGGAGCTGGCTTGTGCCACGTGGTTGCCCTTTAGCACCGGTTCGTGCTGAACCGGTACTATTATATTTTTAGTGCCGGTTAGGAACCGGCACTAAAGGGCCTTACGAACTGGTGCTATTGCCCGGTTCCGCACTAGTGTATGTACCCTTTTACACGAAAGGAAATTGGCACAGCAAACCGCCATGCGATCCCCTTCCGTACGTGCCCTTTCAAATGAAAGGAAACTACCACAGCGAACAACCCCACAGCAACGCCCCATCATATCGCTTCAGCGACGCACGCCGTCCCCATCGCCTCGACGCACATCACCTTCAAGGACGCCACCCCTCACATCTCTGTGTCACCTCTACCCATCGCCTTTGCATGGCCTCGGCCGTTGCAACGCCATCACAACTTCAATGACGCCGGCTGTCGGGGACGCCGCCTGGCCGACCGACGGGGGCGCGTCGGAGGCACCGCCTAGACCGTCCATCGCCGTCGGACCTGTGAGGGACGCCGCATGGCCGTCCATTGGCGTCGGGCCGTTGGACCATCATGGACACTACCTGGACCACCTGCCCGCCCCTCTCCATCGGGCCTAGGTCGTTAGCGCTGCCATCAGGGGGCACGCCACTGTCAAACACGCAGCCATCGGGCCAGAGGTCTTTCATCTCTGGTTTCTTCATTTCTTCCGGAGAAGACTGATTCATGTTTCACTGAACAGAAAAGTAGCCTGTGTGCACTAAAAACTGAACCCAAATTAGGCTTCGTAAAACTAAAACCAAAAGCAGCCTTGTGTGCACACATTCAACAGTTATTAAGCTTCGTTACCAACGTGCGCACATTAAGATTTAGGTATATCTTCAAGACAAATTAAGATTACACGTGCTAGTAGAGAAAAAACGCGTGCATGCGTTAGATGGGTCGTACAACTTTGATTATAGTATTAGTTGATGTTCGTGCATGCATCAGATGGGCCGTACAACTTTTATTATAGTATTAGTTGATGTTTTGTTAGGATTTGATTTGATTTGGGTAGGGATGACCGTTTTGCCCATGGGTATGGGTACCCGCGGGTACCCTACCCAAAAATAGGTGGCATGGGCGAGACTTTGAGAGATTTTGTACCCGTGGGTAATGGGTATCCATACCCGCAAAAAATATGGGTAGGGCATGGGTATGAAATTGCTCCCATGGGTAACCCAATGGATACACACAAAAGGTTAATAAATGTAAATAACTTCTATGACATGTGGGTCAACATCCAACTTCTATGGCCCAACCCTAAATCATGTATTCCCTAAACTGATCATAACTCATAGGCCCATAGGCACTTGCCCGCCACTCCTCTTTGCGTCCTATGTGGCTCCTCAAAATGATGAAATCTTAACTTATCTTCATCGGACTCCTATACATATCTCAATCCAGAAATCCCCGATTCCCACCACCGCCTCCTAGTGCATCGGGCTTCCACCAACGGTTGCTCATACTCACTTGATTCTTCCAAGAGGCGAGCCACCAGAGGAGGATGTGTCGGTGCTATACTGCTTGCCCATCATCACTTGAATTTTTTAGAATCATTTCTCCACTTCTTAAAAATTAAATGATATACATTGTACCCGTTGATACGCATCGGGTTACTTGATGGGTATGACATGGGTATTAATTTATGCCCATGGATACTGAAGTGAGTGGGTATAGAAGGTTTCATGGGTATAGGTTGAAGGAAATATGCCCTGGAGGCAATAATAAAGTTACTATTTATTTCCTTATATCATGATAAATGTTTATTATTCATGCTAGAATTGTATTAACCGGAAACATAATACATGTGTGAATACATAGAAAAACATAGTGTCACTAGTATGCCTCTACTTGACAAGCTTGTTGATCAAAGATGGTTATGTTTCCTGACCATAGACATGAGTTGTCATTTAATTAATGGGATCACATCATTAGGAGATTGATGTGATTGACTTGACCCATTCCGTTAGCTTAGCACTTGATCGTTTAGTATGTTGCTATTGCTTTCTTCATGACTTATAGATGTTCCTACAACTATGAGATTATGCAACTCCCGTTTACCGGAGGAACACTTTGTGTGCTACCAAACGTCACAACGTAACTGGATGATTATAAAAGACCTCTATAGGTGTCTCCAAAGGTACATGTTGAGTTGGCGTATTTCGAGATTAGGTTTTGTCACTCCGATTGTCGGAGAGGTATCTCTGGGCCCTCTCGGTAATGCACATCACTATAAGCCTTGCAAGCAATGTAGCTAATGAGTTAGTTACAGAATGATGCATTACATAACGAGTAAAGAGGCTTGCCGGTAACGAGATTGAACTAGGTATTGAGATACCGACGGTCGAAGGCAAGTAACATACCGATGACAAAGGGAACAACGTATGTTGTTATGCGGTTTGACCGATAAAGATCTTCGTAGAATATGTAGGAGCCAATATGAGCATCCAGGATCCTCTATTGGTTATTGACCGGATACATGCCTCAGTCATGTCTACATAGTTCTCGAACCCGTAGGGTCCACACGCTTAAAGTTAGATGACAGTTATATTATGAGTTCATGTGTTTTGATATACCGAAGATAGTTTGGAGTCCCGGATATGATCACGGACATGACGAGGAGTCTCGAAATGGTGAGACATGAAGATTGATATATTGGACGACTATATTCAGACACCGGAATGGTTCCGGGGGTTATCAGATATATACCGGAGTACCGCGGGGTTACCGGAACCCCCCGGGAAGTTAATGGGCCTCATGGGCCCAAAGTGGAGAAGAGGAGGGTGTCGGTGTCAAAACCGGCGGATCTCGGGTAGGGGGTCCCGAACTGTGCGTCTAGGCGGATGGTAACAGGAGACAAGGGACACGATGTTTTACCCTGTGTTCGCCCTCTTGATGGAGGTAAAACCCACGCCCCGCTTGATTAATATTGATGATATTGGCAAGACAAGAGTGGATCTACCACGAGATCAAGGAGGCTAAACCCTAAAGCTAGCCTATGGTATGATTGATGGATGTATGTTGTGTCCTCACGGACTAAAGCCCTCCAGCTTTATATAGACACCGAGGAGGCTAGGGTTACACAGAGTCCGCTACAATGGTAGGAGATCTACATATCCGATTGCCAATCTTGCCTTCCACGCCAAGGAAAGTCCCATCCGGACACGGGACGGAGTCTGCAATCTTGTATCTTCAGAGTCTTGGAGTCCGCGGACGATGATAGTCTGGTTGTCCGACACCCCTAGTCCAGACTCCTCAAGAGCCCCGAACTAGGCTTCAATGACGATAAGTCCGCGCAAGATAATTTTCGGCATTGCAAGGCGGGTTCCTCCTCGAATAATCCAGAGAAGATCATGAACACCAGATAGTGTCCGCTCGCAAAATAAATTCCACATTCCACCAGAGAGAATAAAATGTACACAAGTCCAATCACGACGATTATGCGGCATGACATCACACCGCTACCAGTGCTTTTACTTGAATCATTTTTTATTATACCACCTCAACACGTTTAGCGAAGCGGTTTCCTTGGCACGTCTTATCGAAGCAGAGATCGTGTTCCCCTTATTCCGGGATTCTCATCAATACGGATGTGGGTAACCCAACCGCGCCATTGATGGTGGCGCTTGGGAGATAAGCGAGTTTTACGAGGCTGGTGGGGGCGATAGTCTTCGCCTCGCCTATATAAGGGATAAGGATTCACCTTTTCACCCACGCCTTCTTCCTCCTTTGCTCATCCACCTCCGCACTCAAGCTCCAACGCCCAAGCTCACAAGATCTCGCCTTAACCTTCCCGACCATGTCCGGAGAGGGAGGCAAGTGGTTGGCTTCCACCGCCAAGGAGGAGCACATCACCAAGCTGCGCAACGCCGGATACCTTTCCAGCGATATTGTGCACCGCCGCCCGACGAGGGCAGCTCATCCCTACCCCCGGCCCCATGAGAGGGTCGCCTTCCTTCCCTCTTCCTCCATGGACTGGGCTTTCCACCGCACCCTTTCGTCCGGGGCTCATGTTCTATTACGGCCTGGATTTCCACGATCCGCGCCAACTTCATCCTCAACATCTCGGTGTTTATCGTCGTGTGCGAGACCTTCCTCTCGCATCCAGCCCCACTTCGCCTGTGGCTCAAGACCTTCAACGCTGTCAAGGTTGTGAAGGGCACGCAAGCGAATGCGGAGGCGCCATGTTGGGCAAGTCGCCCAACGCCCTTTGGCTCAAGGGGCCTTCGTGGACTCCGCTAAGGGTGGCAATCGGGTGGTTCTACATCACCGAGCCGCGAACCCACATGGGCGGCGGCCCCGAAGTTCAGATCCGCATCCCCACGCAGCTCACCTCCCGAAAGAGAAGGGCTTGCTGTGGGGCAATCCAAGGAGCCGACGGACTCGAGATTGTATCCGAAGCTGGTGAACAATAAGCTCGGGCTCGCTGACGTGGTCCAAGTCATGCTCATCCGCCGGATTCTCCCATGCCAAGAACGGGCATTCAATCTGTGGAGTTCAATCCGAACAGCACCAGCGCTAAGCGGGATCTTCGACACGACGATGAAGGCGCTCGAGGGTGCTGTTTAAGGGCGCCGGTTTCGCATCCGCGACGGAAGATCGCGGATTTCGCCGCAGCATCCAACCGACGAGGTAAGTGATTCAACCCTTTACGGGACACTTGTGGTAAACAGATTGATTCTAAGAAGGTTTCAATCTCTCTTTCCTTTGGTAGGAATGGATGGAGAAGGCCGCAGCTCATCCGTCCGGCTCCCATGCCGAAGACCCAGTGAACGCCTGCCTAGCAGGGGCTGCTGGTTCCGGCACCGCACGTGGTGCCGGAGAAGAAGGTCAAGAAGGTGGCCACGGGGACTCGAAAGAGTTCCTACAATCAAGCGTCCAACGACGAGGCGGACTCCTCCCCCAAAGACAACGAGGAGGAAGAAGACTCTCTCCCGGAGGAGGGAGAGAGGAAGAGGAAGGCTTCCCCAATAGGGGAGGCCGAAGGGTCCAAGAGGGGGAGAACTATTCCCCCGGACAGTTTCGCCAACACCATCGTTGGCAAGGAGGAGTGGCCTTCAAGGGCCAGGCCTCCAGTGAGATCGTAAGTATCCGGATCCCTGATATGCAATTTCTTTCGCGTCACCTAGTGTCCTACTAATGCCGCATACTGTCTGCAGTCCGGCCAATGATGATCTCCCCGCTTCATCGAGCGGGTCGTCGGCCCCGTCGGATGTGGATTCACTTCGACCGCTTTCTACCCCCCCGCCGATGAGGACGCCGAGGTGGGATCCCCAGAGGGACCCATCAGAGGAGGCTCCGAGGCGCCGCCAGCAGCCTCCGGACTTTGGCGCCGACTCTACATCGAACTCGCAGCGGTTCCAGAGTCCGGCAGGCGACCCCTTCGAAAGAAGGGCAAGACTGTGACACCGGCGGCCTCCGTCCAACCGGAGGCACCGGACAACTTGTTGGAGGCGCTTAAAGGCACTTCCATCGAGGAAGAACACCGCACTATCATGAGTGCGGTGATTGAGAAGGTTTAGCTTGCCAAGAGCGGGCTGACCGAAGCCTGCAACAGCCTTCTAACAGGCTTTGAGGTAAGAAGTTATAATTATGTAATGTAATACCGCATTGACAGTAGCCCCTGATGCTCAGTTCGGTGTTCGGAAAGAAAAGCCGGACTGAGGATCTAAGAAGATATACGCAGTGTTGCTTAAAATATGTCAATATGGGTTTGTAGGCTGCGCTGCTGACCTCTACCGCACTGACTGCGGAGGTCGGTGCGTTGAAGCAGGATCTCGATCGGTCCGAGCAAGAGCTCTGCCATGCCAAGAAGCAGCTCGAGGACAAAGAAGGTGAGTAACACCACTTTGAATAGTTACCTTACAGAAAAGGATTTTGGTTGCAATAAAATTAACAAGGATAATATGGGTATTGCAGGGGCCACGAATGAGGTGGCAGCCCTGAAGGAGGTTGTGTCCGCGGCCGAACGCAGTGCGGCCGCGGAACGGGCGGAGCGAGAAAAGCAGGAGGCACAGGTGGCGGAAGTACGGCAAGAGCTCCAGGCTCTCATGGAGAAGCATGAGAGCTTGGAGCGTGACTCCAAGACTCGAGAGTCCGAGCTTGCCTCGGCTCTCGAAAGTGCCAAGTCCGCCAAGGCCGAGGCCCGTAAGGCCCTTCAGAGGTTGAAGATGTGAAGAAGATAGCGGCGGTAAGGCATTTTTCATGCAAAGCAAGCATGTTAATGTAAACTACCCGACACTTACCCGCATTCGAGCTCTGAGGCGTTTGCAGATCTGCCATGAGTGTGTCCGATGCCGCCGCGATTATATCATGGTGAGGAGGGAGCTCGACGAGAAGGTCTTCGGTCTCAAGATGCCGAGGCCGCCATCCAGTGCCCCAAGCGACCAAATCAAGCGGTGGTCGAACTCCACAAGGTAGCCGAGTAGGCCATGAAGGGCCTTATAGTCCGGCCTGTGGCTCGACAAGCCATGCCCGGGAGCTACTTGGCCTCAGGCGCGGCTGGTGGATGCGTGCCTCGGGTGGAGGTCATCAAGCGCCCACTTTGTATTGAAGGTGCTCGTCGGGCCCTTGCCCGCATTAAAGGTGCACTGGGCAGGCTGGATGTGGAGAAGCTTCACCGACCCGCCGCCACCGGGCAAGGAGTGTCGTATGCCCGAAATGTATTATAAGACTGTCCTGAAGGGAGCCCGCGATATTGCGGATGAATGCCCCGGAGATGTAATTTTTTAGTAAACTCGCTATGTATTATCCTGTGCGCTGAAAACTTTGTTTATATGCACATTACGCAACACTTGTTTAATTTAAAATATTACCTTCTGTGCGGCCGTTTATAAAATCTGAGAGATGGCAAGTCGTTCGCTTCAGCCCCCGAGCCGCGAGTGCTGGGGTGTTTGGGATAAACTTGAGCGCTCTTGTTCCCATTTTTGGGTCCATCTAGGGAGGCGCTCAACACAACGAACAAGGCAACCGGACTTATAATGCTTGAACACTCTCACTTAGCCATAGAATTTATAATTTTAAATTTGGCGAAGCCCCGGTATTCGAAGATCAATCCGGGCGCTATCCACGCCTTCATCGACAGGTTGTCCGAACTTGGCTCGAATCTGGCGTGAGTCTTTAGGACTCAAAAGACCTCTCGAACAGCGACCAGCTCTCGCCTTATCATGCCGGTCAGTTTTAGCTTTTCCATCGAGGCGCGCCTGCTGCTCAACCGGGCGCAATCATAGTGGTTCTCCCAATGCCACCTTAGCCGACGTAACGGAACGTAAGGCACCAAAACGTGGGAGCCGGGCAAACCCAACTATTGACCCAAGACATGATTCGGAGCCGATTCATATAATGCTATAAGTTCGGGGTGCCGCACTTATGAAAGTGTTCGGACTTATCACACCATAATGTGGGGAACATAAGCCCCTGGTGTATTAGACCGTACCAAAATATACGGGTGCAACATGTCCTATAATGAACATATATATATATAAAGTAATGTGATTGCAGTCAAAAAGTGATGCATTATTTATTAAAGGAAGTCTGCTATGAGTGCGGATTGATACAAATAGTGCGGTAAGCAAGGGATTTGGACTAATTAACATGTCCTCCGAGGATGAGCTGGACTTGGTGTATATAATCGAATTTAATGCTCGAATTGAGACCACCCGAGTGTTCGCCGCAGCCTTCTTTCTTCCCCGGCTGTTGCATCGTGAGTTCGGCAGGTTCATCACGGACAGGCCTCCGTTAACGGAGTCCTGTATAGAAAGAAGGAAAATAATAATAAAAAAGAAAGGGGGCGACTTGCAGCCCTTGTGTGGTCGAGCCGCACTGGGTCCATTGTGATCGTGCCTCTTCCCCTCGCGCCCATGGTATCTCCAAAGCGTAATGATGTACGCGGAGGGTTGTTCTTGCAATCATGCGAGGGCGGGGGTTAGGGCCGCATTGCTACGCATGCTCTGATCGTGCCAGGTTGTCTTGGTTGGTATTGCTTCGGGCGCGTTTTGCTGTATCCGGCCGTTTAACGGCTGGACTCGAAAATTGCCTTAAAAGGCTGCTCAGATTTCCGCCGCGAGAGCCTGATGTTCCTCCGCTCGAGAGGAGCGTTCCCTATTTCCGCTGACCGTGATGACTCCACGAGGTCCTCGCATCTTGAGCTTGAGGTATGCATAATGTGGCACCGCATTGAACTTTGCAAACGCGGTTCGTCCGAGCAGAGCGTGATAGCCGCTGCGAAATGGTACTATGTCAAAGATTAACTCTTCGCTCCGGAAATTATCCGGGGATCCGAAGACCACTTCCAGTGTGACTGAGCCCGTACAACTGGCTTCCACACCTGGTATGACACCTTTAAAGGTTGTCTTTGTAGGTTTAATCCTTGAGGGGTCTATGCCCATCTTGCGCACTGTATCCTGATAAAGCAGGTTCATGCTACTACAGCCGTCCATCAGGACTCTCGTGAGGTGAAATCCATCGACGATTGGGTCTAAAACCAATGCGGCGAATCCGCCATGGCGTATGCTGGTCGGATGGTCTCTTCGATCGAAAGTGATCGGGTAAGAGGACCATGGATTGAACTTCGGGGCGACTGGCTCCATCGCATAGACATCCCTTAGTGCGCGCTTCCTCTCCCTCTTGGGTATATGGGTTGCGTAAATCATGTTCACCGTCCGCACTTGAGGGGGGAAACCCTTCTGTCCTCTATTATTCGGCGGTCGGGTCTCCTCCTCGTCGTCGCTATTTAGCCCCTTGTCATTGTTTTCGGCAATTAACTTGCCTGCCTGCTTGAACACCCAGCAGTCTCTGTTGGTGTGATTGGCTGGCTTTTCGGGGGTGCCATGTATCTGGCATAAGCGGTCGAGTATTTGGTCCAAGTTGGACGGATCCGGAGTGGTTCTTTTGAATGGCTTCTTCCGCTGACCGGGTTTAGAGCCTCGGAATCCAGCGTTGACTGCCATATCCTCCTTATCGTCGCCGTTAATGCGGCGTTTGTTTTTGTTTCGACGTGACCTGCCGTTGTGGTCCTTAGTATCCGGACTGCCAGAATTTTTATTGAGGTTGTTGCTGCGAGCTAGCCAGCTATCCTCTCCCGCGCAAAAGCGGGTCATTAATGATGTGAGTGCAGCCATGGATTTCGGCTTTTCCTCTCCTAGGTGCCGGGCTAACCACTCGTCGCGGATGTTATGTTTGAAGGCTGCGAGGGCCTCTGCATCCGGACAGTCGACGATTTGGTTTTTCTTTGTCAAGAACCGTGTCCAGAATTGTTTGGCCGATTCCTCTGGCAGCTGAATTATGTGGCTTATGTCATCGGCGTCTGGTGGCCGCACATACGTGCCCTGGAAATTGTTGAGGAATGCGGCTTCCAGGTCTTCCCAACACCCAATTGACTCTGTGGGCAAGCTGTTAAGCCAATGCCGAGCTGGTCCTTTAAGCTTGAGTGGGAGGTACTTGATGGCATGGAGATCGTCGCCGCGGGCCATATGGATGTGAAGGAGATAATCTTCAATCCAAACCGCTGGGTCTGTGCAGCCGTCAGAGATTCGGCGTTTACGGGTTTAAACCCTTCAGGAATTTGATGATCCATTACTTCGTCAGTGAAGCATAGTGGGTGTGCGGCGCCTCTATATTGAGAAATATCACGACGTAGCTCGAGAGAGCGTTGTTTGCTGTGTTCGGCCCGGCCGGGGTTATTGTATCCGGCGCGACGGTTTTCGTCGCGGATCGTGGGGTGCCCTCGTGATCCGTAGATGGATCTGGATTGCCTTGCTTTGTCCTCCAATACGTCCCGCAAGTCCGGCGCGTTCCCTCTTGGCTTCGTACTTTTGGAGCGATGCCGGGGGACGGTCTTTGTGGAGGGTCTGGATGCCTCTCTGTCGCGTCACGGGGTGGTCGGTCGGCCGTATCGTGCGCTGGTGATGAAGGTATGTATGCTTCCTCCTCTAATCGGGGGAGCAACTTGCGTCTGGGGTAGCTTTTGGAGGGGCGTTCGAGTTTAAACTCTTCGGCCACGAGGAACTCGGTCCATCGATCGGCCAGCAGGTCCTGATCAGCTTGAAGCTGCTGCTGCTTTTTCTTTAGGCTATTTGCCGTGGCAATAAGCCTGCGTTTAAAACGCTCTTGTTCGACGGGGTCCTCGGGCACGATGAATTCGTCGTCGTTGAGGCTTGCCTCGTCTTCGGAGGGAGGTATATAGTTATAATCCTCGACCTCTTCGTCTGCCGCCATCTCGTGGGGGCTTGCTTCTGCGTCCTCCTGCGCTGATTCTTGCTGGATGGGATTATCTTCGGCACTCTCTGGGGTATCATTATCTCCTGTGCCGGAATCTCCATTCTTGTTGTGGCGGGATTTAGAGCGGCGCCGCTGAAGTCGGCGCTTGGGCTGTTTCTTTGAGGAATCTGCCTCCACTACTTCTTCGTCGTCCCCGTCCTTTGGGGTGTCCACCATGTATATGTCGTATGACGAGGTGGTCTTCCAGTGCCCTGTAGGCGCTGGTTCCTATTCGTCTCCGTCATCGTCGTCCATAGCGTCGATGTCTTCGGAGTCGTAGTCTAGCATGTCGGTAAGATCGTCGACAGTGGCTACAAAGTGGGTGGTGGGTGGGCTCTGAATTTCTTCGTCATCCAGATCCCAACCGCCCCGCCATAGTCCGCCAGACTCTCCGATAACGAGAGATGCTTTAGCGATTTTAGGATGTCACCAAAGGGCGAGTATTGGAAGATGTCCGCGGCGGTGAATTCCATAACCGGCGCCCAATCTGATTCGATTGGCAGGGGCGCGGGAGGTCCAGAGTCCGGCAAGGAGTCCGGCACCTCGGAATCACGAGTTTCGCGAGGGACAAGGTTAGTGTTTGGCTCCATCGCCGTGGAAGTTAAATCTGGGAGTGGTTTTAGAAAAACTGGTTTAAATGGGTTGGTTTTTATTATGGGCTTGATTGGTTTAGGTTTTATTGGGCTGAGCCTTTCTTAAGTTTGGTTTGGTTTCAGTTTTGAGAGAAACCAGTTTGGGTATAGTTGGTTATGGGCTGAAACCATTTGATGCATTATGGGCTACAAACCATGGGTACAACCCGGTTCGCTGCGTCCAGTTACCCACACGCTGCCCGCGGTGCTGCCCTGCCTCTTCCGGTCTTCCCCCGCGCCGCCGCTGCTCCCTGCCTCTTCCTTGCGCGCCGCCGTCACCCACCCCAGCACCGCCCCCTCCTGCGCTGCCGCCTCGCCGTTACCCTCGGCACCACGCCCTCCTTGCACCGCCGCCTCGCCGTCACTTCCTTGCGCCACCGCCTCGCCCGTTACCCTCGGCGCCGCCCCTCCTCCGTCATGGCGCGCCACCTTCCTTCGCGCAGGTACCCCCTCCCCGCCTCTCTCTCCCTCTCCTCTCCTCCCTCCTCCCTCTCTCTCTCTCTCTCTCTCTGTCTCGACCGGCTCCTCCTGTTGACCAGGTGACAAGGTGCTCCGGCGACAAGGTGCTCCGGCGGCAACGCCGGCAAGGTGCTCCGATCCTGCTGGTCCCCTCCTCGTATGCAACAACAACAACAGCAACCAGGTTGATTCCACAGCTTTTTCCTACTCTCGCAGATTTTGAATGTGTCGTGCAGAATTGCAGATGCACTGAATTCAGATATCAGTGCAAGCTAAAAAACAGGGGATAAAACCATTGTTCCATGTTCCAGATTAGAAACTGAGAGAAGAGGGAGATGAGTCTGTTCTGGTTTGGTTGCTGACTGCACAATCTGAACTACACATCTCTGAAAATATATTACTCTTGCTGTTGAAAGTTTAGAGCTTCTGTAGTGTTGTTCTATAAATAGATGTCCTGCTCACTTGGTTGTGTCGCATAGATGTGTAAGTAAGAATGCAAACTGATCACAATAGTGCAGCATATGTGCAATTTTGGCCACCGACTTTTGGCCGGTTTCAGATTGATCAAACACAATGGAATGTATATTTATCTGGCAGTTAAATTTGCATATTCGATCGACACAGTAAACTGTATCCACACACACACAAAATTGTCACGGTATGTACGACTTATCTCACAGACTACAAGCATGCTACAGAGAATTGAATGTGAGCAATCGAAGCGATTACCTCATGAGAGCACATGATACATCTAGTAACAAATTCAGGCCTAGGCATGCTCAAAGTCACACTTGTTATCACAGATATGTACTAAGATATAATTTCCTTATCGTACAGCCGCTGATTAGTTCCTTTCTGTACTTCTGTACTTCTTATGTAGGAGTTTCGTTGTTTTCATCTCCCTTGTTTGCCCCTACTCGCTTATCAGGATTCAGGAGTACAAGTTTGAGATCAATGGCCCCTGGGATGAAGCTAAACTCTGCTTTGATATAACTGAATGAATAGCAGCACTAGGCTTAATCAGGAAGTTACATGTGCACAAGATTGATTTCACTGTATGTATCTATGACTGATGTACAGCTAGTCTCTTTTGCAAGTTTCCATGTGTATGTACATACTCTTGACTTGTTAGTTGCAATCTTGTTATGGCCCTAAATTCTTTTAAAGCAATGTGGCCCCTGTTAGTTGCAATCTGTAACATATTAGTAGCAAAAAATGTATTTTTTGGATATATAACTCCAAAACCAAAGGCACACCTGAACCACTGAATAACCATTTCCAGAAAGTTAAGTGAATGGGCAAATGTTAGGGCCTCACATAGGTAGTAACTCCATTCATGATGACAATAACTTGTTAGGTTCTCTCTTCTTTCACTACCTTCTTGCTCTATATTCTACCATTTTCTAATAGTAAGTTTCCACATATTTTCCCCCTGCAGTGTGCTATAAAACTTGAGGCATGTCTACGTCAGAGGGTTCGGAGACTGCTGATTCCATGGATGAGGATACGAGTCAAATACCACATGTTAGAAGGTCCAAGGTATGGGAGCATTATGAAGTAGATTTGGTTCTCGTAGATGGTGATTTCAAGGCTGTGTGCAAATACTGTGGAGCGCAACTTCACACCAAGTTTGGGACTAGCAGTTTGAGGACCCATATTGCAGAGGCTTGCCGATCAATCCAAGATGCTTGCAGACAGAGGTTTTTGTTGACCATGAAAAAAAAACCATCCGAAGGACTGTTTGTGTTTGATGAGAAAGTTTGTCGTGAACGCATGGTCAAGTATTGCGTCCATGCTGAGATCCCCTTTCTTAAGTTTGAAGATCCCCATCTTCAACCATGGATTGACTCAATGCAGCCAGCGTTTCAAATCAAGGGTCGTCACACAATTCGTGATGATGCAGTGAAGATGTATAAGGGAATGAAGAAAGATATCGAAGTAGAGCTACAAAACATGGATTCTCGCATTTGCTTAACATCTGACAAGTGTACATCATCACATGACTTGGGCTACATGTGCATCACCGCACATTATATCAATGCAGAATTCAACTACAAGAAGAAGGAATAGTTCGGTGCTTAACAGGCTATGCGATAGAAGAAGAAATAGTTTGTTGCTTAATAGAATGGGGCATAAGGGGGAAATTATTCACTCTGACACTAGATAATGCATGTCAGCAATAATACTAATGCATGTGAGGAGTTAATAAAATATCACAAACATGAGCTGCTCCTTGAAGGTCAACATTTGCATGTCAGGTGTTGTGCGCACATTCTTAATATCTTGGTTCAGGATGGAATGAAAATAATCCATGAAGCTATTGACATGATACGCGAGCTGATGAAGTATATTGACTCTTCTCCTTCAAGACTTCAAGATTTCAATACAATTGCAAGTGGGATGGGTCTACGTGCAAAGAAAGGCATCTCTGTTGATACACCAACTAGATGGAACTCAACCTGGAAAATGCTTGTAGAAGCATTGACGTACAAATCTGTTCTCACTAGTTATGCCAACAGAAAGATGATAGCTTCTCCAAGTGAGGAGGAATGGGAGAAGGCAAAAGCTATTTGTGAGTTTCTAAAAGCTTTTGAAGAGCTTACTTTGATCGTTTCAGCTCATAGGAAGCCAACTTCACATAAGTTTCTGCCAGTTGTGCTTTCTATTCGCCATGCATTGAAAGATCCGGGTTGGCAGACCTCTGATGTGTTGAAGGAATTGGCGGCAGTGATGCAAACGAAGCTTGATAAATATTGGGATCCCGAGGAGAAGGAGAATGCAGATCCTAACCGTCATAGAAAAAGCAAGGGCATTGAGTTTAACCATGCACTTGTCATTGCTACATTCTTGGATCCAAGGAGGAAAGAAGATTACTTGGATTTCTTCTATTGCAAGTTGTCTACTGACGGGGAGCAAATTACAAAACAAGTGGAGATTGCTTTAGAATGGGTGAGAAGGTATTTCAAGGAATATGAGCTACTTACAGCGACAAGCACTGCACACTCGACACCTTCTAGTCAAGGCAATACCATTATTGGATCACCTGTTGCAGGGAAAAGGAAGTTGGAAGAAGAGTTTGCCCAGCACAAGTCTCGTCGGAGGTCACGTGTACACAAATCCGAGCTTGATGCATACTTGGAAGAAGCATCCGAGAAGGTCGGTGATGACTTTGATGTCTTGGGTTGGTGGAAGAGGCATCGCGAAAAGTTTCCTATATTGGCATCTATGGCCCGTGACTTTCTTGCAATTCCTTTGAGCACAGTGGCATCTGAATCAGCCTTCAGTTGTGGTAAGAGGATACTAGGCGACAAGAGAAGCTCTTTGAACCCTGATATGCTAGAAGTGCTTGTTTGTGGTAAAGATTGGTTGTTCAAACCAAAGGAGGGTGAGTTAACCGCTTACATTTTGGTTCTACTACTTGTGTAGAATGGGATATATAAAACTTGCAGTATAGAAGTGTTCATATGCCTTTAAATTAATCCTTTGTTTCATTTACAGGAGATGGACAGTAAGCACACGGCTAAAAACATGAAACCAAGAAAAGGTAAAAATATGATTCTGATCATCGATTTGCCTTTGCCTTGCTCCTTTTTTCCGTTATAGTGATTGGACAAGCAAAACCACTGTCGCTAAGCGAGTAAACATTGCTAAGACTAGTCTGTAGAACTATTGGACTTTGGTTTGATATGACACTCTTGACAAGAAGTGAGTGATGAATAAAGGAGTGATGAATCAGCCAGTCCATAGGCATGTCATAAGTTCATTGAATTTGTTGGCTGGAACACAGCCGGGTCTTGTTGCCCTATTTCTTCCTCTGTTCTTGGAATGAGTGTTCATTTCATCTAGCACGTAATAAATCCACCAAAACCTGTAGTAGGAGTTACCAGCACTATTTTTCGTTGATATATATTATAGGCTTCCAGTGATAAGCAAGTGTTTTCTAAGTGAAATGATGTCCATGTTATTTTGCAGGTCATGGCCATTCTCATGTTCTCGGGTGCTTGTGTCGGGGCCAGCGTGATGATCTTTTTCATGAAGGATGTGAACTTCTACGCCGAGTACTAGCGGCTGCCGTAGCCATGGCCAAGCTTGTTACATAGATTGTCTATTTGATAGCCCATCTTTGTTTAGATGATGTGGATTCCTGATGCTCTGGTTACTTGTGTTGTTTCTTTGTTAATTTCATTTCTTTAGAGGTTGACTTGATGCTCAATTCTGAATATGAGTCCTTTGTAATGTATATTCAGTTTGAGATGTCGTTGTTAAACTCCAGTTGGGTGAAGCAGTAAGTTGGTTCAGTGTGCTTGTTGTTTTTTGGTTGATTGTTAATATAGTGCTTAACCCATTTACAAACGGTTCTGAGCCCATTTATGTAAACAGTTTCAACCCATGGTTGAAGGCTTGGTTCAGTTTGGTTTGGTTAAAATTCCCAGCAAGTTTGGTTTTGGTTGGGTGGCAAGAGAGCTATCATGGGTTTAGTTTAGGTTCAAGTGTCAAGCTAGCTCACGATGAGTTTGGTTGAGTTATGGTTCAGGTATCAAACTTTTCTCAGATTTAGTGGAAGTTGAAGCCCCTGAGGTGGTGTCCATCCACCGGTCCTCGATCTGGGCGATCGGCTCCGGACTAAGGGCCGAAGCGGATTCGTGTGCGGCCACCAAGGCACTGTTCGGCGGCAGAGCTAGATCATGCCCATCGCAACAGTGCAGCGCACTTGGCTTTGGCTCGAGCCCGTCGAAAATCAAGTCCCCGCATATGTCGGCTGTGAAGTTTAGGCTTCCGAATCTGACCTGATGGCCAGGGGCGTAGCTTTCGATCTGCTCCAGATGGCCAAGTGAATTAGCCCGCAATGCGAAGCCGCCGAATACGAAGATCTGTCCGGGGAGAAAGGTCTCACCCTGGACAGCGTTGTTGATTGAAGATGCCATCGAGCCTATCGGTGACGACACAGAGGAACTCTCAATGAAAGCACCAATGTCGGTGTCAAAACCGGCGGATCTCGGGTAGGGGGTCCCGAACTGCGTCTAGGCAGATGGTAACAGGAGACAAGGGACACGATGTTTTACCCAGGTTCGGGCCCTCTTGATGGAGGTAAAACCCTACGTCCTGCTTGATTAATATTGATGATATTGGTAGTACAAGAGTGGATCTACCACGAGATCAAGGAGGCTAAACCCTAAAGCTAGCCTATGGTATGATTGTTGTGATGTATGTTGTGTCCTACGGACTAAAGCCCTCCAGTTTATATAGACACCGGAGGAGGCTAGGGTTACACAGAGTCGGTTACAATGGTAGGAGATCTACATATCCGTATTGCCAAGCTTGCCTTCCACGCCAAGGAAAGTCCCATCCGGACATGGGACGGAGTCTTCAATCTTGTATCTTCGTAGTCTTGGAGTCCGGCGGACGATGATAGTCCGGCTGTCCGGACACCCCCTAGTCCAGGACTCCCTCAGAGGGGCAGCCAGAGCAGGCCGCGCGCCCCCTCCCCCTCTAGCCGAATACGACAAGGAGGGGGGGCGCCCCCCTTTCCTTCCTTCCCTCTCTCTGTTCCTTCCCCCTCTCCTACTTGGAGAAGGAAAGGAGGGAGTCCTACTCCCGGTGGGAGTAGTGTTGGGGAACGTAGTAATTTCCAAAATTTTCCTACGCACACGCAAGATCATGGTGATGCATAGCAACGAGAGGGGAGAGTGTTGTCTACATACCCTTGTACACCGAAGCGGAAGCGATCACAACGTAGAGGAAGTAGTCGTACGTTCTCCTCGCGATCCGACCGATCCCGGCGCCGTTACTCCGGCGCCCCCGAGTTCTTGACACATGTACAGCCCGATGACGCTCCTCGGGCTCCAATCCAGTAGAGCTTCGGGGAGGGGGAGTTTCGTCAGCACGACGGCATGGTGACGATCTTGATGTACTACCGGCGCAGGGCTTTGCCTAAGCTTCGCGATGATATGACCGAGGTGGAATATGGTGGAGGGGGGCACCGCACACGGCTAAGGAACGATCCGTAGATCAAACTTGTGTGTTCTAGGGTGCCCCCTGCCCACGTATATAAAGGAGCAAGGGGGGGAGGTGCGGCCGGCCCAAGGGAGGCGCTGCGGAGGAGTCCTACTCCCACCGAGTAGGACCCCCTTCCTAGTTGGAGTAGGATTGGGGAGGGAAGAGGGAAGGGGGCGCCCCCTCTCCTTGTCCTATTCGGACTAGGGGAGGAGGCGCGCCTGCCCTGGCCGGCCCTTCCTCTTCTCCCTCGTGGCCCACTAAGGCCCAATAGCCCCGGAGGTTCCAGTAACCCCGGTGTTAAGAAAATCCCGATTTCACCCGGAACCATTCCGAACTCCAAATATAGGCTTCCAATATATCAATCTTTATGTCTCGACCATTTCGAGACTCCTCGTCATGTCCGTGATCACATCCGGGACTCCGAACTTCTTCGGTACATCAAAATACATAAACTCATAATATAACCGTCATCGAAACCTTAAGCGTGCGGACCCTACGGTTCGAGAACAATGTAGACATGACCGAGACACGTCTCCGGTCAATAACCAATAGCGGGACCTGGATGCCCATATTGGCTCCTACATATTCTACGAAGATCTTTATCGGTCAGACCGCATAACAACATTCGTTGTTCCCTTTGTCATCGGTATGTTACTTGCCCGAGATTCGATCGTCGGTATCCAATACCTAGTTCAATCTCGTTACCGGCAAGTCTCTTTACTCGTTCTGTAATACATCATCTCACAGCTAACTCATTAGTTGTAATGCTTGCAAGGCTTCAGTGATGTGTATTACCGAGAGGGCCCAGAGATACCTCTCCGACAATCGGAGTGACAAAACCTAATCTCGAATACGCCAACCCAACATCTCGCCTTTGGAGACACTGTAGTACTCCTTTATAATCACTCGTTACGTTGTGACGTTTGGTAGCACCAAAGTGTTCCTCCGTAAACGGAGTTGCATAATCTCATAGTTACAGGAACATGTATATGTCATGGATAAAAGCAGTAGCAACATACTAAACGATCGTGTGCTAAGCTAATGGAATGGGTCATGTCAATCGATCATTCTACTAATGATGTGACCTTGTTAATCAAATAACAACTCTTTGTTCATGGTTAGGAAACATAACCATCTTTGATTAACAAGCTAGTCTAGTAGAGGCATACTAGTGACATATTGTTTTGTCTATGCATTCACACATGTATCATGTTTCCGGTTAATACAATTCTAGCATGAATGATAAACATTTATCATGAAATAAGGAAATAAATAATAACTTTATTATTGCCTCTAGGGCATATTTCCTTCATCTCCCACTTGCACTAGAGTCAATAATCTAGATTACATAGTAATGATTCTAACACCCATGGAGTCTTGGTGTTGATCATGTTTTGCTCGTGGAAGAGGCTTAGTCAACGGTCTGCTACATTCAGATCCGTATGTATCTTGCAAATCTCTATGTCTCCCACCGGACTAAGTCCCGGATGGAATTGAAGCGTCTCTTGATGTGCTTGGTCCTCTTGTGAAATCTGGATTCCTTTGCTAAGGCAATTGCTCCGAGATTGTCACGAAGATTTTCATTGGACCCGATGCACTAGGTATGACACCTAGATCGGATATGAACTCCTTCATCCGACTCCTTCATTAGCTGCTTCGAAGCTGCTATGTATTCCGCTTCACATGTAGATCCCGCCACGACGCTTTGTTTAGAACTGCACCAACCGACAGCTCCTCCGCTTAGTGTAAATACGTATCCGGTCTGCGATTTAGAATCGTCGGATCGGTGTCAAAGCTTGCATCAACGTAACTGTTTACGATGAGCTCTTTGTCACCTCCATATACGAGAAACATATCCTTAGTCCTTTTCGGTATTTGGGATGTTCTTGACCGTTGTCGATGATCCACTCTGGATTACTTTGGTACCTTCCTGCTAAGCTTATAGCAAGACACACATCAGGTCCGTACACGGCATTGCATACATGATAGAGCCTATGGCTGAAGCATAGGAACATCTTTCATTTTCTCTCTATCTTCTGCAGTGGTCGGGCATTGAGTCTTACTCAACTTCACACCTTGTAACACAGGCAAGAACCCTTTCTTTGCTTGATCCATTTTGAACTTCTTCAAAATTTTGTCAAGGTATGTGCTTTGTGAAAGTCCAATTAAGCGTCTTTATCTATCTCTATAGATTTTGATGCCCAATATGTAAGCAGCTTCACCGAGGTCTTTCATTGAAAAACTCTTATTCAAGTATCCCTTTATGCTATCCAGAATTCTATATCATTTCCGATCAGCAATATGTCATCTACATATAATATCGTAAATGCTCTGAGCTCCCACTCACCTTTTTGTAAATACAAAGCTTCTCCAAAAGTCTGTATGAACCCAAATGCTTTGATCACACTATCAAAGCGCTTATTCCAACTCGAGATGCTTGCACTAGTCCATAAATGGATCGCTTGAGCTTGCACACTTTGTTAGCTCCTTTGGATCGATAAAACCTTCGGTTGCATCATATACAACTCTTCTTCCGTAAATCCATTCAGAATGCAGTCTTTACATCCATTTGCCAAATTTCATAATCATAAAATGCGCAATTGCTAACATGATTCGGACAGACTTAAGTATTGCTATGGGTGAGAAGGTCTCATCGTAGTCAACCCTTGAACTTGTCGAAAACCCTTTGCGATAAGTCGAGCTTTGTAGACGATAACATTACCGTCGTCGTCGGTCTTCTTCTTGAAGATCCACTTGTTTTCTATTGCTTGCCTACCCTCGGGCAAGTCAACCAAAGTCCATACTTTGTTTTCATACATGGATCCCATCTCAGATTTCATGGCCTCAAGCCATTTTATGGAATCTGGGCTCACCATCGCTTCTTCATAGTTCGTAGGTTCATCATGATCTAGTAGCATGATTTTCAGAACAGGATTACCGTACCACTCTGGTGCGGATCTTACTCTGGTTGATCTACGAGGTTCTGTAGTAACTTGATCTGAAGTTTCATGATCAACATCATCAACTTCCTCACTACTTAGTGTAGATGTCTCAGAAACCGGTTTCTGCGACAAACTACTTTCAAGTAAGGGAGAAGGTACAATTACCTCATCAAGTTCTACTTTCCTCCCACCCACTTCTTTCGAGAGAAACTCCTTCTCTAGAAAGGATCCATTCTTGGCAACAAATGTCTTGCCTTCGGATCTGTGATAGAAGGTGTACCCAACTGTCTCCTTTGGGAATCCTATGAAGACACATTTCTCCGATTTGGGTTCGAGCTTATCAGGCTGAAGCTTTTTCACATAAGCATCGCATCCCCAAACTTTAAGAAACGACAACTTTGGTTTCTTGCTAAACCATAGTTCATAAGGTGTCGTCTCAACGGATTTTGACGGTGTTCTATTCAGTGTGAATGCGGCCGCCTCTAGAGCATAACCCCAAAGCGATAGCGGTAAATCTGAAGAGACATCATAGATCGCACCATATCTAGTAAAGCACGATTCGACGTTCGGACACACCATTACGTTGTGGTGTTCGGGTGGCGTGAGTTGCTAAACTATTCCGCATTGTTTCAAATGTAGACCAAACTCGTAACTCAAATATTCACCTCCACGATCGATCGCAGAAATTTAATTTTCTTATTACGATGATTTTCAACTTCACTCTGAAATTCTTTGAACTTTTCAAATGTTTCAGACTTATGTTTCATTAAGTAGATATACCCATATGTGCTTAAGTCATCTGTGAAAGTGAGAAAATAACGATATCCGCCTCGAGCCTCAACATTCATCGGACCACATACATCTCAGTATGTATGATTTCCAACAAATCTGTTGCTCTCTCCATAGTACCGAGAACGGGTTCTAGTCATCTTGCCCATGAGGCACGGTTCATAAGTGCCAAGTGATTCATAATCAAGTGACTCCAAAAGTCCATCAAGATGGAGTTTCTTCATGCGCTTTACACCGATATGACCTAAACGGCAAGTGCCACAAATAAGTTGCACTATCATTATCAACTCTGCATCTTTTGGTTTCAACATTATGAATATGTGTATCACTACTATCGAGATTCATCAAAATAGACCACTCTTCAAGGGTGCATGACCATAAAAGATATTACTCATATAAATAGAACAACCATTATTCTCGATTTAAATGAATAACCGTCTCGCATCAAACAAGATCCAGATATAATGTTCATGCTCAACGCAGCACCAAATAACAATTATTTAGGTCTAAAACTAATCCCGAAGGTAGATGTAGAGGTAGCGTGCCGACCGCGATCACATCGACTTTGGAACCATTTCCCACGCGCATCGTCACCTCGCCCTTTGCGTTGTTCGCAATCCGTAGTCCTGTTTCGAGTTGCAAATATTAGCAATGTAACCAGTATCAAATACCTGTGTGCTATCATGCGAGCTCTAGTAAGGTACACATCAATAACATGTATATCACATATACCTTTGTTCACCTTGCCATCCTTCTTATCCGCCAAATACTTGGGGCAGTTCCGCTTCCAAAGGACCAGTCGCTTGCAAGAGAAGCACTCTGTTTCAGGTTTGGGTCCAGACTTGGGTTTCTTCTCCTGAGCAGCAACTTGCTTGCTGTTCTTCTTGAAGTTCCCCTTCTTCTTCCCTTTGCCTTTCTTCTTGAAACTAGTGGTCTTATTGACCATCAACACTTGATGCTCCTTCTTGATTTCTACCTCCGCAGCTTTTAGCATTGCGAAGAGCTCAGGTATAGTCTTTACTAACCCTTGCATATTATAGTTCATCACGAAGCCTTTGTAGCTTGGTGGCAGTGATTGAACAATTCTGTCAACGACATAATCATCCGGAAGATTAACTCCCAATTGTCTCAAGTGATTATAGTACCCAGACATTCTGAGTATGTGCTCACTAACAGAACTATTCTCCTCCATCTTGCAGCTATAGAACTTATTGGAGACTTCATATCTCTCAATCCGGGCATTCTGTTGGAATATTAACTTCAACTCTGGAACATCTCATATGCTCCATGACGCTCAAAACGTCGTTGAAGTCTCGGTTCTAAGCCGTAAAGCATGGCACACTCGAACTATAGAGTAGTCATCAGCTTTGCTCGCCAGACGCTCACAACATCTGGTGTTGCTCCTGAAGAGGTCTGCACCTAGCGGTGCATCCAGACGTAACTCTTACGTGCAGCAATGAGGATAATCCTCAGTTACGGACCCAATCCGTGTAATTGCTACCATCATCTTTCAACTTTGCTTTCTCAAGGAACGATTAAAATTCAACGGAACAACAAAGACGAGCCATCTATCTACAATCAAACATAAACAAGCAAGATACTATCAGGTACTAAGTTCATGATAAATTTAAGTTCAATTAATCATATTACTTAAGAACTCCCACTTAGACAGACATCTCTCTAGTCATCCAAGTGATCACGTGATCCAAATCAACTAAACCATAACCGATCATCACGTGAAATGGAGTAGTTTTCAATGGTGAACATCTTATGTTGATCATATCTACTATATGATTCACGCTCGACCTTTCGGTCTCCGTGTTCCGAGGCCATATCTGCATATGCTAGGCTCGTCAAGTATAACCCGAGTATTCTGCGTGTGCAAAACTAGCTTGCACCCGTTGTAGATGGACGTAGAGCTTATCACACCCGATCATCACGTGGTGTGCAGGCACGACGAACTTTGGCAATGGTGCATACTCGGGAGAACACTTCTTGATAATTTAGTGAGAGATCATCTTATAATGCTACCGTCAATCAAAGCAAGATAAGATGCATAAAAGATAAACATCACATGCAAATCAATATAAGTGATATGATATGGTCATCATCATCTTGTGCTTCGTGATCTCCATCTCTGCAGCACCACCATGATCACCATCGTCACCGGGCGCGACACCTTGATCTCCATCGTAGCATCGTTGTCGTCTCGCCAATCTTATGCTTCTCGACTATCGCTACCGCTTAGTGATAAAGTAAAGCATTACGAAGCGATTGCATTTCATACAATAAGCGACAACCATATGGCTCCTGCCATTGCCGATAACCGGTTACAAAACATGATCATCTCATACAATAAAATATAGCATCACGTCTTGACCATATCACATCACAACATGCCTGCAAAAACAAGTTAGACGTCCTCTACTTTGTTGTTGCAAATTTTACGTGGCTGCTACGGGCTTAAGCAAGAACCAATCTCACCCACGCATCAAAACCACAACGATACTTCGTCAAATAGACTCCGTTTAACCTTCTCAAGGACGGGCGTAGCCACACTCAGTTCAACTAAAGTGAGAGAGCAGACACCCGCCGGTCACCTTTAAGCAACGAGTGCTCGTGGCGGTGAAACCAGTCTCGCGTAAGCGTCGGCGTAATGTCGGTCCGGGCCGCTTCATCTCACAATACCGCTGAACCAAAGTATGACATGCTGGTAGGTAGTATGACTTGTATCGCCCACAACTCACTTGTGTTCTACTCGTGCAAAACATCAAACCATAAAAACCTAGGCTCGGATGCCACTGTTGGGGAACGTAGTAATTTCCAAAATGTTCCTACGCACACGCAAGATCATGGTGATGCATAGCAACGAGAGGGGAGAGTGTTGTCTACATACCCTTGTAGACCGAAGCGGAAGCGATCACAACATAGAGGAAGTAGTCGACGTTCTCCTCACGATCCGACCGATCCGGCGCCGTTACTCGGCGCCCCGAGTTCTTGACACACGTACAGCTCGATGACGCTCCTCGGGCTCCAATCCAGTAGAGCTTCGGGGAAGGGGAGTTTCGTCAGCACGATAGCGTGGTGACGATCTTGATGTACTACCGGCGCAGGGCTTCGCCTAAGCTTGCACGACGATATGACCGAGGTGGAATATGGTGGAGGGGGCACGCCACACGGCTAAGGAACGATCCGTAGATCAAACTTGTGTGTTCTAGGGTGCCCCCTGCCCCCGTATATAAAGGAGCAAGGGGGGGAGGTGCGGCCGGCCCAAGGGAGGCGCGCCGGAGGAGTCCTACTCCCACCGGGAGTAGGACTCCCCCCCTTTCCTAGTTGGAGTAGGATTGGGGAGGAAGAGGGAAGGGGGGGCGCCGCCCCCCTCTCCTTGTCCTATTCGGACTAGGGGGGAGGGGGCGCGCGGCCTGCCCTAGCCGGCCCTTCCTCTTCTCCCTCGTGGCCCACTAAGGCCCAATAGCCCCGGGAGGTTCAGTAACCCCGGTGTTCGAGTAAAACCCGATTTCACCGGAACCATTCCGAACTCAAATATAGGCTTCCAATATATCAATCTTTATGTCTCGACCATTTCGAGACTCCTCGTCATGTCCGTGATCACATACGGGACTCCGAACTTCTTCGGTACATCAAAATACATAAACTCATAATATAACCATCATCGAAACCTTAAGCGTGCGGACCCTACGGTTCGAGAACAATGTAGACATGACCGAGACACGTCTCCGGTCAATAACCAATAGCGGGACCTGGATGCCCATATTGGCTCCTACATATTCTACGAAGATCTTTATCGGTCAGACCGCATAACAACATACGTTGTTCCCTTTGTCATCGGTATGTTACTTGCCCGAGATTCGATCGTCGGTATCCAATACCTAGTTCAATCTCGTTACCGGCAAGTCTCTTTACTCGTTCCATAATACATCATATCACAGCTAACTCATTAGTTGTAATGCTTGCAAGGCTTCAGTGATGTGTATTACCGAGAGGGCCCAGAGATACCTCTCCGACAATCGGAGTGACAAAACCTAATCTCGAAATACGCCAACCCAACATCTGCCTTTGGAGACACCTGTAGTACTCCTTTATAATCACCCGATTACGTTGTGACGTTTGGTAGCACCAAAGTGTTCCTCCGTAAACGGAGTTGCATAATCTCATAGTTACAGGAACATGTATATGTCATGGATAAAAGCAGTAGCAACATACTAAACGATCGTGTGCTAAGCTAATGGAATGGGTCATGTCAATCAGATCATTCTACTAATGATGTGACCTTGTTAATCAAATAACAACTCTTTGTTCATGGTTAGGAAACATAACCATCTCTGATTAACAAGCTAGTCTAGTAGAGGCATACTAGTGACATATTGTTTGTTTATGCATTCACACATGTATCATGTTTCCGGTTAATACAATTCTAGCATGAATGATAAACATTTATCATGAAATAAGGAAATAAATAATAACTTTATTATTGCCTCTAGGGCATATTTCCTTCAAGTAGGACTCCTCCTGGCGCGCACACTTCTGGCCGGCCGCCCCCTCCCCCTTGCTCCTTTATATACGGGGGCAGGGGGCACCTCTAGACACAACAAAAATTGATCCTTGAGATCTATTAGCCGTGTGCGGTGCCCCCTCCACCATATTCCACCTCGATAATATCGTAGCGGTGCTTGGGCGAAGCCCTGCGTCGGTAGAACATCATCATTGTCACCATGCCGTCATGCTGATGGAACTCTCCCTCGACACTCTGCTGGATCGGAGTTCGAGGGACGTCATCGAGCTGAACGTGTGCAAGAACTCGGAGGTGCCGTGCTTTCGGTGCTTGATCGGTCGAGCCGTGAAGACATACGACTACATCAACCGCGTTGTGCTAACGCTTCCACTTTCGGTCTACGAGGGTACGTTGACAACACTCATTTTTTTTGAAATTACAACATTCCCCAACAGTGGCATCCGAGCCTGGTTTTATGATGTTATATGCACGAGTAGAACACAAGTGAGTTGCGGGTGATACAAGTCATACTGCTTACCAGCATGGTTCAGCGGTATTGTTGGATGAAGCGGCCCGGACCGACATTACACGTACGCTTACGCGAGACTGGTTCTACCGACGTGCTTTGCACATAGGTGGCTGGCGAGTGTCAGTTTCTCCAACTTTACTTGAACCAAGTTTGGCTACTCCCGGTCCTTGAGAAGGTTAAAACAGCACTAACTTGATGAACTATCGTTGTGGTTTTGATGCGTAGGTAAGAATGGTTCTTGCTCAGCTCGTAGCAGCCACGTAAAACTTGCAACAACAAAGTAGAGGACGTCTAACTTGTTTTTGCAGGGCATGTTGTGATGTGATATGGTCAAGACATGATGCTATATTTTATTGTATGAGATGATCATGTTTTGTAACCGAGTTATCGGCAACTGGCAGGAGCCATATGGTTGTCGCTTTATTGTATGCAATGCAAACGTGCTGTAATTGCTTTACTTTATCACTAAGCGGTAGCGATAGTCGTAGAAGCAATATGTTGCGAAACAACAACGATGCTATGATGGAGATCAAGGTGTCGCACCGGTGACGATGGTGATCATAACGGTGCTTCGGAGATGGAGATCACAAGCACAGGATGATGATGGCCATATCATATCACTTATATTGATTGCATGTGAAGTTTATCCTTTATGCATTTTATTTTGCTTTGATTGACGGTAGCATTATAAGATGATCTCTCACTAAAATTCAAGGTATAAGTGTTCTCCCTGAGTATGCACCGTTGCGAAAGTTCTTTGTGCTGAGACGCCACGTGATGATCGGGTGTGATAGGCTCTACGTTCCAATACAACGGGTGCAAAACAGTTGCACACGCGGAATACTAAGGTTAACCTTGACGAGCCTAGCGTATACAGATATGGCCTCGGAACACTGAGACCGAAAGGTCGAGCGTGAATCATATAGTAGATATGATCAACATAGTGATGTTCACCATTGAAAACTACTCCATCTCACGTGATGATCGGACATGATTTAGTTGATTTGGATCACGTGATCACTTAGATGATTAGAGGGATGTCTATCTAAGTGGGAGTTCTTAAGTAATATGATTAATTGAACTTAAATTTATCATGAACTTAGTACCTGATAGTATTTTGCTTGTCTATGTTTGTTGTAGATAGATGGCTTGTGTTGTTGTTCTATTGAATTTTAATGCGTTCCTTGAGAAAGCTAACACTACTAGGGAAAAGCCTATACAAAGAATCTTATCTGCAGCGCGCTTCAAAATACAACGCTACTGCTACTTAGCAGCAGCGCGTGTCTGCCGAACGCGCTACTGACTTGGAAGTAGCAGTAGCGCGTTTGTGTAATACTGGCGCACTGCTATAGTTGCCATGACCTTGGCCCCCGCTAGCTATAGCGATAGAGCGTTACATGTGTAGAGCGCCATCGCTACTTGCGTTAGCTGTAGCGCTTTTGCGAACGCGCTACAACTATCCCTACCTTATCCCCACGCTGGAGAGGACCGGCCCTCGAGCACTCTCTCACTCGCCCGCTTCAACATAATGGCGTCGTCCGTCCGCCGCCGCCGTTCGTCGCCGCCGAGGTACTCCTCCTTCCGTCCCTCCTCCATCCTCCTCGCACATCCTCCCCTCCGCTGCTGCCGCCCTCCCTCCTCCGCCGCCGCCTCCTCCATCCGCTTGTGGCCGACCCTCCTCCTCCTCCTCCATGACAGCCCGCCTCCCACCGCCTCGACCTCGCCCCCACAGCTACCTCTCCGTCGCCCCCCACCCCCTGCCACTAGTTAGTACTAGATTTAGTAGTAGATGTTAATTTAGGGTTAGCTAGTACTAGATGTTAATTTAGTAGTAGTAGATGTTAATTTAGCTTAGTTAGTACTAGATTTTTAGTAGTAGTACTGGTAGTTGAACTACTTTAGTTGTAGTTGAACTAGTTTAGTAAGTTAATAAACTAGTTGAACTAGTTGAATTAACTGAACTAATCTATTTTTAGTAAGATAATTAATATAACTAGTTGAACTACTTTATGTTTAGAAAGAACTAGTTTTTTTTTCTATTTATAGTAAGTTTATATTTAGTAAGAACTAGTTGAATTAATAAAACTAGTTGAACATGTTTTGTTGCTAGTGATAACTTATATGGTTTCACAGGTGACCTCCGTCGTCCCCGTCACCGACCCCCTCCGACAACCCCGCCGTCATCCCAGTCACCGACGTACCCCCTCCGACATCAAGGTGAGACCAGCCAAATATCCTTGTATATTTTGTGTTGTTGCTCAAATAGGATATGTGGTTGCCCAAGTGGCCGTTCATGTTCAGTTTACATCTCCGAGTGGCCTATGTTTTGTCGGAGTGTTGATTAATTTCCGTTCCGGCAAATTTCAGGCGCTCGTTACGTCCTTTTTTAGCAAAGGTCATGCCGGATTTTGTCGTGAATTCTGACATGACTTGTGCTAGAATATGTACAAGTTTAATCTTTGAATTATGATTGTAGGAAATGTCGTACTCGGACGGCGACGGTCTCCCGGGAGTGTAGCTGGTGCCACGACGATCGAGGTATGTGCGACAGGTTCGTTCGGCTGGACGGACGATCGCCGCTTCAGCATTAAGCTCGAGGAGACCTGCGATGTTCATACTGATGCATAGCAGCGACAATAGTTTTTTCTCCATTAAGCATGACTTCAACTATTTGAGCGTCTAATTTTCATATTTTACAATTCGACTAGCTTATCCCATGCCATGCAAGGCGCTATGTCTTGGAGAGGATGGGTTTTGAAGACCATGAAAATTTTGAAACAAAGAAAATACACCTAAGGACCCATCATGATATGGATTTTGAAGTAAATCTGTATAATGCTCAGAGCGTAACCCATTTTGGTTGCCAAAATTGGGAAGCACTTTGCAAAATGTATGGTTTTGATGAGGGTATGATTATCACCATGGATCTTGGTGATCCCGACATGAGGAAGACAATATGGACATTTGGGTCCTTGTTGATACGCTGCCGATTATACCGCTATGTGAGTTTATCAAACATAGTTATTAACTAATTTATATTATTTATTTCAAAATAGTTGATAGCTTATTTCCATTGACAGCTTATTTTGATTCTTCAAAGACTGTGCGGAAGATGGTAGATAAAACCCACTACACCGAAGGCACCCAATTAACATATAAGGAGAAAAATCATCTGATCGCATTTTGTACTCTTCTTGAGAATTACAATGCCTATTATCGAACTCCTCCAAATTATGGTGAATACGTGCCACTAGTGCATGTGTTGAACAACGATAACTTCTCTGGAGATACCTGGTAAGATTTTTTACTATTACGACATTCGTGCATTTTTTCATACTTCTAAAACTAGTACATCATTGCTAACTACAAAGTTATTATTATGTTTTTCAATGAAACTCCCGATGGATTGTGTGCCTCATCGATGTGTCTGCATGGTCGCCTCTCGATTCGAACATACTGCCGGGTAAATCTAGGAGCTCACTGTGCATATCGGATTTCTAAAACCGTGAACACATGATCATCGAGAGAATGGAAGAAATGTATGGACATTCGCAAGGAGGTTCTTGGAAGTAACATTCAGCGAAAGGCAAGAATGGGAGACAGGCTAATCTCCATTCTCCATAATGGAGAGTCGGGGCTATCTTGTTTTTTGTTATTTTACCTTAGAAAATGTAGTAGGTCTTAATCGAATGTAATAGGTCCTATGAGGTACAATATGTTTATTATGTGGTAATGTGTTAGAGTTGATAATGATGATCTTGAGAAGGTGTTATGTGATGTCAATGATGAAAACGATGATATTGAGGAGGTGTTATATGACAATGATGTATTATGATGCTAAGTTGTTAATGATATGATGATGATGATGATGATGATGATATTATTATATCATTGGGTGAAAGAACATGATTAGTTTCAAGTGGATGGACATCCACTTGAAACTAGTCCACGGTTCTTTCACCCCATGATGTAATAACTCATTATGATGTGAAAACTTGTGTAAAGGTGTATGAATACAACATGAAATAGAAAAGAAATAAAATACTAAATAGTAGTAGTAGCGGGTTAGGAGAAGCGCTACTACTAATTTAAGCAGCGATGTTCTAAAGAACCGCTGCTAGTAAGTCAAGTTAGCGATGGCGTGCTTCAAGCCGCGCTATTGCTAAGCATTAGCTATGGCGCCTTATCAGTAGCGCTTGTGCCCGCGCTACTGATAGGCCCAAAACCCGCGCTGCTGCTAGGCTTTTCCCTAGTAGTGTAAGTTGAAAGATGATGGTAGCAATTACACGGACTGGGTCCATAACTTGAGGATTATCCTCTTTGCTACACAGAAGAATTACGTCCTGGAAGCACCGCTGGGTGTCAGGCCTGCTGCAGATGCAACTGACGACGTTAAGAACGTCTAGTAGAGCAAAGCTGATGACTACTCGATAGTTCAGTGTGCCATGCTTTACAGCTTAGAATCAGGACTTCAACGACGTTTTGAACGCCATGGAGCATATGAGATGTTCCAGGAGTTGAAGTTAATATTTCAAGCAAATGCCCGGATTGAGAGATATGAAGTCTCCAATAAGTTCTATAGCTGCAAGATGGAAGAGAATAGTTCTATCAGTGAACATATACTCAATATGTCTGGGTATAATAATCACTTGATTCAACTGGGAGTTAATCTTCCTGATGATAGTGTCATTGACAGGATTCTTCAATCAGTGCCACCAAGCTACAAGAGCTTCGTGATGAACTATAATATGCAAGGGATGGACAAGACTATTCCCGAGCTCTTCGCAATGCTAAAAGTTGCGGAGGTAGAAATCAAAAAGGAGCATCAAGTGTTGATGGTCAATAAGACCACCAATTTCAAGAAAAATGGTAAAGGGAAGAAGAAGGGGAACTTCAAGAAGAACGACAAACAAGTTGCTGCTCAAGAGAAGAAACCCAAATCTGGACCTAAGCCCGAGACTAAGTGCTTCTCTCGCAAGCGGGTGGTCTTTGAAGCGGAACTGCCCCAAGTATTTGGCGGATAAGAAGGATGGCAAGGTGAATAAAGGTATATGTGATATACATGTTATTAATGTGTACCTTACTAATGCTCGCAGTAGCACCTGGGTATTTGATATTGGTTCTGTTGCTAATGTTTGCAACTAGAAACAGGGACTACAGATTAAGCGATGATTGGCTAAGGACGAGGTGACGATGCGCGTGGCAAATGGTTCCAAAGTCGATGTGATCACGGTCGGCACGCTACCTCTACATCTACCTTCGGGACTAGTTTTAGACCTAAATAATTGTTATTTGGTGCCAACGTTAAGCATGGACATTATATCTGGATCTTGTTTGATGCGAGACAGTTAGTCATTTAAATCAGAGAATAATGGTTGTTCTATTTATATGAGTAATATATTTTATGGTCATGCACCCTTGAAGAGTGGTCTATTTTTATTAAATCTCGATAGTAGTGATACACATATTCATAATGTTGAAGCCAAAAGATGCAGAGTTGATAATGATAGTGCAACTTATTTGTGGCACTGCCATTTGGGTCCTATTGGTGTAAAGCGCATGAAGAAACTCCATACTGATGGACTTCTGGAATCACTTGATTATGAATCACTTGGTACTTGCGAACCATGCCTCATGGGCAAGATGACTAAAACGCCGTTCTCCGAAACTATGGAGCAAGCAACAGATTTGTTGGAAATTGTACATACTGATGTATGTGGTCCAATGAACATTGAGGCTCGCGGCGGGTATCGTTATTTTCTCAACTTCACAGATGATTTGAGCAGATATGGGTATATCTACTTAATGAAACATAAGTCTGAAACATCTGAAAAGTTTGAAGAATTTCAGAGTGAAGTGGAAAATCATCGTAACAAGAAAATAAAGTTTCTACGATCTGATCGTGGAGGAGAATATTTGAGTTACGAGTTTGGTTTACATTTGAACCAATGCGGAATAGTTTCGCAACTCACGCCACCCGGAACACTACAACGTAATGGTGTGTCCGAACGTCGTAATCGTACTTTACTAAATATGGTGCGATCTATGATGCCTCTTACTGATTTACCACTATCATTTTGGGGTTATGCTTTAGAGACGGCTGCATTCACATTAAATAGGGCACCATCAAAATCCGTTGAGACAACGCCTTATGAACTGTGGTTTGGCAAGAAACCAAAGTTGTCGTTTCTTAGAGTTTGGGGCTGCGATGCTTATGTGAATAAACTTCAACCAGATAAGCTCTAACCCAAATCGGAGAAATGTTTCTTCATAGGATACCCAAAAGAGACTATTGGGTACACCTTCTATCACAGATCTGAAGGCATGACTTTTGTTGCTAAATTTGGATCCTTTCTAGAGAAGGAGTTTCTCTCGAAAAAGTGAGTGGGAGGAAAGTAGAACTTGATGAGGTAACTGTACCTGCTCCCTTGTTGGAAAATAGTTCATCACAGAAACCGTTTCCTGTGATGACTACACGAATCAGTGAGGAAGCTAATGATATTGATCATGAAACTTCAGATCAAGTTACTACCGAACCTCGTAGGTCAACCAGAGTAAGATCCGCACCGGAGTGGTACGGTAATCCTATTCTGGAAGTAATGTTACCTGATCATGGCGAACCTACGAACTATAAGGAAGTGATGATGAGCCCAGATTCTGCAAAAAGGCTTGAGGCCATGAAATCTGAGATGGGATCCATGTATGAGAACAAAGTATGGACTTTGGTTGACTTGCCCGATGATCGGCAAGCCATCGAGAATAAATGGATCTTTAAGAAAAAGACTGACGCTGATGGTAATGTTACTGTCTACAAAGCTCGACTTGTTGCAAAAGGTTTTCGACAAGTTCAAGGAGTTGACTACGATGAGACTCTCTCACCCATAGCGATGCTTAAGTCTGTCCGAATCATGTTAGCAATTGCCGCATTTTATGATTATGTAATATGGCAAATGGATGTCAAAACTGCATTCCTGAATGGATTTCTGGAAGAAGAGTTGTATATGATGCAACCATAAGGTTTTGTCGATCCAAAAGTGCTAACAAAGTGTGCAAGCTCCAGCGATCCATTTATGGACTGGTGCAAGCCTCTCGGAGTTGGAATAAACGCTTTCATAGTGTGATCAAAGCATATGGTTTTATACAGACTTTTGGAGAAGCCAGTATTTACAAGAAAGTGAGTGGGAGGTCTGTAGCATTTCTAATATTATATCTAGACGACATATTATTGATTGGAAATGATATAAAATTTCTGGATAGCATAAAAGTATACTTGAATAAAAGTTTTTCAATGAAAGACCTTGGTGAAGCTGCTTACATATTAGGAATAAAGATCTATAGAGATAGATCAAGACGCTTAATTGGACTTTCACAAAGCACATACCTTGATAAAGTTTTGAAAAGGTTCAAAATGGATCAAACAAAGAAAGGGTTCTTGCCTGTATTACAAGGTGTGAAGTTGAGTCAGACTCAATGCTCGACCACAGCAGAAGTTAGAGAGAAAATGAAAGATGTTCCCTATGCTTCAGCCATAGGCTCTAACATGTATGCAATGCAGTGTACCAGACCTGATGTATGCTTAGCAATAAGTTTAGCAGGGAGGTACCAAAGTAATCCAGCAGTGGATCACTAGACAACGGTCAAGAATATCCTGAAATACCTGAAAAGGACTAACGATATGTTTCTCATTTATGGAGGTGACAAAGAGCTAGTCGTAAATGGTTACGTCGATGTAAGCTTTGACACTGATCCGGACGATTCTAAATCGCAAACCAGATACGTGTTTATATTGAACGGTGGAGCTGTCAGTTGGTGCAATTCTAAAGAAAGCGTCGTGGCGGGATCTACATGTGAAGCGGAGTACATAGCCGCTTCGGAAGCAGCAAATGAAGGAGTCTGGATGAAGGAGTTCATATCCGATCTAGGTGTCATACCTAGTGCATCGGGACCAATGAAAATCTTCTGTGACAATACTGGTGCAATTGCCTTGGCAAAGGAATCCAGATTTCACAAGAGGACCAAGAAAATCAAGAGATGCTTCAATTCCATCCGGGACCAAGTCCAGGTGGGAGACATAGAGATTTGCAAGATACATACAGATCTGAATGTTGCAGACCCGTTGACTAAGCCTCTTCCACGAGCAAAACATGATCAGCACCAAGGCTCCATGGGTGTTAGAATCATTACTGTGTAATCTAGATTATTGACTCCAGTGCAAGTGGGAGACTGAAGAAAATATTCCCTAGAGGCAATAATAAAGTTATTATTTATTTCCTTATATCATGATAAATGTTTATTATTCATGCTAGAATTGTATTAACCGGAAACATAATACATGTGTGAATACATAGACAAACATAGTGTCACTAGTATGCCTCTACTTGACTAGCTTGTTGATCAAAGATGGTTGTGTTTCCTGACCATAGACATGAGTTGTCATTTGATTAACAGGATCACATCATTAGGAGAATGATGTGATTGACTTGACTCATTCCGTTAGCTTAGCACTTGATCGTTTAGTATGTTGCTATTGCTTTCTTCATGACTTATACATGTTCCTACAACTATGAGATCATGCAACTCCCGTTTACCGGAGGAACATTTTGTGTGCTACCAAACATCACAACGTAACTGGGTGATTTTAAAGGAGCTCTACAGGTGTCTCCAAAGGTACATGTTGAGTTGGCGTATTTCGAGATTAGGTTTTGTCACTCCGATTGTCGGAGAGGTATCTCTGGGCCCTCTCGGTAATGCACATCACTATATGCCTTGCAAGCAATGTAGCTAATGCGTTAGTTACGGAATGATGCATTACATAACGAGTAAAGAGACTTGCTGGTAATGAGATTGAACTAGGTATTGAGGTACCGACGATCGAATCTCGGGCAAGTAACATACCGATGACAAAGGGAACAACGTATGTTGTTGTGCGGTTTGACCGATAAAGATCTTCGTAGAATATGTAGGAGCCAATATGAGCATCCAGGTTCCTCTATTGGTTATTGACTGGAGACGTGTCTCAGTCATGTCTACATAGTTCTCGAACCAGTAGGGTCCGCACGCTTAAAGTTAGATGACAGTTATATTATGAGTTCATGTGTTTTGATGTACCGAAGATAGTTCAAAGTCCCGGATATGATCACGGACATGACGAGGAGTCTGGAAATGGTCGAGAAATAAAGATTGATATATTGGACGACTATATTCAGACACCGGAATGGTTCCGGGGGTTATCGGATATATATACCGGAGTATCATGGGGTTACCGGAACCCCCCGGGGAGTTAATGGGCCTCATGGGCCCAAAGTGGAGAAGAGGAGGGGCGGCCAGGGCAGGCCACGCGCCCCCTCCCCCTCTAGTCCGAATAGGACAAGGAGGGGGGGCGGCCCCTTTCCTTCCTCCCCTCTCTCCCTTCCTTCCCCTTCTCCTACTTGGACAAGGAAAGGAGGGAGTCCTACTCCCGGTGGGAGTAGGACTCCTCCTGGTGCGCCCCTCCTGGCCGACCGCCCCCTCCCCCTTGCTCCTTTATAGATGGGGGCAGGGGGCACCTCTAGGCACAACAACAATTGATCCTTGAGATCTATTAGCCGTGTGCGGTGCCCCCTCCACCATATTCCATCTCGATAATATCGTAGTGGTGCTTAGGCGAAGCCCTGCGTTGGTAGAACATCATCATTGTCACCACGCCGTCGTGCTGACGGAACTCTCCCTCGACACTCGCCTGGATCGGAGTTCGAGGGAGGTCATCGAGCTGAACGTGTGCAAGAACTCGGAGGTGCCGTGCTTTCGGTGCTTGATTGGTCGGGCCGTGAAGGCGTACGACTACATCAACCGCGTTGTGCTATCGCTTCCACTTTCGGTCTACGAGGGTACGTGGACAACACTCTCCCCTCTCGTTGCTATGCATCACCATGATCTTGCGTGTGCGTAGGAATTTTTTTGAAATTACTATGTTCCCCAACATGGGTTTGGGCAGAAGGAGGTTGTACCCACTCATACCCTATCCATTGCCATCCCTAGATTTGGGTATAAGTAGTGGGAGGCAAGAAAAGTTCGGATTTGGTTGAGTTTTTGTTAAGATTTGATTTGAATTAGTTAATGCATGCTGTTGTTTTGGGAAAGTTAATCATACAATTAGTTGATTTGAATTAGTTAATGCATGCCATTGATTTAATTTGCTTTGATTTCCCTATGTAAACTAATATAAAAATAGTGATCTAAAAGATCTTATATTAGTTTACAAAGGGAGTACTCTTTTATTTCATGAAATTTGTTGGTGTACTTGACAATGCATGTACGTATTTTTGCACCTGTTATAGAAAGAATAAAAAAAATTCTTTATACTTCCTATAGTATAATGCTATTCTAGGACCTAATAGCTTATTATAATATAATAAACAATGACATTTAATGGCATTGATCACCTTAATGAGCAACATGGAGAATAATTTCCTTTTACTCTAGGGCTCTCCATATGGTAGAAATATATTATTATTAATTCATTATTTTCATTTGTAGTGTTTTTTTTACACTTATAAATTGTGAGTGTTAAGTGACTTATTGGCCTATTAATTACTCCCTCCGTAAACTAATGCAAGAGCGTTAAGATTACTATTTTAAATATGGACTGTGCTAACGTCCAGAGTGTTTTTTTTACACTTACAAAATGTGAGTGTTAAGTTACAAAATGTGAGTGTTAAGTGACCTATTTCCCTATTATTTACTCCCTTCGTAAACTAATATAAGAGCGTTTAGATTACTATTTTAATTATGGACAGTGCTAACGTCCAGTGGGCTGGACTTTAACCAACTAATCCGCACGATCTCTTCGATGGCTCCCGCTTCTCTCATTCTGCCCCCGATCGATTAGTTTGACAATAATAAAAAACACGAATTGAGGAAAAAGGGTCCTACATGGGATTCGAACCTACGACAGGTAGCAAGGGCGCGCCTAATACTAGACCAACAACCATTACACCAACATACACTGTTGTTCAATAACTGAAAACAAAATCTTTTAAAACCCTTTCTCACCATTGTCAGATGACAAAAAGAAAGGTATTTTCTTCAAATTTTTCCACTGCAGAAATGGTGATGTACTATACGTGTGAATGTATAGAGGGGCTCCTCTATGACTTTTTATCAGGGCCAGGGACATAAGTTATCAGGTCTGCGATGTGTGAGTTATCATTCTATTCACAGAAATGTTACCGAGGGGATGTTTTATCAACCCCCCCCCCCCCAACACTCCATCGCCAAAGTTATCAGGATTGGGTACATAAATTATCATGTCTACGACGTGTGAGTTACCATGCTATTGACACAAAAGGTACCGAGGGGATATTTCATTAACTCCCCCCCCCCTCGTTGCCAAAGTTACCAGTATGGGGTGAATAAGTTATCAGATCTGCGATATGTGAGTTACCATGATATTCGTACAAAAAGTTACCGAAGGTATGTTTACACTAGTTTTTTTAGGGTCAAAAAAGCTACCACGATATTTGTACATAAGCTACCAGGTCTACGATGTGTGAGTTATCATGCTATTGGCACAAAAGCTATCGAGGGCATATTTCATCAACTCCCCCACCCCTTGTTGGCAAAGTTACCAGGATATGGTTCATAAGTTATCAGGTATGTGATGTGTGAGT
The DNA here is from genome assembly GCA_021437245.1 of Aegilops speltoides. Taxonomy (NCBI): domain Eukaryota; kingdom Viridiplantae; phylum Streptophyta; class Magnoliopsida; order Poales; family Poaceae; genus Aegilops; species Aegilops speltoides. The sequence continues at coordinate 491,718,236 of CM038144.1, forward strand.
TACCATGCTATTCACACAAAAATTCGTCAACTCCCCCCCCCCCCCGGTCGCCAAACCTACCAGAACAGGGGTACATAAGTTATCGGGCCTGCAATGTGTGAGTTATCTTGCTGTTCACAGAAAAATTACCGGGAGATATTTAATCAACTCCTCAAAGAAAATGGAAAAAGAAGCAACAGGGAATGGTCAAATAGTATGATGTGCATTCTTTTGCACAACAAATAGTCCAGCTGAGCTGGTTAGTGTGTGTTTCGCATTAGCTGCTTGACGTGCGTTCAAATTCCGTATTTTGCATCGTTTTTTTTTACTAAAAATGTAACCCGAGCGTGCCAATAGATCTAATCCAGAGAAAAAAATCACGGAAGTCAGTGCCGTAGTCTCGGATTCTTCCCACTAAATTCGCCATCAAGTTAGCAAGTGGTTCACATTTTAAATCTTCAACAAAGAGCCACTACGCAATACATTCATAGTCTAGGCGCTTTTTACAAGAACAAAGTCTGTGTTGGTTGGCTATTGTGGTGGTGCACCTGCAGGAGGTCTGGCGTTCGAATCCCGTCGTGGCCGCCTTAGTTTCTCTTTTAATTATGTAAACATCTTATATTAGTTCACAAAAAACGGAGTACCTAACATGAATCAGAATTAGTGGACGGCCCGTCATAGACAATCTTAAATTTTGCCATATATACTTTTTACTTGAGCTGGATTTTCGCCATATATAGGCCTCCGCTCTCGCTCCCTAGTTTTCTCAATAGCACTGCGGTGTGGTAAACTGGCAATCCATACGTACGTGTCTGACTATGAGCTACTAGTGCGGCCCGTCATAGACCATCTTAAAATTTGCCATATATACTTTTTTACTTGAGCTGGATTTTCGCCATATATAGGCCTCCGCTCTCGCTCCCTAGTTTTCTCAATAGCACTGCGGTGCGGTAAACTGGCAATCCATACGTACGTGTCTGACTCTGAGCTACTAGTAGTATCTACCTCTCCGTCGAGGCGTCGACCATGGCGGCCTTCGACAAGAACGGCACCATCGACCCGCCTCTGGCAGACAGCTATCGCAAGCTGCTCCGCAGAGACGAGCTCGGCGGCGCGCTGGCGCGGGAGAGCCTGGCCGTGCTGGAGCGCGACCTGCCAATGATCGACTTGAAGCGCCTGACGAGCGGGGACGCGAGGGAGAGGGACGTGTGTGCGGACGCCATGGCGAGCGCGGCGTCGGAGTGGGGCTTCTTCCAGGTGACCAACCACGGCGTGGGGCGGGAGCTCCTGGAAGAGATGAGGCGGGAGCAGGCGATGCTATTTCACCAGCTGTTCGATACCAAGGAGAAGGCCGGACTCCTCAACGGCTCGTACCGGTGGGGCAACCCGACCGCGACGTCGCTCCGGCAGCTCTCGTGGTCGGAAGCCTTCCACGTTCCGCTCGCGAGCATCTCGGAGGAAGACGCAAAGCTCAGCTCCTTGAGGTACGTACGTGAGTTAGCAGGTGTGCATGCTTGCCTACTTGGTCGTCAGATGGCTGATGAGCAAAAGTTTTGCTATGCGAGCAGGGGAATGATGCAGGAGGTGGCGGACGCCATGTCGCGTGTGGCCGAGACGGTGGCCGGAACGCTGGCGAAGAACCTCGGGCACACCGGGTCGACATTCCCCGCTGCCGCAGGGTGCGACCGGACGACGTGCTTCCTACGGCTGAACAGGTACCCGGCGTGCCCGTTCGCGCCGGACACGTTCGGCATGGTGCCGCACACGGACAGCGACTTCCTCACCGTCCTCTGCCAGGACCAGGTTGGAGGCCTAGAGATCATGAAGGACTCCCACTGGGTCGCGGTCAAACCCCGCGCCGACGCGCTCCTTGTCAACGTCGGCGATTTGTTCCAGGTAACACTTAATTCCCGGACGCCAGCTTCGACTACGTGCTTAATTCCCGCACTCCCACAGAGATGCATGCATGGTGCTCGTCCGGGTCGAACAAATTAAACACCACATCAGATGTACAAAATACCCCCTCCGTTCCTAAATATACAAGTCTTTGAAGAGATTCCATTATACTAGATCACATACGGAGCAAAATGAGTGAGCCTACACTCTAATGCATATATATACATTCGTATGTGGTTCATACTACAATCTCTATAAAGACTTATATTTAGAAACGGAGGGAGTAGCATTATTTCGTCTGCAGAGACGCATGCATCCGTGAGGTCTCTTTGTTCTCCTGATGTATCGTGGTTCTGTTCAATTTTTTTCTCGGTGTCAGGCATGGAGCAACAACATATACAAGAGCGTGGAGCACCAGGTGTTGGCTAACTCCAAGGCGGAGCGCTTCTCCATCGCCTACTTCATGTGCCCATCGCATGACTCGCTCATCGGCACATGCGGCGACCCGTCGCCGTACAGGCCGTTTACCTTCGAAGAGTACAGGAGGAAGGTGCAGGATGACGTCAGGCGAACGGGGAAAAAGATTGGACTCCCAAACTTTCTCAAACGTTCTACGATAAGTTGAAGTATGAGCTCAGTCTGGCTAGCAGCTGCAGTTTGGGATCGGAGCAAAATTCCTTCTTTATCCTTTCTATATATCGCTTCCAGTGCATATTTTGTCTTCTAAAAACCCAAAATGTATATCTTTGATCAAGATTCAAGAAGACAATGTAAATGTCCACAATACAAATTTTGGATTTACACTGAAGAAGTGTATTTTAAAATTCTCATTTATTTATTATTTTATAATTGGTTGATAGGTTATTCAACAATCCTGGTCAAACATAGACTTGTTCGGGTTTATAATACCTAATATGCACTACGTTGTGAAATGAAGGGAGTACTATTTTTTCTTCGTCAACTTTGGGCCCAGGTGATTGCTGCTACAAATAAATGACATAATGAAAGGAATATGCAATCAGAATGGCACACCTGACTCTGTGATATGCTGATCATGGATATAACACAATGGCAATGCACCAACATATTATACATCTTTTGAGGGATGGCCATCATGGTTCTTTTATTTCACATAAAAGTAACAACGTAGTAGCAGATGAACAAACTTTTTTTTTGGAAACACACCTTCAGCATATGGGGTTGTCAGTGACAGAGACAGGATTGGAGCAAGGACTACGGCGGGAGAAAAAATTATATAATTGAAAACTTATTTTGAATACGAATTCACTGGTATAACTTTTTCTCCCGCCGCAGTCAGTCTTGTTGGTTAAATTTATGATCAAAGTTGAAGCACGGAGATAGAGGAAGCGCTATATTTTGAAACGGAGGGAGTAGTAGGGATGTAATGAGATCAACGCGGAATCTAACTCATTGGAGACGATTGGAATGTGTAGGGGAGAAATAAGGGTGCACTAACTCTGCGCACAAAAGTTTTGCTTCGGTACGCCCCCCCCCCCCCACACACACACAATGTGTGGAACATGCTAGCATTATACTCCCTCCGTTCCTAAATAATTGTCTTTCTAGCCATCTCAAATGGACTACAACATACGGATGTATGTAGACATGTTTTAGAGTGTAGATTCACTCATTTTGCTCCGTATGTAGTCACTTGTTGAAATCTCTAGAAAGACAATTATTTTGGAACGGAGGGAGTATTAGGGATGTAATGGGATCAAAGCGGACTCTCACTCCTTGGAGACGATTGGAGCATGGGTAGGAGAGAAATAAGGGTGCACTGGCTCTGCGCACATCAGTTTTGCTTCGGTGCTCTCCCCCACTTTTGTCTTTGGTTTGCGGGAGATATCGAAAATTAAATGTGGAGAATAAAAACCACCCCTACAATAGAAAAATATTTGATTGTTGTGATCTTTTATTTGATCCGTTGGAAGAAAGGTGGTTAGAATTAGTTGATTGTGAACTTACAAGAATACCCTTTTTAAGCGACTTTAAGATTTGTGATAACTTTTAATTGGTGTAGCGAGGCAAAACAAAAAGAAAAGAGTGCCAGTTTGGACTTCAAATGCAAAGGTAACCTTCTCCATCGATCCAGATATCAAGTTTAAAGGCGGCAAATCTGATTTGACACTCACGAAGGGGGCCGAAGGCAAGGTGTGTGGTGCCGCGCCTCAACCATATCTGGGGTGCATTAGTTGGTGGCCCGTGACGAAACATGTACTGGCATAGTCGCGTCGAATAAATGGGACAGAAAGTTGTGGCCCGGGTTCGCTTACCACGTGATGAGAGCGAGCTAACCAGGGTCGGGTCGTTTGCCGCCATCTTTTCCCTGCTGATGATGGAAAGCGCCATTGCTTGCCCCTGTCTTCCAAACATAAATAGCCATGGAAACAAAAGGCGGCTGTTGTATGTTGGCAATACAAGAGCGACACGCAGTACGCAGCAGGTTCCCTTCTTCCTTTCTTTCTCGGAAGGAAAAGCTGTGCCCGCATTATGGTCAATGAATGAAGTGACACTACATCAGTGGAACCTTTTACATGAATGCACGTCACCATAGAAACTTGAGACGGTACGTCGGTGGAACCTTGTCGCGTTCAGCATGTTGCCGGCCCTCGAATGAACCTACCTCGGACGGTGCTGCCGGAGTGTTGAGTCGTCAAAAGACGGGCAGTTTCTGTTATCGGAAAATGTTGCCCGTCTCGATCTGCCATATTATTATCGTCTTGAATCTCACGCTATGTGGTAGACGATGACGACATGGTGCGGGGTACACTTTTTGGACCATCTTCTTGTAAATAGATCGATGCATGCAGTCCTTCTTGAGACAGCGTCGTCGTCGTCGGTTTACAAGAAGATGGTCGTCCTCCCGTGAGGCCGCGGTGCTGCTGTCTACGGTTCCGGACGCTTCCATTTTCCACCTTCTAGACCTCGCAATGGCAACCACAGTGACATTTTGTAGATGGCGCCAAGCCTGTGATGGTGCATGCTTGTGGGTGGCGAGCTGGGTGGAATGCTACGGAGTGGTTGGGTAGTGGTGTTCTGGGGTGGGAGAAATCCCTGCCGGCTCGTCTGACTTCGACGCGGTGACGCCCCCTGGAGGGTGTCGGGCGATCCCATTCACCTCCTTCCTCCGCGTGCCAGAGGAAACCCTAGGACATGCCCTAGCAACAGCGTCGTCGTCATCGCAGTCCTTCCTGAAGGTATTGCTTGATACGCGGCGCTCCGGAATGTTGGGTATGTGGTGGCATGACTTCGGTGAGCACAGCGTGGCCGGTCATCTGCATGTCTTCGAGCTGCCGTTGATGGCATTTCTTTCTCTTTTGTTATTCTTGTTTCTCCTTTTGGCTTGATGTTTTGTTTGCCTTAGCAAATGTATCGTGTGGTTGCTATATCAATATAGCGAGGAGCAAGCCTATTTTTGGACCATGAATCCTGCTAATATCTTGTAGACGGCCCAACCAGGGACAAGGGGCAGATAGCCAGCGCTTGGGCCAGTAGCGAAGCCAGCGCGAATGAACCTCCCAGGTCATTGCTATTTTTCAGAATTGTTTTCTTCGTAATGTACAGTGACTGTACACTGTACATTAATTTTATTCTGTTTGTTCTCAAAGTTGTTGGACCAGTTGACCCCACAGCTTGTCCATAGAATCACGGATGCATGAGGCCACCGCCAAGGATACATTGAAACGAGTTTGCCTCATCTCTCTGTGTAACGTCCCAAATTTTCAATTTAAAATATTATATATTAGATCATCATTGCATATCATATTTTATTGCATTTTGGTTGATCCTAGAAATTCTACGCAACTCAAGGACCCACGGAGAGAGTTGGGGATTTCGTTATTTTCATATTTGAGTTTTCTCAATTTTTTTAAAAAGGATCATTTGATTTTAATTATTTTCTTTTCGAATATTTCTTTTATAAAAATAAAAGAGAGGGGATAAAATGACTTTCCCAAAATAAAGAAATATTGGAGATTTAATATTAAAATCAAATAAGATTTTTATTCGGAGTTTAATCGCTATTTTATTTGAATTAGGCAAAATCTGTGTTTTTCTAAATTGCATTAGAGGCCCAAATAAATGTTCACTTTGTCTGCCATATTTATAAAGGACAAGGAAAAGTTATTTTAGGATTTTTGGAGTCCGTTTAGTATTTCTTTTATTTGTTTTTCTCCGCGGAATTATTTCAAAAAAGGAAACCGACTCTGGGCCGTAACCGGCCAGGACTCCCCAGGCCGGCCCCTCTTATAAGCCGCCCCGCGACCTCCCCCCCTGCAGCCCGTCCGGCCAGCGCATCCCACCCGTGCCTAAACCCTAACCCTAAGCCGCCGCTGCCTCGGTTTCCGCGCCGCCGCCGCCATGACTTCGCCCGCCGAAATCCTCGCCACCCACCGCCCGTCATTGTCACCACCACCGCCGTCGACCACCGCCGCCACCGCCGTTGCCCGCCGCCCGTCGCCTCCGACCACCACCGCCGCCGCCGTCCGCCGCCGCCGTCCCGCCGAGGTTGACCGCCGTCGCCGTCGCTGGTTTTCTCTAGAAAACCGCGCGGTTTTTTAGAAACCACGGTTGTTTTTTTATTTAGATCGGTTTATTTTTTTCGGTTTTAGTTATTTAGTGAACGCTCGTTCGTTCGTTCGTTTTAACGAACGATTTTCACCGTTCAGCCGCAGACAACGAACATTAACTGTTCGTCAGCTTTTCTTTTTCCAGGGTTTTCCGCGATTATTTTCGATCGCGATTTCTGCCCTGATTTTTGTTTTAGTTTATCTTTTCGCACGTTTATCGGAATCAGGCGATTCAAGCACCTAGAGTTTTGTCTCGAAGCCTTCTTCTGTTTAACCAACTTAAACAAGTTTTTGCTACTGTAAAATTTGACTTAAGTCCAGATTAGTAATTGTAGCTTGTTTCTTTCGCAGTTTGAGTTTCGTTGCTTCATTTGATTTGATTCTTTTTGCAAACCGGAGTTCTTAAGTTGAACTTTCTGGTTAGATATCTTATTTAAGTTTTACCCATGCTTCTAGTTTAGTGCTTATTGTATGCTTGTTTGTTTGCGATAGAGTACCCGGAGTGCGAAGCGTGCTACTATGAGTTTCTAGGTTTCACGGTTCATCAACAAGGCAAGTAACACTTTGATGGTACCTCTTTACTACCCAGATTTATTGCATTAGATCAACCGTCAAACAATTGCATGGTTAGGATCTGATTAACATGTGGGTTTTGGGAACTAGATGAGGTAGTACCTATTGTCCTGTTTATTATCAAACCTTTGGGAGTTACTTCTATGTTGCCTATATTGCTATGCTATGCTCGTAGACGTGGATTGAATGAGTGTATCCATGACAGATGTGAGTATTGTTATTTAATGGTTAACTTAAGGTGGCTACATTAATACACATCTGGGTGGACTGAGGCACCTGGGGAACGCAGTGTTGCCTATTTTTTTTAGAAATCCCGGGGTACGGTGTGATTCTCTTATGGACCGCCACCCAGGCTCAAAGGGATCATAAGATTATTAATGCTAGAAACTTCCGTGTGCAGCCACAAGCTATTATGGGCTCTAGCATAGTTGAGTAGGTTGCAAGACCTCTTTCAGTGATGGGCTAGCAGATGTAGGGGAAAGTAGGTGTAACTGTCCACCCAGAATAAAGAGTTATTATTTCAGAAAGATTGTGTCTCGTTTCTCCGATCATGGATGTATTCAAGTCTTGTGTGGAAAAGTGCGCAAACCTTTGCAGAGTGTACAAACTAATCATGGTTAGCCGTGTCCCCGGTTATGGACGTTTTGAGTATCTAGTTCTTGGATTATCATTTGGATCTCATCACTCTTAATATAATTTGATTGGGTTTAATGATGATACTTAATTGGGATTGAGTTGGGTGAACCTTCTCAATGTTTAACAACCACCACGATAGTTAAATAAAATTTTATTCCTTTGTTGTAGGGAAAAATTGGCTTTATGCAAAACTGTAACCATAGAGCTTTCCACCAGCCATATATGCATGTAGTGATAGCATTATTCTGTTCATTACTCTATGTGTTACATTGCCAGCATATTTCATGTGCTGACCCGTTTCGGGCTGCAACGTTCATGTTGCAGACTTTTCAGACGACGAGTATGGTGCCTTAGGTCGTGATCTTTCACTCAGTGATATCGTTGGAGTTGATGGACTCACTTTATCTTCCAAGACTTCTGCTGTTATCGTATTTAGATGGCCATATTTATTGTTATAAGTTCTCTTTTGAGACATTCGATGTAATAAGTGTGTGATTGCCACTCTGTTATAAATCCTTCAAGTACTGTGCGCGTCAGCATTACCGATCTAGGGATGACACTGATGCATAGAGATCAGACTGTTTGAGGTCTGGTCGCTACACTCTGCTTGCGCCCCCGCCTTGTGATCCTTCACCAGGAGATTGTGACTTAGATTTTTGAAGACACATCTTCAAACGCCCTCCAACAACACTAGAAGCATCACCATGATAGGGGCTTAGCAATGAGAACCTTATTTCATCTTTAGAGAATCGCCCCCGCCTCATCTTTCTGAGCATGGTACAAATCCAAATAAATCTGAAAAAATACCTAAAAAAGAAGCCCTCTAACCGGAAGGTGCCGGGATCCACCGCACCTCCATTGTCCTATGACCATAGGAGACAAAGTGGACCAGTGGCGTCGCTGGCCAGAGACTAAGAAACCCATGGAGGCTAGAGCCTAGTATTTAATTAATCGCTCGTAATAAAATATAAGAGCGCTTAGTGATCTAAACACTCCTATATTTCTTTACCCAAGGGGTACCTTGAAAATAAGTATTTTACGAGTCTATCGTTGTTATAATAAAATAATAACTACTGATTTTATTCCTTAGTTTGAGTTCCATGAACAAGGGAATTGGATCTCTTATTTACCTAATATGTGTTCTAGATTTCTTATATATTGTTACACTCGTTGTTTTAGATTTTGACATGATATTCAAATTTGGCCATTATTTTCAAATATAAACACATTTGTACATAAAATTTTATTTGATTTATTGTTCGAATAGTCCATGGTGAATATACTGATTATACATTCACATTACCATGTAAATAGTATTTGTATTTGGACTACTAATGGGCAATGGCTTTTTTTTACGGGAAGGCCTTCACGGCTAGCTTTATTAATCAATCACACAATAAACTCAGGGGGTGCGTCTACCCATACAGAGGGAGAGTTTGTACTTCCCCAACTAGCTAGCTCATGAGCAACTACATTTGACTCTCGATTACAATGCTCAATAGTTACCTTCCCGAACTCACGAAGCAAGAATCTACATTCTTCTAAAACTAGGGCTGCCACCATAGCATGACCTTCATTCATCCGTAGAGCATCAACCACCACAATATTATCCATTCTCAGCATCATATTGTTGCAACCTAGGATTTGGAGAAGTTTTAAGCCTTCTAACAGAGCTACAGCTTCCGCCGAGATGACATCCGGGATTTGCATGAGATAAGCTGTTGATGCCCCGATGAATTTCCCGCACGGCTGTCTCTTACTACTGCTCCACACCCGCCTGTATGATCTTCAACATGAAACGATGCATCAACGTTTAGTACTTGTTGGCTGGACAAAACAACAGGCCACTTGTTCAGTCGAGGTCTCTCCTTCAGTTTCCCTGCTGCCCGAACAAAATTTAGGCTTAGAGCCCGGATCGACATCGCAGTTTGTTCCGGCAAGTGGACAGTTTCTCCGCGCACAAATTTTCTCCGCTGCCACCAGATGTACCAGCTAGTTCCAGCAATAATCTCCGGCAATTCTATTGGGTCTGAGTATATACCCTGATGAGCTTCATCACATAAGAGAAAATCTATTATCGCTGCTCCAGAGCGGTCTATGCACATGGCGTCCCTGATAATATTGCCAACGCCCAAGGCTTCCCAAACAGCTAGAGCACGTGGGCATGAGAACAGTACATGGTGTATATCTTCCGCGTCCATCTTGCAGATAGGGCATTGAGAGTTAGTACCAACATGCCGATTAGTTAGAACGCTGAAGCATGGTAGCACATTGTGTAAGCACCTCCAAATGAAGATCTTAATCTTTCCTGGCAGTCTGAGCTTCCAGACCTTCTTCCATACTGGATGTGGTACAGAACCAGATCGGTAGTTCCCCATCAAATCTTCCTGGGCATAAGTCTCTTCCCACTGTTTGTAATACGCTGAGCGAACCGAGAAACTGCCGTTCTTATTTAAGTGCCATGCTATATAATCCTCTGTATGTTGCCGAAACAATGGAATTTGCAATATCCGGTCAGCATCTATAGGCCAGAAAGTGTCCCTTATTAGTTGTTCATCCCACTCTCCTGAGGAGGGGTCGATGAGGTCACTGACCTTAGTGAGCAGTTGGTTCCCACGAACAGTAACAATTTTCCGCGATGCACTACTGGGAATCCAACAGTCACTCCATATATCTATCTTTGCACTATCTCCAACTCTCCAAATGCACCCTTTTTTGAACGTTTGTATTCCTGCCCAAATACTTTGCCACACAAAGGATGAGCCCTTCTTCAATTCACAGTTCAAAATATCCCCAGAAGGATAATATCTGGCCCTTAAAACTTTTGCACAAAGTGAGTCATAATTCTCAATGAGTCTCCAGCATTGTTTGGCTAACATGGCCATGTTAAAACTATGAATGTCCCGGAAACCCATACCACCCCTTTCCTTTGGAACACACATCTTCCACCAAGCGAACCAATGCATCCTTTTATTGTTTTCTTCGTCACCCCACCAATATTGCGACATTGCATCAGTGATCACCCCACCAATATCACCACATGGCATCAGCGTATATCCGAGTGCATGCGTCCGTCACATTGGCTTGACCAAACCTGACCCACGGGTGCCCTTCTAATACCCCCATCCGGATAACCCTAGACCTGCAGTCAATCTGTGCTCCACATCAGTCCCCTCTCCGTCCACTCCACTTCTGATGCCCTCCGAACCCATTTGATGGTCGGGGACCGAACAAGCGCTTCCTCCGGTGGGGAATCCGGCTCCGACGACGACAGGCCGACCCTGCTGCATGAAGCGGTGCCCGAGGAGGAGGAGGAGGTCTCCCTATACATCACGTTGAGGTGGTGGCGGCTCGACAAAGGCGGATCCGGCGGCTGTGCAACATTTCGTTAGCGCCCGGCGGCTATCAACGTAGCCGGACCGTCCTGCCCGGCGTGTAGCTCTAGCCGCTCCGCTGTGCTCTTTCAAGTATGGAGCCCACCACCACCATCTGCTCCAAAAGTGGCACCCGACCAAAGCTAGGTCCTCGTGCTCGCTCTGGGGCGGCGCGCGCGGGGACGCCTAAATCCGTGGCACGAGCTGCAGCAGGCAAGGTACAGGGCAGCGACGGGGGAGGCGTGTCTACGTGCCGGTCGATCCCAAGGCTATGCTCCTCGCGTCGGACCTCTGCGACTCTCTCACGACGGCGGAGACGGATGCGTGATGCCTCCGCAACAAGAATGTCAAGGCACTCCGACTCACAATCGAGTTGTCGAAGTGCAAGGCAAATAAGGAGGTGGCGGCGAAGGCGGCCCGCCATGCGAAGGAGCTGGACTGCCTGCTTCGCAGGCTATCGGGCAGAAGGTGCAGCTCCGACTCCGACTTGATGGATGGCTCCGCCTCCAGCTCTGACGATGACACACCTCCACACGCCAACACCTACATGGAGGGGCACAGGCGCGCCGAGAACCGGAGGGGAAGGGGCCGAATATTAAATGATGATTTATCCATGTTTTAAATATTTGTAGTATGCATTGCACTATCCGCCCATGAACTTCGGTTTCCTATGTGATTTTGTCCGACGATGCAATGGTGAGCATGCTAGCTGATCGTGTTTATACGCAGCATTGTGTGAGTTTGAGGGTTTGAATATCGGGAAGGAACACGAGTTTCAATGCGGACACAGGTTCCCGAGGAACCAAGTCTGGCCACTGCGCGACATTGAAGCAGACGCCCCTAAGCCTGGGCCTCGCCATGGCTATTTAAACCGTGCGTCGGCGATGAACAGAGCCCCACCCCCGCCCCCGCCCCGAGCACCGCCCCCTCCCCACCCCTCTCCCGTCTTCGTGCCCGAGCCCCTCCCTCCCCGTCTTCGACCCAAGTTCCGGCGATGGGGAAGTCATTGTGCTCCAAGTGGTCGAATAGAGTAGGTGAAAGCTCCTCCGGTAGTGGTTCCTGGCGCCGCCGCATACGCTCTCCAGGCCCGTCAGCGTCCACGGCGGCTGAATCCTCCACCAATGAGGAGATCTTCATCTCATCCAGTGATGAGGAGGACCAGGCGCCATCATAGCAGCCGCCCCAACTCCTCAATAAAGCCGTTGTGACGGACGAAGATTTCATCCGTCAGATTGAGATAATGACGGAGCGGTCGCTCCGTACATGGGGCCATCACCGCAAACGCCAGTGCGCGTGAAGGAGTAACTGCCATCCCCGCCGTGCCACCGTGTCAAGCCCGAGCGAGCGTCCATGATCCTGCCAGCGAAGGAGGAGCCGACCTTGCCCAGGCACAACTGCAGCGTCCAGATCGAATGCCTCGTGAGCCGGCCTCGCCCTCGCACTGCCGCGATGTCCAGATAAGACGCTGGGCCAAGGAGGAGCCTGCGTCCCTGCCATGCCGCCGGTACAGCCGCATCAACATGCCGTTCTCGCCACCACCGCCTCACCGTCAAGGAGGAGTTGCCGCCCGCGATCAAGAAGGTGTGGAACCGCCTCGTCCAGTACCTCAGCGGTCTGCCGGGCTCGAGGGGCATCATGTCTAAGCAGAGCATGCGGCTCGTAAGCAAGAGCGGTACGATCGACGCAATGCCAGTCGCCGCTTCGCGTTTGCCAAGAGCAATGTGGTGTCTGACTGAGTCCACAATGACTCAGACCTCACCACCGCCTGAGTGCTCGACCGCTCCATGACAACCACAGAGACGACCGCTAGGCATCGCCTGCACCTTGACGGCGAGCTTGGCAAGATCGGCAAGGAGTGGTCGCTTAGCGACTGCTCCGCCAACACCGGTCGCGACAAAGCCGCCGCTAGGGATCCAAACGCCATGTCGATAGTGGCCGCGGCGGCACTTCACAAAGTGTAAGAGGAGGTGGAGCGGCTCCTCCGAGAGCGGCAGGCAGCCTCTGGACACTCCACAACTCTCGCTTTCTTGGCCGCTGGAGGGACCACAACGACGATGATAGCATCGACAGAGATGGCGGTGTGGCAGGAAATATCGACTTTTTATGTAAATTATATCCGAACTTGATTGAAATCCATCTGGTTTGATCGAATTTCCTGAGGTTGGTTAGGCCCGATGTATGCATAGCGTTGGATGTCGTCCTCCCGCATTCGTGTTCGAGGACTGGTCCTCCCCTGTTCGTGGACATATGCGAGAGGAAAACTGCGGGTTGCCGTTGGAGACGCCCTAAGAGCAACTCCAACACGATGCCCCAAACAGATGCGCGCTTTGTCAGCTTTTTGTCCGTTTGAGACGGCCGCCCGCCGTCTTTTCATTTGGGTCGGTAGTGCGCCCAACGTGCAGACCCATTTTCGCCCTCGCAACCGGCTTTTCGTGGTTTTCGAAACATAATTCAAGCAACATACACACATATTACATAGTTTCACAAGCAAACAAATATATCATAGTTCACAAGCCAAATAAATTTATCATAGTTTATAAGTCAAATAATAATTAAATTGTCTCAAAAAAAGATACATCTATTGGTTGCCAACGTGAGCCCACATATGCTCAACCAAATCATCTTGCAACTGAATGTGAGTTACCCAATCATGCATTTGATGATGAAATTGGGTGAACCATGCAAACATTGCCGGTCCTCCATGCTCAGGCACAACATTGTCACCCTGAAACTGAAATCCTTGGTTGTAGGTACGTTCCGGGCGCTCATCCTCTACGATCATATTCTGGATGATCACACAAGCAGTCATCACCTCCCACATTTTCTTGATGCTCCAAGTTCTAGCGGGTACCGAATGATTCCCCATCGAGATTGCAGAACACCAAAGACACACTCCACATCCTTCCTAGCACTCTCTTACTCTTGTGCAAATCTCCTCCTCTTATCTCCTACATGGTTGAAGATTGTGTCGTGGTTCTAAGTCTGACAGTAGAATAGGGGGTAGATATGGAGAGGCAAGATCCTAGCTATGGAGCAGTTGTAAATACAAGAGATGTACGAGTTCAGGCCCTTCTCGGAGGAAGTAACAACCCTACGTCTCAGAGCCCGGAGGCGGTCGAGTGGATTATGTGTGTATGGATTACAGGGGTGCGAACCATTTACACTGAGTAGAGGGGTGGCTTATATAGTGTCCGCCAGGCCCCTCCGGCCCTCAGTAATGCAGGGTTTAAAGTACATTAGGTCTAGGCGTTACTGGTAACGCCTTACATAAAGTGTCCTAAATGCCATAAAGACTACTTAATTACAGACCGTTTGGATGCAGAGTGGCTCTTGATCTTCTGGTGGTCGAGTGAGTCTTCATGGTTGAGTCCTTCGAGTCCGTCGAGTGAAGTCCCACTTGGCCGACTGGAAGGCAGTTTCTTCTGAGGGTGTCCTTGGGCAGGGCACTTAGATCAGGTCTATGACCCTACCCTAGGTACATGAATTCATCATTAGCCCCCGAATGGATCGAGGTTTGAGTGAGGAAGGAGTTGATAATATTTCCGACCTGCTTTTGTGTTCTGGACATGTATCATCTTGGACCAATAATCTCTTCGTTGATAACAACCAACTTTTGTTTGATCGCCTTGATCCATTCTTTTCTCTCGTCGAGTGAACTTGAACTTAGTAATTTCGGCGACGGATCGCAGAAATCTCTCATCTAATGATTGATCTGTTGTTAGCGGATTTTGTGGGATCCGGATTTTGGGAAGTCTTGTGAAGCGGGCGGACCTTGACGCCGGATGGGATAGGGCATAGGCGCCTCGATTACCGTCTTTTTTTCGCGTAACGATCGCGAGACGCTGACTGTTTCGGGATGTGATTGGATTGCTTGGGCCCACTTGTCATCCACTCGGAAGCGCTCTTATAAAGGCGCCCGGTGAGGGTTTTTGAACAGTATCTCTCCATTCTTCCCCCTGCCCTCTCCGCCTCCGCCCACTGCGCATGCTCTCGCCTCCGCCCAACCACTCCTCGTACGCTTCACCGGCAACAATGGTGAAGGAGAAGACGGCAGTGCTGGAGCGCGTGCAGAAGGCAACGACGACGGGGAAGGCGAAAGGGAGAGTGACCAGTCGGGGCGGGTCCTTGTCAAGGTCCCGCCTGCCGTACGGTTGGGTTCAAGGGGATTGGATCCGCTCGACCATCACCAAGAGGGATCTCACGGAGATGGCCAACGAGGGTTTGATCCCCCACGGAGCAGCGAGGCTCCCGGGGAATGAGTGGCAACCACACCGCAGGAGGGTGAGTGTGTTCTTCGGCTACCCACGCCGACCGTGGGTTCTCCTGCCTCCAGTGTTTTCTTCCGTGGTTTCTTGAATTTCTTTGGGGCGCAACTCCACCACTTCAATCCAAATTCCATCGCCTACCTTGCTGCCTTCGTGTCCATGTGCGAGAACTTCCGGGCTACCGATCGACTGGGTCTGTTTCACACATATTCACTTGTCGTTCTCAGACAGTGAAAAAGGCGAGTCCAGATGATGATAAGACCAAGGTTATTCAGATGTGTGGGGGTCTGGGGATTCAGATGAGGAAAAGGAGCACCTTTCCGGCCATGACCCTCCCTGAGTCGGTCAGAGGATGGCAGTCAACTTGGTTCTACTGCCAAGACGAGTCGACGCCGAGGCAGTCGAGTGGTCTCCCTCCGTTCTCTATGGACCGAGCGCACAAGCCCTCTTCTCTGAAGGTGCTCCCTGAGGAGAAAGCCCAAGTGAAGATGTTGATGGAGCGTGTAGTCCAGTTAGTTCGGGAAGGAGTGACGGGTATGGACCTTCTGGAGGTCTTCCTTAGGCGGCGCATCCAGCCACTTCAGTACCGAGGCCATTGTATGTGGCTGTACTTTGGAACCGAGGATGAAACTCGGGTCCATCCAGAAGCAGTCGACGACGCCACACTGGAGAGGTGGATGGCCGCGATCACAGGGAATAAAGACAACCCTCAGGGAGCCAGGAGGATTCCGCCACTCGACCATTCTAGCACTCCAGACAAGGTCTGCCCACTTTATCCCCAATTGTAATCTTGCCATACTTATTCTGCTTTCACTGCAAATTGGTCGAATGATCTTTATTTTGCTGTCTGTCAGGCCACCACCGAACTATACTCAATGCCCAATGGAGCAAAGACGCCGACTGAAGAGGAGAAAGGAAGTGGGGACGAAAGCCAGGAGGAGTGGGACTCGGACGCCGCTAATGATGATGATGATGACGACTCTGATGGGCAGGAAGAAGAAGAGGAGGAGGAGGAGGAAGTTGCACCACCTCGCTCGGAAAGGCGCTCGAAGCTCGTCCATGACCCTGCAACCGAGCATGGTAAGGGGGTCGCAGCTGTCGTTCAGTCGACCAAACGTCCTCGAACCACTTCTCTGGCGTCGACGGAGAAAGCTCTGAAGCAATCCAGGGTGGCACCGTCGAAGCCGGCCAAGGTCTTGCCGAAGATGAAGGCGTCGATCCACACCATATCAGGGTAAAAATGCTACTTGAGTCTTCTTGCTCTACATGAGTTTATTTCTGGTCGACTCATGAGTTAACCGACTGATTTTTGGAATTGCAGTGCTGCTACTTCTGATACCTCGGCCAGGGCTGACGATCATGAGATGGAAGATGCTGCTACCTCAAAACCAGGTATGACTTTCATAATCTCGTCTTGATCGATTGGCTCTTTGCTTCGATTTTGATTCTGTCTCGTAGCTCCGCCCAATGTCGTTATTACCCTTCCCGACGGCGATGATGAAGAACCACCGAGGCCAAGGAGGAACAGAAAGCGTCTCACGCAAGGTGACTCGGGATGTGCCACCTCAGAGACACTAATCGCGGAGGAGAGAACACCACTCGCCCATCAGATCTTTCGCGGTGCCGTTGACGAGTGCTCACCCCGCATCGTCGAGTGCTGCATAGCCTTCACTTTTCTTGACCCACTACGTCCCAGAGGATCAAGCCAGTGCTGCGAAAGAAGCAATACGCCAGGCGGGAGTCATGATGGATCAAGTGAAAGCCATCCGAGAAGCTAGCCAGGCAGCCTATGACGCCAGTTCCGCTCTTCAAAGTAACGTTCAGGTCAGTCGGTCATCGCCTGTTCTGTTAGGATATGATATCTGAAAATTCTTCTTTCTGAAATCCGTAGTAATTGTCCTACACCCACTGGGTGTGTCGATTGGAATTCCGGGTTAGTGGGGGCACGCTGAGTGCACCCACTGGGTGTAGTCCTCGAGGCTATGGTGGACTGCTGGCAGTCGACCATAGGCTTTATAAGTTAAGTTTTTCCTTCATTCGACTAGGTCCAATAGATTTCCCAGACAGGTGGGGGAACGCTGAGTGCACCCACTGGGTGTAGTCCCCGAGACTGTGGTCGACTGCTGGCAGTGGACTATAGTCTGAAGAGCATCTCCTGTTTTTTTGTTGGTCGACTGGTCGACTCTTCCTTGATAGAACTAGTGGGGGCACGCTGAGTGCACCCACTGGGTGTAGTCCCCGAGACTACGGTTGAATGTTTGCATTCGGCTGTAGTCTTAGAAACGTATGATTTTTCTTTAGTCACTCGGGAGTGACTTGTCTTTGACTTTTTGTCGATTGGTCCTTCGTAGAAATCCCGCGACCTTGCGGCTCGTTACACCGAGTTGGAGAACAAACATACCCAACTCGATCTTGATCTGAAGCTGGTCCATGAGAATTTGGCGAAGGCAAAGGAAGAAGCTAAAGGTATGTTTGGTGAGGCCTCGACGACTGCCTTTGCCCCTCATTTGTTTCAAAGTCTGATCTTGCTGTAACTTTGCAGGCAAAGTGAAGGAGGCCCAGAAGAAGAAAGACCTTGAGCTAGCTGAGATGCAGAAGACAGCTTTAGAGAAGACCAAGCTTGCAGATGAGAAGTTGGCTTCGGTCACCAAGCTTGAAGAAGAAAACACCAATCTGAAAGCTGCTCTTGATGTTGCCAACAAAGAAGTGAGTGGACTGAAAAGTGACAAGATTGCCCTGAATGACAAAGCCAGTGAGCTGGTCGGGAAGAAGAAAGATCTGGAGGCTTATCTAGGCGGACTCGCCAAGAAGCTATTCCTCATGCTCGAAGGTAAACTTTTTCACCAAACGGGTATTTTAACTATGATCTTTTCATTCGACTGTTATCTTGACCTGGTGGTTGTGCTTGCAGAATTTTTCCAGAACTTTGAAGAGGAGACTGGTCGACTGGAGCCAAACCTGGACCCTATCAACTCTCCCGTGAATGACGAAGTCGCCATGAACGTGCTCCGGCTCGAATCTCATGTTGCTGCCGTTGTTGATTATCTCGCAAGGCTGAAGGTCGCCACTTCCCGCATCGACGCTACGCTCTGGCCCAAAGAGACGCTCCAGAATGACCTCGAGTCTCTGATGACTCGACTGAACACAGTTCCAGCTCGAGTGCAGGAGTGGAAGAAATCTTCTGCCAGATGTGGTGCAGATGTCGCTCTGTGTCTGGCCCGAGTCCATTGCAAGGATGCACGAGAAGATAAGTTGGCAGCTCTTCGGGTGGCTAACACCAAGAAGCACGATTTCCGGTCCTTCATGGAGACCTTCATCGCCGCTGCCACTCGGATTGGTGATGGAATCGACATCGACGAGTTTGTTGCACCTTCCAGCCCTCCACAGGAGGGGTAAAAAACTTCTTGAGCTCGACACTTTAAATTTGCTGCGGCATGCCGAGTGATTTTGTAACCGACAAACCTTAACAGGCCTAGCGCCTGATCACTTTTGGTTCCGTTAGGTATCTATCCAAACCTGGATTTAACGTTTGAATATGCTTGCATTTGATTTGAGATGTCTTTTGCAGGTTAAAGCGAGGTGCTTATTGCAATCGACTTGTTCCCCAATTCACTTAGGCAGGTGCTGGGCTACGGCTAAGCCTCCGAGTGGGAGGCGTGCTCTCCACTCGGTATGATTTTTAACTTAGGCGAGCACTGGGGTGCAGCTAAGCCCCCGAGTGGGAGGTGTGCTCTCCACTCGGTAGGATTTTCAAACTTACGCGAGCACTGGGCCGCAGCTAAGCCCCCGAGTGGGAGGTCTGCTCTCCACTCGGTAGGATTTTTCAAAACTTAGGCGAGCACTGGGCTGTAGCTAAGCCCCCGAGTGGGAGGTGTGCTCTCCACTCGGTAGGATTTTCAAACTTAGGCGAGCACTGGGCCGCAGCTAAGCCCCTGAGTGGGAGGTATGCTCTCCACTCGGTAGGATTTTTCAAAACTTAGGCGAGCACTGGGCTGCAGCTAAGCCCCCGAGTGGGAGGTCTGTTCTCCACACGGTAGGATTTTTCAAAACTTAGGCGAGCACTGGGCTGCAGCTAAGCCCCCGAGTGGGAGGTCTGCTCTCCACTCGGTAGGATTTTTCAAAACTTAGGCGATCACTTGGCTGCAGCTAAGCCTCTGAGTCGGAGGTCTGCTCTCAAATCGATAGGATTTTCACGTTGTACTTGTGGCGTAGCTCGGAGAAGAGGGTCGCAGTCGACCTGCACCTCGTCTTCCTTGCGACCGCACGTTGTACTTGTGGCGTAGCTCGGAGGAGAGGGTCGCGGTCGAGCTGCACCTCGTCCTCCTTGCGACCGCACGTTGTACTTGTGGCGTAGCTCGGAGGAGAGGGTCGCAGTCGACCTGCACCTCGTCCTCCTTGCGACCGCATGTTGTATTTGAACTTAGGCGAGTACTTAGACTGCAGCTAAGCCCCCGAGTGGGAGTCTGGCTCACCACTCGATAGGATTTTATTGAAACTTAGGCGAGTACTTGGACTGCAGCTAAGCCCCCGAGTGGGAGTCTGGCTCACCACTCGGTGGGATTTTATTGAAACTTAGGTGAGTATTTGGACTGCAGCTAAGCCCCCGAGTGGGAGTCTGGCTCACCACTCGGTAGGATTTTATTCAAACTTAGGCGAGTACTTGGACTGCAGCTAAGCCCCCCGAGTGGGAGTCTGGCTCGCCACTCGGTAGGATTTTATTGAAACTTAGGCAAAACGGATTCGCAGCTAAGCCCCCGAGTGGGAGGCTGGCTCACCACTCGGTAAGGATTTTTTTTACAAACTTAGGCGAAAACGGATTCGCAGCTAAGTCACCCACTGAGGGGGAAATTTTACTGAACCAATAAAAGTGAGAAAATCATTGGGAAATTATGACACTATTATCTTGCAAAACATGGATCACAGAAGTACTTTTATTACAACTCATCCGAGTGAAATCTTAAGTGTAAAATGGGCGGAGTAGCTCCACGTTCCAAGCTCGGGGCTCATCAATTTTGTGCTCGACGTTGTAGAGACGGTACGCTCCATTGTGGAGAACCTTGGTGACGATGAAGGGTCCTTCCCAAGAAGGAGCAAGCTTATGTGGTTTCTGCTGATCCACTCGGAGAACCAAATCTCCTTCCTGGAAGGCTCGACTCTTCACATTTTTGGCGTGGAAGCGACGCAAGTCTTGTTGGTAGATGGTCGATCAGATCAGAGCCATCTCCCTTTCTTCTTCTAAAAGGTCGACTGCATCTTGCCGTGCTTGTTTCGCTTCAGCCTCGTTGTAGAGCTCAACTCGAGGAGCATTGTGGAGCAGATCACTCGGCAAGACCGCTTCAGCTCCATAGACCAAGAAGAATGGAGTCCTTCCGGTCGACCGATTAGGCGTGGTCCTTATACCCCAAAGCACCGAGGGAAGTTCATCGACCCATGCTCCAGCCGCATGCTTAAGGTCACGCATCAGTCGGGGTTTCAACCCTTTGAGGATCAAGCCATTGGCTCGCTCCGCTTGTCCATTCGACTGTGAATGGGCGATCGAAGCGTAGTCGACTCGTGTGCCTTGAGATGTGCAGAACGCTCTGAATTCCTCCGAATCGAAGTTTGATCCATTGTCTATGATGATGTTGTGCGGGACTCCATATCTGAATATCAGTTCCCTGATGAAGCTAACAGCAGTACCGGCGTGAAGGTTCTTGATGGGTTTAGCCTCAATCCACTTGGTGAACTTGTCGACTGCCACCAATGCATGCATGAAACCGCTTCGACCTATCCTCAAGGGACCCACCATATCTAACCCCCATACTGCGAAGGGCCAGACGAGTGGTATGGTCTTCAGAGCTGACGCAGGCTTGTGTGACATGTTGGAGTAAAACTGACATCCCTCACACTTGTCCACTATCTCCTTTGCCATCTCATTCGCCCTTGGCCAGTAAAATCCGGCTCGGCCTGCTTTGGCCACGATGGTCCGAGAGGACGCATGATGGCCACAGGTCCCCGAGTGGATATCATCAAGGATGATTCCACCTTCTTCTAGCGTTATACACTTCTGACCAACTCCAGTCGCGCTTTCTCTATATAGCATCCCCTTGATCACGGTAAAGGCTTTGGATCGGTGGACGATCTGTCGAGCCTCTTCTTCGTCCTCTGGGAGCTCTTTTCTTAGGATATACGCGATATACGGAACTGTCCAATCGGGAGTGATTACTAAAGCTTCCATGATCAAGTCGACCACCGCTGGAACTTCAACCTCAGTCGGATCTGTGGCACTCTTGGGCTGCGGAGCTTCTTCAGTAAAAGGATCTTCTTTGACTGATGGAGTATGGATATGCTCCAAGAACACACCACTGGGAATGGCTTCTCTCTTGGAACCTATCTTTGCCAAATCATCAGCCGCTTGATTTTTCAGTCGGGGTATATGATGGAGCTCTAACCCCTCAAACTTCTTTTCCAGCTTCCTCACTGCATTGCAGTATCCAGTCATGGCTGGGCTTCTTACGTCCCCACTCCTTCATCACTTGGTTAACCACCAAATCTGAGTCGCCATAAACCATAAGGCGACGGATGCTGAGTGAAATGGCCATGCGCAACCCATACAAAAGGGCCTCGTATTCTGCCTCATTGTTGGAGGAATCAAAGTGAATCTGGAGCACATATCTGAGCTTATCTCCTCTGGGGGAAACCAGGACAACCCCAGCACCGGAGCCATTCAACATCTTAGAGCCATCAAAGAACATGGTCCAATGCTCCGAGTGAACTTGAGTCGGCTGCTGTTGTTCAATCCACTCGGCAAGGAAATCTGCTTTTGCTTGGGACTTAATGGCTTTCTTTGCCTCAAACTTGATATCAAGGGGAAGGAGTTCAATCGCCCATTTCGCCACTCGACGAGTTGCATCTCTGTTGTGCAGAATCTCTGAAAGTGGAGCGTCGCTGATGAATGTAATGGAATGATCAGAGAAATAATGAGCAACCTTCTTCGTGGTCATATAGATCCCATACACAAGCTTCGATAATGAGGATATCTTTGCTTTGATGGAGTCAAAACTTGAGACGAGATAGTACCTTCGGGCGCTGAACTTTGAAGGCTTTCCTTCTTCTTCCCGCCGACCGTAAGTCTTTCAGATCGACGACTTGTCCTGTAGCTGCAATATAAAGCAACAGAGGCTCTTTGCTGATTGGAGCAGCGAGCACCGGCTGGGTGGAGAGCGAGCTTTAGCTCGGCAAGCGCTGCATCAACTTCGAGTCCACTCGAACTTGTCCGCCTTCTTCATCGGTCGATAAAGAGGCAATGCCTTTTCACCGAGTCGTGAGATGAATCGACTTAATGCGGCCAAGCATCCAAGAAGCTTCGGACATCGTGCACCCGACGGGCGTTTCATTGAAGTATAGGGCGATTTTTTCGGGTTAGCCGATTCCTCGTTTGGAAGCGAAAACCGAGTAACTTACCACCAGAACTCGAATGTGCACTTTGATGGATTAAGCGATATCATACCTCCCGAGGTTGGCAAATGTTTGGCGAGGTCGGTCAACAGGTCGGAACCCTTTCGCGATTTGACCATGATATCATCCATATGCGCTTCCACATTCCGACTGATTTGAGTGAGCAAACACCGAATCATTCGCATGAGCGTGGCTCCGGCATTCTTGAGGCCGTATGGCATGGTGATATAGCGAAGCACCGAATGGAGTGATGAAAGCTGTTTTTATCTCATCGGGTCCGTCATGACGGATCGATGGTACCCGAATAAGCGTCTAGAAAAGACAATCTCGCATCCCGCAATGAGTCGACAATTTGATCGATGTGAGGAGAGAAAATGATCTTTCGGGCAGGCCCGATTGATGTGTTTGAAATCGATGCACATGCGGAGTGACTTGTCCTTCTTGGGAACCATGACGACATTGGCGAGCCACTCGGAGTGGTATATCTCTCGGATAAATCCTGCCGCCAATAGTCGAGCCACTTCCTCACCAATTGCTTTTCTCTTCTGGACGGCAGACCGTCGAAGATGTTCTTTGACCGGTTTCGTGGTTGAGTCGACTCTAAGCGATGCTCAGCCAGTCCCACAGGAACACCGGCATGTCGCCAGAGCTTCCATGCAAAGATGTCCCAGTTCTCACGGAGGAACCGGATGGCGCTTCTTCCTATTTAGGGTCGAGTGTTGTGGAAATATGGGTCGGAGCTGCATTGGGGTCGGTCGGTGAATGTGAGCGGGCTTTGTCTCACCAGACGGATCAAACGCTGACTCTGTGGCAGGCTTCTTTGCCGCAGACAAATCACTCGGATCTGCATTTTCTTGTATCCCTCGAACTCGACCGTTGTCACCAGGAATTGGCAATTTCGAGCCTTTTCGGAAACACTCTTACGCTTTTTCCGATCGCGGTGGCGGTGATCACGCCTTTGGGGCGGGCATCTTCAGCTTGAGGTACACGTAACATGGTCGAGCCATGAACCGTGCGTAAGCTGGTCTCCCCAAAATAGCGTGGTAAGCACTCTGAAAGTCTACAACTTCAAACGTCAGCTTCTCCTTGCGGAAATGTTTCGAGTCACCGAACACCACGTCCAGAGCTATCTGACCGAGCGACTCAGCCTTCTTTCCTGGTATAACTCCATGAAAACTCATGTTGCTGGTGCTCAGTCGGGACATCGGAATGCCCATCCCTTTCAGTGTGTCCGCATACAACAAATTCAGTCCACTACCACCATCCATTAGCACTTTTGTCAGTCGAGTGCCCTCGACGATCGGGTCGACCACCAAAGCTTGCCTCCCAGGGGTGGCTATATGAGTCGGGTGATCAGACTGGTCAAATGTAATGGGAGTTTGGGACCATCTCAGATAACTGGGTGTGGCCGGGGCGACCATGTTCACCTCACGGTTGATAACCTTCAGTCGGCTCTTACTTTCCAAATCCGCAAAAATCATCAGAGTGGAGTTAACATGAGGATATCCTCCCTCACTGTCCTCCTTGTCTTCGGCTTTATCCGACTCCTTTTCCTTGTCCTTGGGCTGTTTACCTTGGAAGTGCTGGATCAGGAGCCTGCACTGCCGAGTGGTATGCTTCGAGTAAATGAAATTACCCTCTTCGTCTTTCTTTGCGTGGATGTGACACGGCAAATCCATCACGTCATTTCCTTCATTATCCTTCACCTTCTTGGGGTTCCAGGATCCTTTGGGTTTTCCTTTGAACTTTCCCTGAGTCACGGCCAGAGCCTCTCCAGGAGCCGCTGGTTCGGCTTTCCGTTTCTGCTTCTGACTGGAGTTTCCTTTCTCCGACTGACTCGGCTTGTACTTGCCGCTCCGGAATCGCTCCTCCTCTTCGCCGTTGGCATACTTGGTTGCAATTTCCATCATCCGACTCAGGGTCATATCTTCGGTCTGACCAAACTTCAAACTTAATTCTCTGTTCTTAACAACATCCTTGAAGGCGCAGACTACCTGATGATCAGACACGTTCTCCACAGTATGATGCAAAGTGATCCATCTCTGAATATACTCTCTTAAGGTCTCATTAAACTACAGACACTAACTTGCAGCTCATCAATCCAGCTGGTCGCTTGCAAGTTCCTCAAATGTTACAGCGAACACTGGAAAGATCTTCCCAAGTGTAAATGCTGCTTGGAGTTAACTGATTCAACCATGCTTTGGCCGAACCTTCCAGCATGAGTGGTAAGTGCTTCATAGCCACCTCGTCATTCCCACCGCCGATCTGTACAGCCACTCGGTAGACCTCAAGCCAAGTTTCAGGCTTAGACTCGCCGGCGAACTTGCTGACTCCAGTCGCCAACCTGAAGTTGGGGGGAATCACCGCGGCTCTGATAGCCCTACTGAAACATTCCGAACATGAAACATGCACTCGGCTGCTAGTGGGTGCATCTCTGTCGTGGCCACCTCGATGAGCCCTGTTCCGATCGACCAAGCCTTGCACGATGATGGATCGTGCGTCAAAGCCTGGTTCCCTGGGGTCGACCGGAGCTCTTCGCCCCACACTGAGTTGACGCCTGTCATCTTGCTGCCAAGGAGCGTAAGACCCACCCCTCGGGGGAGGAGTGGGCACTCGACGCCTATCATCACGATCGTATCGGTCACCATATTGGTCCCGTCGATTCTCGCGTCCTTCACGCCGTGGAGGCGATCTGGGGCTGTGAGCCGACTGAACCATATTCGCAGCGATGGATCTCCTGCTGCCCGGAGCAAATCTCTGATCTGCATCAAGCCTCTGCCAGCCTCCGACTGAGAGGGCTGAATTGACTCTGCTATACGGGTTGCAGCTGCTAAATTCTGAACCGGGGTTCAATATACTGAGTCGGCGGAAAGAGTTGGCGTCGATTGAGTCGAGCACTTTCGTTGCAGCCTTCGTCGAGTGCTCGCTGGAGGTTCTCGAGACGAAAAGTGCGTTCAATAAGTTAGCCAAACGCGCCTCCAAAGCGCGAGCTTGGGGTTTCTCCTGCAATGGGAGTATGCAGGGCATCCATGTTCCTGCAGCGAAGTTCTTCCCTTTGGAGGGAATTAAGTGGCTCGGGCTGGTACTCCTCATGGACTTGAGCGGGGTCGCCTCCACTGTCCACCCCGTCGTCGCGGGGGAAGCCGGGAGGGCTGCGAGGTCCGTTGACCATCAAGACTTCCGCCGCTAGATCACTGCTATCGCACTCGGATGCAGTCTCTACGGAGCTAGTCGACAGATCAAACAGGCCATAGAGGGATTCGTCGGGCTCGATTGCCGCAACTTGGGTTGTGGCCGTCTGGCGAGCCACCACGTGCCTCACCCACCGCTGGAGCCTCGACCGACTACTCACCGCTTTGGAGTCTCCGGTGGTTTCCATGGTTAACGAACCCTCGAGTGGTGCTTATATAGTTACGTGTCGATCATCAACAGTCTAGGCGTTACTACCAGCCACGCCGATTTCGCCCGCGTTTCATGGACTATTACTCACCGCTTTGGGGTGCCAAGTGGTTTCATGGTTAACGAACCCTGTGGTGCCTTTACTTGTCGGTCATCAACACTCGCAGTTTTTGCCGATTCTGGCCCGTTTCTTGGATTATTACTCACCGTTTTGGGTCCCGAGGCGATTTCCATAATTGTTGAACCGCAAGGTCCGCTTACGTGTCGGTCATCAACACTGGCAGTTTTGGTCGATTCTGGCCCGTTTCATGGACTATTACTCACTGTTTTGGGGTCCCGGAGTGGTTTCCATGGTTAACGAACCCTGTGGTGCCTTTACGTGTCGGTCATCAACACTCGCAGTTTTTGCCGATTCTGGCCCGTTTCATGGATAATTACTCACCGTTTTTGGGTCCCGAAGCAATTACCATAATTGTTGAACCCCAAGATCCACTTACGTGTCGGTCATCAACACTGGCAGTTTAGGCCGATTTTGGCCCGCTTCATGGACTATTACTCACTGTTTTGGGGTGCCGAAGTGGTTTTCTGGTTAACGAACCCTGTGGTGCCTTTACGTGTCAGTCATCAACACTCGCAGTTTTGGCCGATTCTGGCCCGTTTCTTGGATTGTTACTCACCGTTTTTGGGTCCCGAAGCGATTTCCATAATTGTTGAACCCCAAGGTCCCCTTACATGTCGGTCATCAACACTGGCAGTTTTGGCCGATTCTGGCCCGTTTCATGGACTATTACTCACTGTTTTGGGGTCCCGAAGTGGTTTCCATGGTTAACGAACCCTGTGGTGCCTTTACGTGTTGGTCATCGACAATGGCAGTTTTGGCCGATTCTGGCCCGTTTCATGGACTAATACTCACTGTTTTGGGGTCCCCGAGTGGTTTCCATGGTTAACGAACCCTGTGGTGCGTTTACGTGTCGGTCATCAACACTGGCAGTTTTGGCCGATTCTGGCCCGTTTCATGGACTATTACTCACTGTTTTGGGGTGCCGAAGTGGTTTCCATGGTTAACGAACCCTGTGGTGCCTTTACGTGTCGGTCATCAACACTCGCAGTTTTGGCCGATTCTGGCCCGTTTCTTGGATTATTACTCACCGTTTTTGGGTCCCGAAGCGATTTCCATAATTGTTGAACCCCAAGGTCCGCTTACGTGTCGGTCATCAACACTGGCAGTTTTGGCCGATTTTGGCCCATTTCATGGACTATTACTCACTGTTTTGGGGTCCCAAGTGGTTTCCATGGTTAACGAACCCTGTGGTGCCTTTACGTGTTGGTCATCAACACTGGCAGTTTTGGCCGATTCTGGCCCGTTTCATGGACTAATACTCACTGTTTTGGGGTCCCCGAGTGGTTTCCATGGTTAACGAACCCTGTGGTGCGTTTACGTGTCGGTCATCAACACTCGCAGTTTTGGCCGATTCTGGCCCGTTTCATGGATTATTACTCACTGTTTTGGGGTCCCTAAGTGGTTTCCATGGTTAACGAACGAACCCGTGGTGCCTTTTACGTGTTGGTCATCAACAATGGCAGTTTTGGCCGATTTCGCCCGCTTCATGGACTAATACTCACCGCTTTGGGGTCCCGGTGGTTTCCATGGTTAACGAACCCCGTGGTGCGTTTACGTACGTTCGTCGCCATCATCAACGCAGTTTTGGCCGATTCTGGCCCGTTTCATGGACTATTACTCACTGTTTTGGGGTGCCGAAGTGGTTTCCATGGTTAACGAACCCTGTGGTGCCTTTACGTGTCGGTCACCAACACTCGCAGTTTTGGCCTATTCTGGCCCGTTTCATGGACTAATACTCACTGTTTTGGAGTCTCCGGGTGGTTTCCATGGTTAACGAACCCTGTGGTGCGTTTACGTGTCGATCATCAACACTGCCAGTTTTGGCCGATTCTGGCCCGTTTCATGGACTATTACTCACTGTTTTGGGGTGCCGAAGTGGTTTCCATGGTTAACGAACCCTGTGGTGCCTTTACGTGTCGGTCATCAACACTCGCAGTTTTTGCCGATTCTGGCCCGTTTCTTGGATTATTACTCACCGTTTTGGGTCCCGAGGCGATTTCCATAATTGTTGAACCGCAAGGTCCGCTTACGTGTCGGTCATCAACACTGGCAGTTTTGGCCGATTCTGGCCCGTTTCATGGACTATTACTCACTGTTTTGGGGTCCCGAGTGGTTTCCATGGTTAACGAACCCTGTGGTGCCTTTACGTGTCGGTCATCAACACTCGCAGTTTTTGCCGATTCTGGCCCGTTTCTTGGATAATTACTCACCGTTTTTGGGTCCCGAAGCAATTACCATAATTGTTGAACCCCAAGATCGACTTACGTGTCGGTCATCAACACTGGCAGTTTAGGCCGATTCTGGCCCGCTTCATGGACTATTACTCACTGTTTTGGGGTGCCGAAGTGGTTTCCATGGTTAACGAACCCTGTGGTGCCTTTACGTGTCAGTCATCAACACTCGCAGTTTTGGCCGATTCTGGCCAGTTTCTTGGATTGTTACTCACCGTTTTTGGGTCCCGAAGCGATTTCCATAATTGTTGAACCCCAAGGTCCCCTTACATGTCGGTCATCAACACTGGCAGTTTTGGCCGATTCTGGCCCGTTTCATGGACTATTACTCACTGTTTTGGGGTCCCGAAGTGGTTTCCATGGTTAACGAACCCTGTGGTGCCTTTACGTGTTGGTCATCGACAATGGCAGTTTTGGCCGATTCTGGCCCGTTTCATGGACTAATACTCACTGTTTTGGAGTCCCCGAGTGGTTTCCATGGTTAACGAACCCTGTGGTGCGTTTACGTGTCGGTCATCAACACTGGCAGTTTTGGCCGATTTCGCCCGCTTCATGGACTATTACTCACCGCTTTGGGGTGCCAAGTGGTTTCCATGGTTAACGAACTCGTGGTGCCTTTTACGTGTCGGTCATCAACACTCGCAGCTTTTGGCCGATTTCGCCCGCTTTTGGATTATTACTCACCATTTTTGGGTCCCGGCGATTTCCATAATTGTTGAACCCCAAGGTCCCCTTACGTGTCGCCATCAACATGGCAGTTTTGGCCGATTCTGGCCCATTTCATGGACTATTACTCACTGTTTTGGGGTCCCAAGTGGTTTCCATGGTTAACGAACCCTGTGGTGCGTTTACGTGTCGGTCATCGTTTTGCCGTTGGTCATCACTCACACTAATTGTTGAAGCAGTTTTGGCCGATTTCGCCCGTTTCATGGACTATTACTCACCGCTTTGGGGTCCCGAGTGGTTTCCATGGTTAACGAACCCTGTGTGGTGCTTTACGTGTCGGTCATCAACACTGGCAGTTTTGGCCGATTCTGGCCCGTTTCAGGGATTATTACTCACTGTTTTGTGGTCCCTAAGTGGTTTCCATGGTTAACGAACCCTGTGGTGCCTTTACGTGTCGGTCATCAACACTCACAGTTTTGGCCGATTCTGGCCCGTTTCATGGACTAATACTCACTGTTTTGGGGTCTCCGGGTGGTTTCCATGGTTAACGAACCCTGTGGTGCGTTTAAGTGTCGGTCATCAACACTCGCAGTTTTGGCCGATTCTGGCCCGTTTCATGGATTATTACTCACTGTTTTGTGGGCCCTAAGTGATTTCCATGGTTAACGAACCCTGTGGTGCCTTTACGTGTCGGTCACCAACACTCGCAGTTTTGGCCTATTCTGGCCCGTTTCATGGACTAATACTCACTGTTTTGGAGTCTCCGGGTGGTTTCCATGGTTAATGAACCCTGTGGTGCGTTTACGTGTCGATCATCAACACTGCCAGTTTTGGCCGATTCTGGCCCGTTTCATGGACTATTACTCACTGTTTTGGTGTGCCGAAGTGGTTTCCATGGTTAACGAACCCTGTGGTGCCTTTACGTGTCGGTCATCAACACTCGCAGTTTTTGCCGATTCTGGCCCGTTTCTTGGATTATTACTCACCGTTTTGGGTCCCGAGGCGATTTCCATAATTGTTGAACCGCAAGGTCCGCTTACGTGTCGGTCATCAACACTGGCAGTTTTGGCCGATTCTGGCCCGTTTCATGGACTATTACTCACTGTTTTGGGGTCCCGGAGTGGTTTCCATGGTTAACGAACCTTGTGGTGCCTTTACGTGTCGGTAATCAACACTCGCAGTTTTTGCCGATTCTGGCCCGTTTCTTGGATAATTACTCACCGTTTTTGGGTCCCGAAGCAATTACCATAATTGTTGAACCCCAAGATCCACTTACGTGTCGGTCATCAACACTGGCAGTTTAGGCCGATTTTGGCCCGCTTCATGGACTATTACTCACTGTTTTGGGGTGCCGAAGTGGTTTTCTGGTTAACGAACCCTGTGGTGCCTTTACGTGTCAGTCATCAACACTCGCAGTTTTGGCCGATTCTGGCCCGTTTCTTGGATTGTTACTCACCGTTTTTGGGTCCCGAAGCGATTTCCATAATTGTTGAACCCCAAGGTCCCCTTACATGTCGGTCATCAACACTGGCAGTTTTGGCCGATTTTGGCCCATTTCATGGACTATTACTCACTGTTTTGGGGTCCCGAAGTGGTTTCCATGGTTAACGAACCTCGTGGTGCCTTTTACGTGTTCATCAACACAATGGCAGTTTTGGCCGATTCTCGCCCGCTTCATGGACTAATACTCACCGCTTTTGGGTCCCGAGTGGTTTCCATGGTTAACGAACCCGTGGTGCGCTTACGTGTCGGCCATCAACACCGCAGTTTTGGCCGATTTCGCCCGCTTCATGGACTATTACTCACCGCTTTGGGGTGCCAAGTGGTTTCCATGGTTAACGAACCCTGTGGTGCCTTTACGTGTCGGTCATGAACACTCGCAGTTTTGGCCGATTCTGGCCCGTTACTTGGATTATTACTCACCGTTTTCGGGTCCCGAAGCGATTTCCATAACTGTTGATCCCCAAGGTCCGCTTACGTGTCGGTCATCAACACTGGCAGTTTTGGCCGATTGTGGCCCATTTCATGGACTATTACTCACTGTTTTGGGGTCCCGGAGTGGTTTCCATGGTTAACGAACCCTGTGGTGCCTTTACGTGTTGGTCATCGACACTAGCAGTTTTGGCCGATTCTGGCCCGTTTCATGGACTAATACTCACCACTTTTGGGGTCCCGAGTGGTTTCCATGGTTAACGAACCTCGTGGTGCCGCTTTACGTGTCGATCATCAACACTGGCAGTTTTGGCCGATTCTGGCCCGTTTCATGGATTATTACTCACTGTTTTGTGGTCCCTAAGTGGTTTCCATGGTTAACGAACCCTGTGGTGCCTTTACTTGTCGGTCATCAACACTCGCAGTTTTTGCCGATTCTGGCCCGTTTCTTGGATTATTACTCACCGTTTTTGGGTCCCGGTGGTTTCCATGGTTGAACCCCAAGGTGCCTTTACGTGTCGGATCATCAACACCGCAGTTTTGGCCGATTTCGCCCGCTTCATGGACTATTACTCACCGCTTTGGGGTCCCAAGTGGTTTTCATGGTTAACGAACCTCGTGGTGCCTTTACGTGTTGGTCATCAACACTCGCAGCTTTTGGCCGATTCTCGCCCGCTTTCATGGACTATTACTCACCGCTTTTGGGTCCCGGCAATGGTTTCCATAATTGTTGAACCCAGGTGCTTACGTGTTGGCCATCAACATCGCAGTTTTGGCCGATTTCGCCCGTTTCATGGATTATTACTCACTGTTTTGGGGTCCGTAAGTGGTTTCCATGGTTAACGAACCCTGTGGTGCCTTTACGTGTCGGTCATCAACACTCGCAGTTTTGGCCGATTCTGGCCCGTTTCTTGGATTATTACTCACCGTTTTTGGGTCCCGAAGCGATTTCCATAACTGTTGATCCCCAAGGTCCGCTTACGTGTCGGTCATCAACACTGGCAGTTTTGGCCGATTGTGGCCCGTTTCATGGACTATTACTCACTGTTTTGGGGTCCCGGAGTGGTTTCCATGGTTAACGAACCCTGTGGTGTGTTTACGTGTTGGTCATCAACACTGGCAGTTTTGGCCGATTCTGGCCCGTTTCATGGACTATTACTCACTGTTTTGGGGTCCCGAAGTGGTTTCCATGGTTAACGAACCCTGTGGTGCATTTACGTGTCGGTCATCAACACTCGCAGTTTTGGCCGATTCTGGCCCGTTTCATGGATTATTACTCACCGTTTTTGGGTCCGTAAGTGGTTTCCATGGTTAACGGAACCCTGTGGTGCCTTTACGTGTCGGTCATCAACACTCACAGTTTTGGCCGATTCTGGCCCGTTCCATGGACTAATACTCACTGTTTTGGAGTCTCCGGGTGGTTTCCATGGTTAACGAACCCTGTGGTGCGTTTACGTGTCGATCATCAACACTGCCAGTTTTGGCCGATTCTGGCCCGTTTCATGGACTATTACTCACTGTTTTGGGGTGCCGAAGTGGTTTCCATGGTTAACGAACCCTGTGGTGCCTTTACTTGTCGGTCATCAACACTCGCAGTTTTTGCCGATTCTGGCCCGTTTCTTGGATAATTACTCACCGTTTTTGGGTCCCGAAGCAATTACCATAATTGTTGAAACCCAAGGTCCCCTTACGTGTCGGGCATCATCAACACCGCAGTTTTGGCCGATTTCGCCCGCTTCATGGACTATTACTCACCGCTTTGGGGTGCCAAGTGGTTTCCATGGTTAACGAACCCTGTGGTGCCTTTACGTGTCGGTCATCAACACTCGCAGTTTTGGCCGATTCTGGCCCGTTTCTTGGATTATTACTCAGCGTTTTTGGGTCCCGAAGCGATTTCCATAATTGTTGAACACCAAGGTCCGTTTACGTGTCGGTCATCAACACTGGCAGTTTTGGCCGATTCTGGCCCGTTTCATGGACTATTACTCGCTGTTTTGGGGTCCCGAAGTGGTTTCCATGGTTAACGAACCTGTGGTGCCTTTACGTGTTGGTCATCAACACTGGCAGTTTTGGCCGATTTCGCCCGCTTTTGGACTATTACTCACCGCTTTTGGGTCCCGCAATTTCCATAATTGTTGAACCCCAAGTGTCGCTTACATGTTGGCCATCAACACGGCAGTTTTGGCCGATTCTGGCCCGTTTCATGGACTATTACTCGCTGTTTTGGGGTCCCGAAGTGGTTTCCATGGTTAACGAACCTGTGGTGCCTTTACGTGTTGGTCATCAACACTGGCAGTTTTGGCCGATTCTGGCCGTTTCATGGACTAATACTCACCGCTTTTGGGTCCCGGTGGTTTCCATGGTTGTTGAACCCCAAGGTCCCCTTACATGTCGGTCATCAACACTCGCAGTTTTGGCCGATTCTGGCCCGTTTCATGGACTATTACTCACTGTTTTGGGGTCCCAAGTGGTTTCCATGGTTAACGAACCCTGTGGTGCCTTTACGTGTCGGTCATCAACACTCGCAGTTTTGGCCGATTCTGGCCCGTTTCATGGATTATTACTCACCGTTTTGGGGCCCGTAAGTGGTTTCCATGGTTAACGAACCCTGTGGTGCGTTTACGTGTCGGTCATCAACACTCGCAGTTTTGGCCGATTCTGGCCCGTTTCATGGACTATTACTCACTGTTTTGGGGTCCCGAAGTGGTTTCCATGGTTAACGAACCTTGTGGTGCGTTTACGTGTCGGTCATCAACACTCGCAGTTTTGGCCGATTCTGGCCCGTTTCTTGGATTATTACTCACCGTTTTTGGGTCCCGAAGCGATTTCCATAATTGTTGAACCCCAAGGTCCGCTTACGTGTCGGTCATCAACACTGGCAGTTTTGGCCGATTCTTGCCCGTTTCATGGACTATTACTCACTGTTTTGGGGTCCCGAAGTGGTTTCCATGGTTAACGAACCCTGTGGTGCCTTTACGTGTTGGTCATCAACACTCGCAGTTTTGGCCGATTCTGGCCCGTTTCTTGGATTATTACTCACCGTTTTTGGGTCCCGAAGCGATTTCCATAATTGTTGAACCCCAAGGTCCCCTTACATGTCGGTCATCAACACTGGCAGTTTTGGCCGATTCTGGCCCGTTTCATGGACTATTACTCACTGTTTTGGGGTCCCGAAGTGGTTTCCATGGTTAACGAACCCTGTGGTGCCTTTACGTGTTGGTCATCGACAATGGCAGTTTTGGCCGATTCTGGCCCGTTTCATGGACTAATACTCACTGTTTTGGGGTCCCCGAGTGGTTTCCATGGTTAACGAACCCTGTGGTGCGTTTACGTGTCGGTCATCAACACTGGCAGTTTTGGCCGATTCTGGCCCGTTTCATGGATTATTACTCACTGTTTTGTGGGCCCTAAGTGATTTCCATGGTTAACGAACCCTGTGGTGCCTTTACGTGTCGGTCACCAACACTCGCAGTTTTGGCCTATTCTGGCCCGTTTCATGGACTAATACTCACTGTTTTGGAGTCTCCGGGTGGTTTCCATGGTTAACGAACCCTGTGGTGCGTTTACGTGTCGATCATCAACACTGCCAGTTTTGGCCGATTCTGGCCCGTTTCATGGACTATTACTCACTGTTTTGGGGTGCCGAAGTGGTTTCCATGGTTAACGAACCCTGTGGTGCCTTTACTTGTCGGTCATCAACACTCGCAGTTTTTGCCGATTCTGGCCCGTTTCTTGGATTATTACTCACCGTTTTGGGTCCCGAGGCGATTTCCATAATTGTTGAACCGCAAGGTCCGCTTACGTGTCGGTCATCAACACTGGCAGTTTTGGTCGATTCTGGCCCGTTTCATGGACTATTACTCACTGTTTTGGGGTCCCGGAGTGGTTTCCATGGTTAACGAACCCTGTGGTGCCTTTACGTGTCGGTCATCAACACTCGCAGTTTTTGCCGATTCTGGCCCGTTTTATGGATAATTACTCACCGTTTTTGGGTCCCGAAGCAATTACCATAATTGTTGAACCCCAAGATCCACTTACGTGTCGGTCATCAACACTGGCAGTTTAGGCCGATTCTGGCCCGCTTCATGGACTATTACTCACTGTTTTGGGGTGCCGAAGTGGTTTCCATGGTTAACGAACCCTGTGGTGCCTTTACGTGTCAGTCATCAACACTCGCAGTTTTGGCCGATTCTGGCCAGTTTCTTGGATTGTTACTCACCGTTTTTGGGTCCCGAAGCGATTTCCATAATTGTTGAACCCCAAGGTCCCCTTACATGTCGGTCATCAACACTGGCAGTTTTGGCCGATTCTGGCCCGTTTCATGGACTATTACTCACTGTTTTGGGGTCCCGAAGTGGTTTCCATGGTTAACGAACCCTGTGGTGCCTTTACGTGTTAGTCATCGACAATGGCAGTTTTGGCCGATTCTGGCCCGTTTCATGGACTAATACTCACTGTTTTGGAGTCCCCGAGTGGTTTCCATGGTTAACGAACCCTGTGGTGCGTTTACGTGTCGGTCATCAACACTGGCAGTTTTGGCCGATTCTGGCCTGTTTCATGGACTATTACTCACTGATTTGGGGTGCCGAAGTGGTTTCCATGGTTAACGAACCCTGTGGTGCCTTTACGTGTCGGTCATCAACACTCGCAATTTTGGCCGATTCTGGCCCGTTTCTTGGATTACTACTCACCATTTTTGGGTCCCGAAGCGATTTCCATAATTGCTGAACCCCAAGGTCCCCTTACGTGTCAGTCATCAACAATGGCAGTTTTGGCCAATTCTGACCCATTTCATGGACTATTACTCGCTGTTTTGGGGTCCTGAAGTGGTTTCCATGGTTAAAGAACCCTGTGGTGCCTTTACGTGTTGGTCATCGACACTAGCAGTTTTGGCCGATTCTGGCCCGTTTCATGGACTAATACTCACTGTTTTGGGGTCCCCGAGTGGTTTCCATGGTTAACGAACCCTGTGGTGCGTTTACGTGTCGGTCATCAACACTGGCAGTTTTGGCCGATTCTGGCCCGTTTCAGGGATTATTACTCACTGTTTTGTGGTCCCTAAGTGGTTTCCATGGTTAACGAACCCTGTGGTGCCTTTACGTGTCGGTCATCAACACTCACAGTTTTGGCCGATTTCGCCCGCTTCATGGACTATTACTCACCGCTTTTGGGTCCCGGTGGTTTCATGGTTAATTGTTGAACTCAAGTGATCCGCTTTACGTGTCGGCCATCAACATCGCAGTTTTGGCCGATTTCGCCCGCTTTCATGGACTATTACTCACCGCTTTGGGGTCCCAAGTGGTTTCCATGGTTAACGAACCTCGTGGTGCCTTTTACGTGTCGGTCATCAA
This sequence comes from Aegilops speltoides, assembly GCA_021437245.1. Taxonomy (NCBI): domain Eukaryota; kingdom Viridiplantae; phylum Streptophyta; class Magnoliopsida; order Poales; family Poaceae; genus Aegilops; species Aegilops speltoides. Next base: position 491,754,685 of record CM038144.1, read on the forward strand.
CACTGGCAGTTTTGGCCGATTTCGCCCGCTTCATGGACTAATTACTCACCGCTTTGGGGTCCCCGGTGGTTTCCATGGTTAACGAACCCTGTGGTGCGTTTACGTGTCGATCATCAACACGGCAGTTTTGGCCGATTCTGGCCCGTTTCATGGACTATTACTCACTGTTTTGGGGTCCCGAAGTGGTTTCCATGGTTAACGAACCCTGTGGTGCCTTTACGTGTCGGTCATCAACACTCGCAGTTTTGGCCGATTCTGGCCCGTTTCATGGACTAATACTCACTGTTTTGGGGTCTCCGGGTGGTTTCCATGGTTAACGAACCCTGTGGTGCGTTTACGTGTCGGTCATCAACACTCGCAGTTTTGGCCGATTCTGGCCCGTTTCATGGACTATTACTCACTGTTTTGGGGTGCCGAAGTGGTTTCCATGGTTAACGAACCCTGTGGTGCCTTTACGTGTCGGTCATCAACACTCGCAGTTTTGGCCGATTCTGGCCCGTTTCTTGGATTATTACTCAGCGTTTTTGGGTCCCGAAGCGATTTCCATAATTGTTGAACACCAAGGTCCGTTTACGTGTCGATCATCAACACCGCAGTTTTGGCCGATTTCGCCCGCTTCATGGACTATTACTCACCGCTTTGGGGTCCCAAGTGGTTTCCATGGTTAACGAACCCGTGGTGCCTTTTACGTGTCGGTCATCAACACTCGCAGCTTTTGCCGATTTCGCCCGCTTTTGGATAATTACTCACCGCTTTTGGGTCCCGGCAATTACCATAATTGTTGAACACCAAGGTCCGTTTACGTGTCGGTCATCAACACTGGCAGTTTTGGCCGATTCTGGCCCGTTTCATGGACTATTACTCGCTGTTTTGGGGTCCCGAAGTGGTTTCCATGGTTAACGAACCTGTGGTGCCTTTACGTGTTGGTCATCAACACTCGCAGCTTTTTGCCGATTTCGCCCGCTTTTGGATAATTACTCACCGTTTTTGGGTCCCGAAGCAATTACCATAATTGTTGAACCCCAAGATCCACTTACGTGTCGGTCATCAACACTGGCAGTTTAGGCCGATTTTGGCCCGCTTCATGGACTATTACTCACTGTTTTGGGGTCCCGAAGTGGTTTCCATGGTTAACGAACCTCGTGGTGCCTTTTACGTGTCGGCCATCAACACTCGCAGTTTTGGCCGATTCTGGCCAGTTTTTGGATTGTTACTCACCGTTTTTGGGTCCCGAAGCGATTTCCATAATTGTTGAACCCCAAGGTCCCCTTACGTGTCGGTCATCAACACTGGCAGTTTTGGCCGATTCTGGCCCGTTTCATGGACTATTACTCGCTGTTTTGGGGTCCCGAAGTGGTTTCCATGGTTAACGAACCTGTGGTGCCTTTACGTGTTGGTCATCAACACTGGCAGTTTTGGCCGATTCTGGCCGTTTCATGGACTAATACTCACTGTTTTGGAGTCCCCGAGTGGTTTCCATGGTTAACGAACCCTGTGGTGCGTTTACGTGTCGGTCATCAACACTGGCAGTTTTGGCCGATTCTGGCCCGTTTCATGGACTATTACTCACTGTTTTGGGGTCCCGAAGTGGTTTCCATGGTTAACGAACCCTGTGGTGCCTTTACGTGTCGGTCATCAACACTCGCAATTTTGGCCGATTCTGGCCCGTTTCTTGGATTATTACTCACCGTTTTTGGGTCCCGAAGCGATTTCCATAATTGTTGAACCCAAGGTCCGCTTACGTGTCGGTCATCAACACTGGCAGTTTTGGCCGATTCTGGCCCGTTTCATGGACTATTACTCACTGTTTTGGGGTCCCGAAGTGGTTTCCATGGTTAACGAACCTTGTGGTGCATTTACGTGTCGGTCATCAACACTCGCAGTTTTGGCCGATTCTGGCCCGTTTCATGGATAATTACTCACCGTTTTTGGGTCCCGAGCGATTTCCATAATTGTTGAACCCCAAGGTCCCTTTACATGTCGGCCATCAACACCGCAGTTTTGGCCGATTCGCCCGCTTCATGGACTATTACTCACCGCTTTGGGGTCCCAAGTGGTTTCCATGGTTAACGAACCTCGTGGTGCCTTTTACGTGTTGGTCATCAACATGGCAGTTTTGGCCGATTTCGCCCGCTTCATGGACTAATACTCACCGCTTTTGGGGTCCCCGGTGGTTTCCATGGTTAACGAACCCCGTGGTGCGTTTACGTGTCGGCCATCAACACCGCAGTTTTGGCGATTGGCCGATTCGCCCGCTTCATGGACTATTACTCACCGCTTTGGGGCCCCAAGTGGTTTCCATGGTTAACGAACCTCGTGGTGCCTTTTACGTGTTGGCCACCAACACTCGCAGCTTTTGGCCTATTTCGCCCGCTTCATGGACTAATACTCACCGCTTTTGGAGTCTCCGGGTGGTTTCCATGGTTAACGAACCCTGTGGTGCGCTTACGTGTCGATCATCAACACTGCCAGTTTTGGCCGATTCTGGCCCGTTTCATGGACTATTACTCACTGTTTTGGGGTGCCGAAGTGGTTTCCATGGTTAACGAACCCTGTGGTGCCTTTACGTGTCGGTCATCAACACTCGCAGTTTTTGCCGATTCTGGCCCGTTTCTTGGATTATTACTCACCGTTTTGGGTCCCGAGGCGATTTCCATAATTGTTGAACCGCAAGGTCCGCTTACGTGTCGGTCATCAACACTGGCAGTTTTGGTCGATTCTGGCCCGTTTCATGGACTATTACTCACTGTTTTGGGGTCCCGGAGTGGTTTCCATGGTTAACGAACCCTGTGGTGCCTTTACGTGTCGGTCATCAACACTCGCAGTTTTTGCCGATTCTGGCCCGTTTTTGGATAATTACTCACCGTTTTTGGGTCCCGAAGCAATTACCATAATTGTTGAACCCCAAGATCCACTTACGTGTCGGTCATCAACACTGGCAGTTTAGGCCGATTCTGGCCCGCTTCATGGACTATTACTCACTGTTTTGGGGTGCCGAAGTGGTTTCCATGGTTAACGAACCCTGTGGTGCCTTTACGTGTCGGTCATCAACACTCGCAGTTTTTGCCGATTCTGGCCCGTTTTTGGATAATTACTCACCGTTTTTGGGTCCCGAAGCAATTACCATAATTGTTGAACCCCAAGATCCACTTACGTGTCGGTCATCAACACTGGCAGTTTAGGCCGATTCTGGCCCGCTTCATGGACTATTACTCACTGTTTTGGGGTGCCGAAGTGGTTTCCATGGTTAACGAACCCTGTGGTGCCTTTACGTGTCAGTCATCAACACTCGCAGTTTTGGCCGATTCTGGCCCGTTTCTTGGATTGTTACTCACCGTTTTTGGGTCCCGAAGCGATTTCCATAATTGTTGAACCCCAAGGTCCCCTTACATGTCGGTCATCAACACTGGCAGTTTTGGCCGATTTGGCCCGTTTCATGGACTATTACTCACCGCTTTGGGGTCCCTGGACTAAGTGGTTTCCATGGTTAACGAACCCTGTGGTGCCTTTACGTGTTGGTCATCGACAATGGCAGTTTTGGCCGATTCTGGCCCGTTTCATGGACTAATACTCACTGTTTTGGGGTCCCGGAGTGGTTTCCATGGTTAACGAACCCTGTGGTGCGTTTACGTGTCGGTCATCAACACTGGCAGTTTTGGCCGATTCTGGCCTGTTTCATGGACTATTACTCACTGATTTGGGGTGCCGAAGTGGTTTCCATGGTTAACGAACCATGTGGTGCCTTTACGTGTCGGTCATCAACACTCGCAATTTTGGCCGATTCTGGCCCGTTTCTTGGATTACTACTCACCATTTTTGGGTCCCGAAGCGATTTCCATAATTGCTGAACCCCAAGGTCCCCTTACGTGTCGGTCATCAACAATGGCAGTTTTGGCCGATTTCGCCCATTTCATGGACTATTACTCACTGTTTTGGGGTCCCAAGTGGTTTCCATGGTTAACGAACCCCGTGGTGCCTTTACGTGTTGGTCATCAACACTCGCAGTTTTGGCCGATTCTGGCCCGTTTCATGGACTAATACTCACGGTTTTGGGGTCCCGAGTGGTTTCTATACTCACCGCTTTGGGGTCCAAGTGGTTTCCCGGTTAACGAACCTCGTGGTGCCTTTTACGTGTCGGTCATCAACACTGGCAGTTTTGGCCGATTCTGGCCCGTTTCATGGATTATTACTCACTGTTTTGTGGTCCCTAAGTGGTTTCCATGGTTAACGAACCCTGTGGTGCCTTTACGTGTCGGTCATCAACACTCGCAGTTTTGGCCGATTCTGGCCCGTTTCATGGACTAATACTCACTGTTTTGGGGTCTCCGGGTGGTTTCCATGGTTAACGAACCCTGTGGTGCGTTTACGTGTCGGTCATCAACACTGGCAGTTTTGGCCGATTCTGGCCCGTTTCATGGACTATTACTCACTGTTTTGGGGTGCCGAAGTGGTTTCCATGGTTAACGAACCCTGTGGTGCCTTTTACGTGTTTGGCCACCAACACTCGCAGCTTTTGGCCTATTTCGCCCGCTTCATGGACTAATACTCACTGTTTTGGAGTCTCCGGGTGGTTTCCATGGTTAACGAACCCTGTGGTGCGTTTACGTGTCGATCATCAACACTGCCAGTTTTGGCCGATTCTGGCCCGTTTCATGGACTATTACTCACTGTTTTGGGGTGCCGAAGTGGTTTCCATGGTTAACGAACCCTGTGGTGCCTTTACGTGTCGGTCATCAACACTCGCAGTTTTTGCCGATTCTGGCCCGTTTCTTGGATTATTACTCACCGTTTTGGGTCCCGAGGCGATTTCCATAATTGTTGAACCGCAAGGTCCGCTTACGTGTCGGTCATCAACACTGGCAGTTTTGGTCGATTCTGGCCCGTTTCATGGACTATTACTCACTGTTTTGGGGTCCCGGAGTGGTTTCCATGGTTAACGAACCCTGTGGTGCCTTTACGTGTCGGTCATCAACACTCGCAGTTTTTGCCGATTCTGGCCCGTTTCTTGGATAATTACTCACCGTTTTTGGGTCCCGAAGCAATTACCATAATTGTTGAACCCCAAGATCCACTTACGTGTCGGTCATCAACACTGGCAGTTTAGGCCGATTCTGGCCCGCTTCATGGACTATTACTCACTGTTTTGGGGTGCCGAAGTGGTTTCCATGGTTAACGAACCCTGTGGTGCCTTTACGTGTCAGTCATCAACACTCGCAGTTTTGGCCGATTCTGGCCCGTTTCTTGGATTGTTACTCACCGTTTTTGGGTCCCGAAGCGATTTCCATAATTGTTGAACCCCAAGGTCCCCTTACATGTCGGTCATCAACACTGGCAGTTTTGGCCGATTCTGGCCCGTTTCATGGACTATTACTCACTGTTTTGGGGTCCCGAAGTGGTTTCCATGGTTAACGAACCTGTGGTGCCTTTACGTGTTGGTCATCAACACTGGCAGTTTTGGCCGATTCTGGCCCGTTTCATGGACTAATACTCACTGTTTTGGAGTCTCCGAGTGGTTTCCATGGTTAACGAACCCTGTGGTGCGTTTACGTGTCGGTCATCAACACTGGCAGTTTTGGCCGATTCTGGCCTGTTTCATGGACTATTACTCACTGATTTGGGGTGCCGAAGTGGTTTCCATGGTTAACGAACCATGTGGTGCCTTTACGTGTCGGTCATCAACACTCGCAATTTTGGCCGATTCTGGCCCGTTTCTTGGATTACTACTCACCATTTTTGGGTCCCGAAGCGATTTCCATAATTGCTGAACCCCAAGGTCCCCTTACGTGTCAGTCATCAACAATGGCAGTTTTGGCCAATTCTGACCCATTTCATGGACTATTACTCGCTGTTTTGGGGTCCCCGAGTGGTTTCCATGGTTAACGAACCCTGTGGTGCCTTTACGTGTTGGTCATCGACACTAGCAGTTTTGGCCGATTCTGGCCCGTTTCATGGACTAATACTCACTGTTTTGGGGTCCCCGAGTGGTTTCCATGGTTAACGAACCCTGTGGTGCGTTTACGTGTCGGTCATCAACACTGGCAGTTTTGGCCGATTCTGGCCCGTTTCATGGATTATTACTCACTGTTTTGTGGTCCCTAAGTGGTTTCCATGGTTAACGAACCCTGTGGTGCCTTTACGTGTCGGTCATCAACACTCGCAGTTTTGGCCGATTCTGGCCCGTTTCATGGACTAATACTCACTGTTTTGGGGTCTCCGGGTGGTTTCCATGGTTAACGAACCCTGTGGTGCGTTTACGTGTCGGTCATCAACACTCGCAGTTTTGGCCGATTTTGGCCCGCTTCATGGACTATTACTCACTGTTTTGGGGTGCCGAAGTGGTTTTCTGGTTAACGAACCCTGTGGTGCCTTTTACGTGTCGGTCATCAACACTCGCAGTTTTGGCCGATTCTGGCCCGTTTCTTGGATTATTACTCACCGTTTTTGGGTCCCGAAGCGATTTCCATAATTGTTGAACCCCAAGGTCCGCTTACGTGTCGGTCATCAACACTGGCAGTTTTGGCCGATTCTGGCCCGTTTCATGGACTATTACTCGCTGTTTTGGGGTCCCGAAGTGGTTTCCATGGTTAACGAACCTTGTGGTGCCTTTACGTGTTGGTCATCAACACTGGCAGTTTTGGCCGATTCTGGCCCGTTTCATGGACTAATACTCACTGTTTTGGGGTCCCCGAGTGGTTTCCATGGTTAACGAACCCGAACAGCAATCGACCTACTAGTGCCATTCCTTTTGCCATTCGGATTCTTTCGTCACAATCAGCAGTCAGCATACATGTATGCGCATGGATGCTGCACCACGGACACTGTGTGATGATTTAGTTAATACTCTACTAATCGCTTGCAGTAAATAATCGAGCCATCTTAGTGATATGCCTACTGATTATGTGAGGCTAGTCATAGCGGGGAGCAAGTTAGACTAGTGTCATGCATCTTTGTTATTACTATTTTTATTGTGCAATAACATTCAAGTAGTATCATAGACGATTGCATTTATTACATTATAGACTCATTTTGCTTTGGGTTGTGTTATATTATAGTAGCATACTGCCTCTGTTCCTTTATATAAGGTGTATTTATTTTTTGATAAAATTTCAGAATGTAAGATGCATTTCTTCTAATTCCTCGTAATTCCCTTGTTAGCCCTCCAGAAAAAGGAAAAATATCTCTATCCTGATTGTCTGTGTCTCTCCTTGTTACTCCAAACACCTCTTTCCTCATTAACTATATGCCGCATAAGTAAACTTGTCTTGGAATGCGCTATGTTAGTTGCTGAGTTACTCCCACTATGACCAGCCTGATGGGTGCTGTGACCGGATTCCGCGTCCACTGCTTAATGAAATGCACAATATTCCAGATCAAAAAATAATAATCGAGCCCTCTTTTTTTATGTGCGTATATGCTGAATTGGGCCAGGTTATTTGAGGCTGCCACGAAACCAGGCCGTCATGGTGCAGTCCAAAGCATGACATGACACAAAGTTAAATTGGCCAAGCTGGCGTGACACGAGAAACCAGGGTGTGGGTTCGGCCTGAAAATATTCGGATAAGGGGAGAAGGGGGGAGCCAAGCTAATAAAATAGTTTCAGCAATATTTCGCTTCAGTGCTATAAATATATTACATTTGCACTCTCGAATTGTTAAGATAAGGATTGTCTTTTTTCTTTTGGGAAAGCATCTAGGATTGTTAAAGATAATTGTAATAATATAATCAGTTTGTTCTTCCTTTTGGTATTCGAGTCGAAGAAGTATAGATTGTGCGCAATGCTGAAGCAAGTCACCTCTCATTTTATTTAAAGAACTCGAAGCAACATGCTTAAAAATTGAATTAATCTTTATGTTGTTTGACAACACTTTTTTGTTTATAACTGCTGGAGCACAAGTCTCAGAATCAGCATCGTATATCACAGAAACAAATCTTTACCTAATAATAAAGCAAATTGGGTTTCTTTCATCCGTCATGGCATTTTTCAGAAAAGTCCCTCCATTTTAGAGAATTCAACCCGCAGTCCAGTTTTAAGTTAAAACGAATCGTTATTTTCGTATTTTACAAAAAAGTCCCTGTCTTTTCTTGAAATCAACCCGCCGTCCGGATTTAAGCCACAACCGAACCGTTATTTTACATTTTTCAAAAAAAAAACCTAATGTTTTAGGTAATTCATCCGCGGATCATATTAAGTCAAAGAAATGCTTTTTACAATCATCCATATCTTTTAAACCGCAACTCTGATTTGAACATGTAGAATATGAATATGAGATTATTTTTACCTGTTAAGTATTTTAAAATATTTTTTTGGAATATATTTGAGTCAAACCAAATGAATTTCTAAATTATCTGTATCTTTTAAACCGTAACTTTGATTTTAACATATCATATATGAAATTTTATTAGAAAAATGTGTGAATCTAAATATGATGTTAATTTTACCTGCTAAATATTTTTCAAATATTGTTATGGACGCAAACTTATAATTTATAGTGCAAGATCCGTTCTTTTTGTACCGGCGGCGAACCAGATTGCAAATAAACACCCCATTATAACCATATAATGAAACGAAAACATCGATAAGTACAAATGCATACCTATGAAAAATGTCGCAGGGGAAAACAACAAATTTCTCATCGCAAGAGAGAGAGAGAGAGAGAGAGAGAGAGAGAGAGAGAGAGAGAGAGAGAGAGAGAGAGAGAGAGAGAGAGAGCGGGGGGAGAGAGAGAGAGAGACGCCTTAGGATTAACCATATTCGACACACGTTTTTTGTTGTTTTGTGTGAACACCGAGGCCATCGCCGGCGAGGGTGAGAAGGAGGATAAGCGGCAACACGAATATGATGCCTCGCAAAAATAAAGGAGATGGACCTATTGTGATCTTGAGTGATGGTTGTTGAGTTTAGAGCGTGTGTTATGTTTTCTCTCCCGTTGCAACGCACGGGCTCTTTTGCTAGTAAAATATATATCCTGATTAATATTTTTGACACCTACATAAAAGATTAGGATTGAGAGGGATAGGTAGTTTTTTTTTGCGAGAAAATTTCCGATCTATTCATCTTCAATCATGGCAGTACAACGAATGCCAGAAATAATAGAAATTACATCCAGATCCGAGACCACCTAGCGACAACTACCGACCTTGAAGCGAGCCAAGGCGCGCCCGTCATCGCCCTCCATCGCCGGTCGGGCACAACTTGTTGTAGTAGACAGTCGGGAAGTCGTCGTGCTAAGGCCCCGTAGGACCAGCGCGCCAGAACAGCAACCGCCGCAGATGAAGAATAACGTAGATCGAGAGGGATAGGTAGTTGACATAATAAATAGTGCTAACATTGGCTAGTTGAAGCGGATCAGATGGTGTAGCTCACGGGCTGGAGAAAGAGTGCAGCCAAATAGATCGACAGATCTCCCATCGGCCGTCACGTCATCGGCCACACAGTGTGCTTTAATTCTGATTGCAAGCAGGAGGGCGAATGGCGGTTGTTGTGCAACACTTCGCAATTGCAGGTTAATCAGGCTAGAGCTTCCGCACTTAGATCGCAGGGCCGATGAGATGAGAGCTCCTATGCGCCGCTCGTTGCGGCAAGTTGTCGAGCGGACGCACAGGCGCGTCTCCAGCTGGGCTGGGCCGGCCCATTAGCGGAACGCAGTTAAAAATCACAAAAAACACAGCTCGAGGAAGGGATCGAACCAGGGACCTCCTATGTACGAAAGAACCTAGCCAACGGGATACACAAGCTTTGTTGGTTTGCTACGGCGCGCGAAGCTAAAAGGTAATGTAGATCCGAACATTTTGTCAAATTCCGAACGCGAACATTATTTTGAAAAATTGTTTTTTAAAACAAACACTTTTCAAACTTTAGAAGAAAAACTAAAAAGCTTGAACTTTTTTTGAATATGCGAACAAAGTTTTGATAAAACGAACACTTTTAAAATATCAATCATTTTTTTGAATTTAGAGAACAAAATTTTGAAATTGAGAACAAAACTTGAACATGAACATTTTCTGAATCTTGAGAACAAATTTTGAAATGGAGAACAATTTTGGAAACATGGTCAATTTTTTAAAGCATGAACATTTTATTGAATCTCGAGAACATATTTTGAAACAAAGAACAAATTTGGAAGAACAAACAACTTCTTAAAGCAAGAATATTTTTTGAAATATTAAGAACAAATTTTGAAACAACAAAAAAATTGAAAAATCCCGAACAAATTTGGAAGCTTGAACATTTTTTGAAAATGTGAACAAAAAATTGAAAATCTGGTACATTATATGAATTTGGAAAGTTTTGAACTTTTTTGTGTAACGACAACAATTTTTAAATTTTGATCTCTACTCTCGGCTCACACGAACACGAAGAACAGAGAGTTAAAGAGGATTCTTTTGCGCCGCGTGCAATTGCGACTTTTCTGATTTCTTTCTTCTCCTTTTATTCGGGTTACAAAAGGACGTGTGGTGCCCACTATCCCTACTTGGTCGTGCCATCCCACGGATGGATCTAAGTGCTGGAAGCATTGCTCAAAACAAGCCTACGAGCTAAAAACGCTAACTGAATTTTTGAAAACTGAACATTTTATGATAACACAAACAAAATTTGAATATTTTGAAAAAAAAGGATAAAAGAAAAAGAAAATTTGGAAATCAAGTATATCTGTTGAAATCCCTGAACATTTTTTCAAACATGAACATATTTTTAAATCATGAACAAAATTTTGAAAACTAGAACAAATTATGAAACATGAACAATTTCTGAATTTGTTCAATTTGATTAAAATTTTGAACACATGAACATTTTTTGAAATTTGGAACAAATATTTGAAAATGTCTAACAAAAGAAACAGGAAAAAAACATAAATAAAAGATAGAAGAGAAATGAAAAAGAAAAGGAAACAGGAACAGAAATAGAAAAAAAACAGAGAGAAAAATTAAAAATAAAAAGTGAAAATAGATTGGTCGGTCTTGGAACCTTCTAGAAGGTTCCCAAAACCGAAAAAATCCGCTGGGAAACCTCTAGAAGATTCCTAAAACCGAAACCTTCTACGTACTACAGATGGGCCGGCCCAAATCGCTCGCTCGATGCGATCGCTCGACAGTTTGCGGCAGAGAGCGGCAAAAAGGGGTTTCCCGATGAGATCATCAATCTAGCCGTGATTGGGCTTCCTCATAGGCCTCTTCTGGTTCTAATGATTTGCATTAGAGAGATCCCAGATGGGCCGTCCCAGCCGCGCGGGATGCTGCGGCTTTTGTTTTCCTTTTTTCTCTTCTTGTTTTTGGCTTTATTTTTTTCCTTCATTTACACTTAAAAATATTACACACACACACACACACACACACAATACTATTAAAAACACATTTTTAAAAATGTTAAAAATTATTTGAAAAATATTATATAAGTTTTAAAACTTGTTGGACGAGTATTTAAAAAATGTTAAACAAGTATTTTAATAAGTATTAAAAATGTCAAAAAAGTATCTTAAAAATGTTGCGTAAGTATCAAAAATGAGTAGTCAAAAAATGTTGATCAAGTATTTAAAATGTTGAACAAGTATTTCAAAATGTTGAACAAGTATTAAAAAATGTTGAATGGGTATTAAAAAATGTTGAATGGGTATTGTAAAATGTTGAATGGGTATCTAAAAAATGTTGAATAAGTAATAACATGGTGAACAAGTATTTGAAAAAAATATCACTTACTAAAAAATGTTTTTGACACATACGAAAATGTAGAGTGAAAACGAAAACAAATATAGTAAAAAAATGAAAGAAAAACAAAAAATGTAGAGGAAAAATAGAAAATCAAACAAAAATGGAGAAGAAACAAAAGGCAAAAAAACCAAAGACGAAGAAAAAACTGCAATAAAGAATAAAAAAATAGAGAAGAAAAACTAAAAGAAACAAAAGGGAAAACAGAAGAAAAAAACGGCTCGAAAAAGCCTCAAGTAGGACGCGCCATACAAACTCACAACATGAGGGCCCTGGACGGAGTGGCTAGCAACATTGATTGAGCTGCCTGTAGACCAAGGTTTGAATCCTAATTCTCCCATTCCATTGCTTGCATTTTTAATCTTTATGCACGCGAGTGGGCCGGCCCAATACGACGCTGGTGGAGGAAAACCTTCAGCGAAATTCCCCCCGTCCTATCGCTTAAAGCGACTGCCGGCGGGTGTGGGGGGGGGGGAGCAAGTACACGTAATGACCCATGTTAATACTAATTACGCGGTAAACATTTGCTTCATAGGGAGGGGGAGGGGCAGGCCCTTGCTCGTCCCCCTGTCTCCGCCACTAGTGGGCCGTGCTTGGGCCAGCCTCACCCGGTTAGATCTGAAATCTTCGTAAACACATGTTGTCAATATTAGGAGAACCCATATAATCCAGTTATGTTCCTTTTTTTTTGAGAAAAGGGTCACATCTATAATAAAAGTTCATCGATAATTTAGAGCATATCAAAGATAATAAAAATTATATCGAGATTCCAAGACCACCGAACGATCACTCTTGACGCCAGAACGAGCTGCCGACGTGCTGCTGTCGCCTCTTTGCTACCGGTGTCGGCTGGACCTTGTCGATGACAGTCGGAAAGTCCTTTGCACGTGCACCCTGGAGCCATAGTTGTCATCGTTAAACCTAGCATAGATCTGAAGCACGTGACACCTAATCTCGCCACATGACGAGAAGCAACCCTAACCCACCACCCCATGGAGATGGCATGAATCTATGACAGAGTGAAGCCGGGAAGACAAATTGGAAGAAGAAGCGTCGCCATCTGTCCGGGCGCCGCACCTGCGAGGACAAAAAAAATCCTAATCTAAACTACTAATTGAAGCGAAGGTACCGGGACTCTCCTCCCGGCCACCGGCTGACGGAGAGGCAGGCATAGGGAAGGTGAATCCACGGACTCGTCGGAGAAGTATAGAGGGAAAAGTTTTCCCTAACTGCGTAGTGTTACGAAGGGAACATGAAGAAGTTGGTCGCAATGCTACGAACAAAATGTTTGGGATGCAATTATGTTCTTTTGACAAAAGTAGGCCTTTTTGACATCAATATGGATTTATATACTTCATAATATGCTTTAGTTAGTGCTATAAAAATAGGCTATGCCTATTGTAGTTAAAAATCTTGATTTGAATTGATGAAGTGTAATATTTATTGTAGTGCGTTGTGCCTCGCAGGACTCACGTCATAGTTGGTCACGAGGTGTGTTTTTCAAATTAGAGAAGGTTAGGGGTTTCTTGCAAAATATATGGCCTTTTTTGAGAAAAAAGTTCATCCACCCCTGCAGAATTGCACTGTTTTTTTTTCAATAATAAGTTGTGACCGACTATGGGTTAGGCTCCTGAAAAAAGATCTAGTGTCAGCCACTTTCTTTATGCACCATCTAATTCCCATCCAATGGCTGTAAACGGATCAAGGCACTGTTTATCTTCCTCCCTTCTTTCTTCCATGCAACATCATTCTTCCTCCTCGCGGCACTCGAAACGAAATGCTTACATGATGGATCACTCGAGTGACTTGTTGTTTGAAATTATTAATGATGCCAAAGGTGTAAGTAAGCATGCTTCTATGGTCCAAACTCAATTGGAACAGGTTGCTAAATCTCAAAGTGAATTGCTCAATGAAATGAATAACAACATAAATGATCATGCTATTAGAGTAATGACTAGAGGAGGTAGAATGACTCAGGAGCCCCTTTAAACTGAAGGTCCCCCTAAAAGAATTGAACAAGACTCAAAAAACTAATATTAATGCACCTAGTCCATCTAAAAAGAACAAGAACAAGAAAAATGATAAACTTTGCATACTTCTAGTGAACCCGAGATAGAAAAACCTTCCGAGGATAATAATGATGTCTCTATTTCTGATGCTGGAACACAATTTGGTGAGGAACACTCACCTAGTGATAATGATATTGACAATGATGATGTTCATGTAGATGCTCAACCAGACAATGATAAAGAATCAGATAATGATGTTGAAATAGAACCCACTATTGATCTTGATAACCCACCGTCTAAAAATAAACGTTATGATAAGAGATAGTTTGCTGCTAGAAAACATGGTAAAGAAAGAGCAACATGTGTTCAAAAACCCATGCCCTTTCCACCCAAACCATCTAAGAAAAAGGATGAGGAAGAATTTGAACGCTTTGCTGAAATGCTTAGTCTAGTCTTTTTGCATACTCGTTTGAATGATATTTTGAAGATGGCCCCTTATGGTAAATACATGAAATATATTGTCACTAATAAAAAAAATTACCTGAAGCTGAAATCTCCACCATGCTTGCAAACTACTCTTTTAAGGATGGAGGACCTAAGAAATTAGGAGATCCAGGAATCGCACCTATACCATGCTCCATTAAAAGAAACTATGTCAAAACTGCTCTATGTGATTTAGGAGCCGGTGTTAGTGTTATGCCTTTCTCTTTATATAAAGACTTGATTTGACTAAACTCACGTCCACTGAAATATCATTGCAAATAGCTGACAAATCAACTCCTAGGTGTTTGTGAGGATGTGCCCAATGTAGTTGCAAATATTACTTAACAAACTTTGTTATAGTTGATATGCCCGAGGATGACAACATGTTGATTATCCTTGGTAGACCCTTTTTAAATACTGCAGGGATTGTTATTGATTGCAATAAAAGCATGGTCACTTTTTCATATCAATGGTAATGAGCATACGGTGCACTTACTGAAGAAACAATTTCAAGTGAACAGCATTAATGTTCTTGAAAAGACTCCAACAATTACTATTGGAAGTTTTCAACTTCCTCTTCCTACCGCCAAAAAGAAATATGAAACACTTATTGTGTTGGAAATATGCCCTAGAGGCAATAATAAAATGGTTATTATTATATTTCCTTGTTCATGATAATTGTCTATCGTTCATGCTATAATTGTGTTATCCGGAAATTGTAATACATGTGTGAATGCATAGACCACAACATGTCCCTAGTGAGCCTCTAGTTAACTAGCTCGTTGATCAATGGATGGTTACGGTTTCCTAACCATGGACATTGGATGTCATTGATAACGGGATCACATCATTGGGAGAATGATGTGATGGACAAGACCCAATCCTAAGCATAGCACAAGATCGTGTAGTTCGTTTGCTAGAGCTTTTCTAATGTCAAGTATCATTTCCTTAGACCATGAGATCGTGTAACTCCCGGATATCGTAGGAGTGCTTTGGGTGTACCAAAGCGCCACTGGCGTAAGCGGGTGGCTATAAAGGTATACTACAGGTATCTCCGAAAGTGTCTGTTGGGTTGGCACGGATCGAGACTGGGATTTGTCACTCCGTATGACGGAGAGGTATCTCTGGGCCCACTCGGTAATGCATCATCATAATGAGCTCAATGTGACCAAGTGGTTGGTCACAGGATCATGCATTACGATACGAGTAAAGTGACTTGCCGGTAACGAGATTGAACGAGGTATTGCGATACCGACGATCGAATCTCGGGCAAGTAACGTACCGATTTCAAAGGGAATTGAATACGGGATTCCTTGAATCCTCGACATTGTGGTTCATTCGATGAGATCATCGTGGAACATGTGGGAGCCAACATGGGTATCCAGATCCCGCTGTTGGTTATTGGCCGGAGAGCAGTCTCGGTCATGTGTGTGTGATTCCCGAACCCGTAGGGTCTACACACTTAAGGTTCGGTGACGCTAGGGTTATTAGGAAGACTTGTAAGTGATTACCGAATGTTGTTCGGAGTCCTGGATGAGATCCCAGACATCACGAGGAGTTCCGGAATGGTCCGGAGGTGAAGATTTATATGTGGGAAGTTTTCATACGGTCACCGAAAAAGTTCGTGGGCATATCGGTATTGTACCGGGGCCATCGGAGGGGTCCCGGGGGTCCACCGGGAGGGGGCACCTCTCTCAGAGGGCCTCATGGGACGTAGTGGGCAGGGAACCAACCCCTGGAGGGCTAGGCACCCCCCTTGGGCCCATGCGCCTAGGGTTTGGGGGGGAGAAACCCTAGAGGGGGCGCCCCCCTTGCTTGGGGGGCAAGCCCCCTCCCCTTGGCCGCCGCCTCCCTCTAGATCTCATCTAGAGGGGCCGCCCCTTCCCCTTCCCTATAAATAGAGGCGGGGAGGCTGCACACCACATCCAAGGCGCAGCCCCTCCCTCCCAACACCTCCCCTCCTCCATTAAGAGCTTGGCGAAGCCCTGCCGGAGTACTGCCTCTCCACCACCACCACCACGCCGTCGTGCTGCTGTTGGAGATCTCTTCCTCAACCTCTCGATCCTCCTTGCTGGATCATGGTGCTGGAGACGTCTTCGCTCCGTACGTGTGTTGAACGCGGAGGTACCATCCGTTCGGCGCTAGGATCATCGGTGATTTGGATCACGACGAGTACGACTCCATCAACCCCGTTCTCTTGAACGCTTCCGCTCGCGATCTACAAGGGTATGTAGATGCACTCCTCTCTCTCGTTGCTAGATAACTCCATAGATTGATCTTGGTGATGCGTAGAATTTTTTTATTTTCTGCAACGATCCCCAGTAGTGGCATCATGAGCTAGGTCTATGCATAGTCTCTATGCACGAGTAGAACACAAGATTATTGTGGGCGTTGATTTTGTCAATTTTCTTGCCAGTACTAGTCTTATCTTGTTTCGGCGGCATCATGGGATGAAGCGGCCCGGACCGACCTTACACATACGCTTATGTGAGACAGGTTCCATCGACTGACATGCACTAGTTGCATAAGGTGGCTAGCGGGTGTCTGTCTCTCCCACTTTAGTCGGATCGGATTCGATGAAAAGGGTCCTTATGAAGGGTAAATAGAAATTGGCATATCACATTGTGGTTTTTGGTGTAGGTAAGAAAGGTTCTTGCTAGAACCCTATTGCAGCCACGTAAAAACATGCAACAACAATTAGAGGACGTCTAACTTGTTTTTGCAGCATATGCCTTGTGATGTGATATGGCCAAAAAGGATGTGATGAATGAAATATATGTGATGTATGAGATTGATCATGTTCTTGTAATAGGAATCACGACTTGCATGTAGATGAGTATGACAACCTGCAGGAGCCATAGGAGTTGTCTTTATTTATTGTATGACCTGCGTGTCATTGAATAACGCCATATAATTACTTTACTTTATTGCTAAACCATTAGCCATAGTAGTAGAAGTAATCGTTGGCGTGACAACTTCATGAAGACACGATGATGGAGATCATGGTGTCATGCCAGTGACGATGATGATCATGGCGCCACGAAGATGGAGATCAAAAGGAGCAAAATGATATTGGCCATATCATGTCACTATTTGATTGCATGTGATGTTTGTCATGTTTTACATCTTATTTGCTTAGAACAACGGTAGCATAAATAAGATGATCCCTCATAATAATTTCAAGAAAGTGTTCCCCCTAACTGTGCGCCGTTGCGAAAGTTTGTTGTCTCGAAGCACCACGTGATGATCGGGTGTGATAGATTCTAACGTTCACATACAATGGGTGTAAGCCAGATTTACACATGCAAAACACTTAGGTTGACTTGACGAGCCTAGCATGTACAGACATGGCCTCGGAACACAAGAGACCGAAAGGTCGAACAGGAGTTGTATAGAAGATACGATCAACATAAAGATGTTCACCGATGATGACTAGTCCGTCTCACGTGATGATCAGACACGGCCTAGTTGACTCGGATCATGGATCACTTAGATGAATAGAGGGATGTCTATCTGAGTGGGAGTTCATTAAATAATTTGATTGGATGAACTTAATTATCATGAACTTAGTCTAAAACTTTTGCAATATGTCTTGTAGATCAAATGGCCCACGCTAATGTTGCCCTCAACTTCAACGCGTTCCTAGAGAAAACCAAGCTGAAAGACGATGGCAGCAACTATACGGACTGGGTCCGAAACTTGAGGATCATCCTCATAGCTTCCATGAAAGCATATGTCCTAGACGCACCGCTAGGTGAAGCACTTGTTTTCCCAGCAACTCAAGACGTTATGAATGCCTGGCAGTTGCGTAGTGATGATTACTCCCTGGTCTAGTGCGGCATGCTTTACAGCTTAGAAGTGGGGCTCCAAAAACGTTTTGAGCAGCACGGAGCATATGAGATGTTCCAAGAGCTGAAAATGGTTTTCTAAGCTCATGCCCGGGTCGAGAGATATGAAGTCTCCGGCAAGTTCCACAGTTGTAAGATGGAGGAGAATGGATCTGTCAGCGAGCACATACTCAAAATGTCTGGGTTGCACAACCGCTTGTCTCAACTGGGAGTTAGTCTCCTGGATGACGCGGTCATTGACAGAATCCTCCAGACGCTCCCACCTAGCTACAAAAGCTTTGTGATGAACTACAATATGTAGGGGATGGTGAAAACCATTCCTGAGGTATTTTCAATGCTGAGATCAGTGGAGGTGGAGATCAAAAAGGAACATTAAGTGTTGATGGTCAATAAAACCACTAGTTTCAAGAAAGGCAACGGTAAGAAGAACTTCAAGAAGGACGGCAAGGGAGTTGCCGCGCCCGGTATGCCAGTTGCCGGGAAGAAGCCAAAGCATGGACCCAAACCTGAGACTGAGTGCTTTTATTGCAAGGGAAGCGTGCACTAGAAGCGGAACTGCCCCAAGTACTTAGCGGACAAGAAGGCTGGCAACACCAAAGGTATATGTGATATACATGTAATTGATGTGTACCTTACCAGTACTCGTAGTAGCTCCTGGGTATTTGATACCGGTGCGGTTGCTCCTATTTGTAACTCAAAACAGGAGCTGCGGAATAAGCGGAGACTGGCGAAGGGCGAGGTGACGATCGCGTCGGGAATGGTTCCAAGGTCGATGTGATCGTCTGCCGCACGCTACCTCTACATTTACCTACGGGATTAGTTTTAAACCTCAATAATTGTTATTTAGTGCCAGCTTTGAGCATGAACATTGTATCTGGATCTCGTTTAATTGAAATGGCTACTCATTTAAATCCGAGAATAATGGTTGTTCCATTTAGATGAGAGATATGTTTTATGGTCATGCCCGCTGTCAATGGTTTATTCTTAATGAATCTCGAGCGTGATGTTACACATATTCATAGTGTGAATACCAAAAGATGTAAGGTTGATAACGATAGTCCCACATACTTGTGGTATCGCTATGACCTTGGTCACATTGGTATCAAACGCATGAAGAAGCTCCATGCTGATGGACTTTTAGAGTCTCTTGATTACGAATCATTTGACACATGCGAACCATGCCTCATGGGCAAAATGACCAAGACTCCGTTCTCCGGAACAATGGAGCGAGCAACCAACTTATTGGAAATCATACATACTGATGTGTGCGGTCCAATGAGCATTGATGCTCGCGGAGGCTATCATTATGTTCTCACTCTCACCGATGACTTAAGTAGATATGGGTATGTCTACTTGATGAAACACAAGTCTGAGACCTTTCAAAAGTTCAAGGAATTTCAGAATGAGATAGAGAATCAACGTGACCGAAAAATAAAGTTCTTATGATCAGATCGTGGGGGAGAATATTGAAGTCACGAATTTGGTACGCACTTAAGGAAATGTGGAATCGTTTCACAACTAACACCGCCTGGAACACCTCAGCGTAACGGTGTGTCCGAACGTCATAATCGCACTCTGTTTGATATGGTGCGATCTATGATGTCACTCACCGATTTACCGCTATCATTTTGGGGATACCATCTAGAGACAACTACATTCACTTTAAATAGGGCACCATCTAAATTCGTTGAGACGACACCGTATGAGTTATGGTTTGGGAAGAAACCTAAGCTGTCGTTTCTAAAAGTTTGGGGATGCGATGCTTATGTCAAGAAACTTCAACCTGAAAAGCTCGAACCCAAGTCGGAAAAATGTGTCTTCATAGGATACCCTAAGGAAACCTGATGTAGGGTGGAACCCTATGGGGAGATCTTTCACGAATTGGAGGTGGAATCCCCAAGAACAAGATGAACAAAAGAGGGAAAACAAGAGGAACACTCAATAACAAGTCAAATCACACATCCACTAGACAATCAAACACATAAGATCCACAAGGTACATGAACAACAAAGGGAAATAAGATACATGGTAGAGTTCATCCCAAATCCTATGGAGGAGATGAGGGCTTGATGATCCTATGATTGGGATCCTTCCCCAAGAAGGAGGTCTTGATGTTTGGTCACTCCAAGAGGAGGTCTTGATCTCCTAGTGGAGTGGATCCATGGAGCAAAGCTCTCATATGTCTAACATATCCTTTTCTTCCCCTAACAAATGGTCTAGGTACGGAATATATAGCCTTGGGGTCGAAGTGGGTGAAGAGGGGCTCGGATTGGGGATCACAGCCGCCCATCCTGATGAGCCCGTGCACATGGGGTAAGTTGGGCCCGTGCGCACGGGGGTCCCGTGGGCTAGTGGTGGTCACACTCATCCTCTCATTGGAAATGCTCTCAATGTCACATATGGTGGAGTCACTCATGTCACTCATGTGGTGGTGGCTCTCCTCACATGGCAAATGGGGCATCTCATGATATGTGGGTGTCGGAGAGATGTTGGTGCAAATGTCTCCATGCTCAACTACTATCGTTGCCTTGGTTGAAGGGATAGTCCCATGCTCAACCTTCTTGTCACCGTCTTGTGGTTGGAGGCCCATATGATGTGGCACCTCATAGCTCGTCTTCATTACCGAAGGGAATGTCCCATGCTCGGCCATCTTCCTTGAGGGGCTTCCGAAGATGGAAGTGTCGCCCTCACTCGTAGGTGGTCGCCTTGTTGTTGAAATTGTCGATGTAGGCGAACTCACAGGAAGTAGGCGAAGATGCCGTACGTCCAAAGGCGAAGATGCCTTGAGAACACTTGGCAAAGATGCCGAAGTGGTTGAGCGTCGTCATGGTCGTGGTTGTCTCGCGGTCTTCTTTTGTGCTCTTGAAGCTTGGACTTGGCATGAAGTAGGGCTTGTTGGGGCTTGTGCATTTGCGCTTGTGGAGGATCTTCATGATGATGATGTTGTTGTCGTGCTTGAGCTCGTAGTAGATTTCATTCGTCGTCGTCGTGCACATGATGCTTGGATGTGACTTGCCCTTCATGACGATGTTGATCACGAACGTGATGGTGGTCGCCATGTAGATGTGGACGAGGACGATTTGCACATGCATCTTTTTCGCGCTCCGAAGACTTGTGGCTTGAACGTCGCCGCCTTGAAGATGACGAGGGGGAAGAAGACTTGATCAAGGTTCTAATCTCCTCCATCCTTGCATCTTGCTCCTCTTTATGTGCGGAAAGCTTCTTGTCGATGTTTCCCTTTTCCTTGCTTCGGAGTGACGAATGTCGATGGAGATGTTCTCGATGCGCTCTCGCAATCTTGATTGTGCGCCTTTCATTTGTCGTTTTATCTAAGATGGACGCTATGTTGATGTAGTTGTCCACACCGTCGTTATTGTCGGAGACCGGAGAGGAAATGCCTTGCCTATCCATCACAAGACTCGAGCAAAGGTGAGTAGGAAATGAGATAAACTATACCAAGCTACCTTTTCCCAAAGTTGAGGATGTATCTTGTATCACTCAATGTGAAATGAAAGAATAGTGGAATTGGTACCGGACTTGTTCACTCACACCTACAAGTAAAAGCTTATGGTAGATCTCGGTGAGGATAGTGGCACAAAAATTTGATGCAAAATGTTAGCAAGAGTCAATAATGTTGGAAAAGATTCACAAATTTGCAAGTGAAACAAGTAGACCAATAGCAAATGTGGTACACAGAAACACACACACGGATAGATAAATGGGGTCGTGCAATCAAGGAATGAGGAAAAAATGTGGAGTCCACGGAAAATGCTCATGTTGCACAACTCAAGAGAGACGCTAGCACGATTGCTCAATAGGCGGATACGACACTTGTGCACAACCTATAAGATGCAAAATGGATAAACTTTATATCCCAAGTATGCTATGTATGTATGGTTCCCGGTGTTTCTCTCAAGATGATCCAAGATGATCGGATATGACAATCTTATGTGCAATGGGGTATGATGCTATGGCACTTGCTTACAAGCTTCTTTGCTCTCTTTCTTTTGCTTAAAAGCTTTATTCTTTTTTTCTATGGCCACCTTTGCACAATGCACAAACCAAGATAGCAATTGAGTATATGTGGGAACAAACTTGTGACATGAGATATGATACCAAGATATGCACCACGATGATATGGTATGTATGATATGGAAGGGTGGATCTCTAATGTGCACAAGTAACGTGGCCCTGCAATACTCAAATGGCTAGTCTCGATAGGCAAGTAACGCAAAATTGGCTAGGGGTTATCAATGCAATTGCAAGGGGAATGTACAATGGTGTCGTCGAAGTTACCATCCTTCGCGATGATGAGTAGCGGTGTTCTTGATGTAGTTACCAAGATGATGTAGACTCGTCCCTAAGTAGCCGAAACACCTTAGGAAACGGTAAAAACCGCGAACTCAAAATCTCAAATGACAAATGACAAATGGTGGTAGCTTAAAGCGGTGGTGTTTCACTAGGCAATGCAGAAGTGGAATGATGGGTTATGCGAGTCAATGTTGAAGTTGCCATCCCTAAGTAGCCGAAACACCTTAGGAGACACAACACACAACTCAAACAAGCTCAAACAAAATTGGGTTAAGTTGGGATGGTGGAAGTGTATGGTGGGTAAGCCTATGTGGAAATTGTGGTGGTGGTTGATGAAGAAGCAACCGTCCCTAAGTAGCCGAAACACCTTAGGAGGCTCAAATCACGACTCAAGCAACCACTAATGCTAAGGGGATCAAGATGGGTTAGGTTGCAAAAGTCGATGGTGGTGTAGCGGATGATATGGTGGAAGGCCTAGGCAATCTTGCAAAAATGCCGAAATTTTGATGGATTCAAATGGTGATGGAACCTATCTAGGTGGATGGGGGATGTCAATAGCTACTCAACGAGCTAAAGAACGCAAAAATCGGACTCCGGATGTGGAAGTTATGGGCAAAACGGTGGACTGCCACGCGCTGTTGTGGGGGCCGTCTTGCAGAGTCTAGGGCCCGTGGGCACGGGGTCCCGAGCGCACGGTACACACACCGAGGGCACGGGGTCACCTGGGATGTGCGGGTTTGGCGGATTTCTTGGCGATTTGGGCTCCAAATGGATGGATCTCGTGGCTGGGGTTGAGGTGGGGGTAGCAGGGGGTGGTATGGAGGACGAAGGGAGAGCAGAAGAAACACACTGGAAGGGCCGTGCGCACGGGGTCTGACAGGCCCGTGTGCACGGGGGCCCGTGTGCATGGGGTCCCGATGGCCCGTGTGCACAGGGTCCTCGAGGAGCGGATGAACTGCTCCGGATCCGAGGGGAATTTCAAAATTGGGGTCAAATTTGAAGGATGGAAGGTAAGGGAAGGTGGTAGAGGGGTGGATCTACTTGCTAAACACCAAATCCATGGATCAAATCCAAAAAATCACACTAAACCAACAAATCACAAAAAAAAATTTGGGGCTATTTTTGGTGGGGATTTTCGGATTTAGGACGAAATCACACAAAGCTAGGCTAGAAAACAAAGAGGGGGGCTCCAATTTTATGAGAAACCATGGCTCATGATACCATATGATGTAGGGTGGAACCCTATGGGGAGATCTTTCAAGAATTGGAGGTGGAATCCCCAAGAACAAGATGAACAAAAGAGGGAAAACAAGAGGAACACTCAATAACAAGTCAAATCACACATCCACTAGACAATCAAACACATAAGATCCACAAGGTACATGAACAACAAAGGGAAATAAGATACATGGTAGAGTTCATCCCAAATCCTATGGAGGATATGAGGGCTTGATGATCCTATGATTGGGATCCTTCCCCAAGAAGGAGGTCTTGATGTTTGGTCAGTCCAAGAGGAGGTCTTGATCTCCTAGTGGAGTGGATCCATGGAGCAAAGCTATCATATGTCTAACATATCCTTTTCTTCCCCTAACAAATGGTCTAGGTACGGAATTTATAGCCTTGGGGTCGAAGTGGGTGAAGAGGGGCTCGGATTGGGGATCACAGCCGCCCATCCTGATGAGCCCATGCGCACGGGGTAAGTTGGGCCCGTGCGCATGGGGGTCCCGTGGGCACGGTACAGGCCCGTGTGAAGGAAATATGCCCTAGAGGCAATAATAAAGTTATTATTTATTTCCTCATATCATGATAAATGTTTGTTATTCATGCTAGAATTGTATTAACCGGAAACATAATACATGTGTGAATACATAGACAAAACTATGGTCACTAGTATGCCTCTACTTGACTAGCACATTAATCAAAGATGGTCATGTTTCCTGACCATAGACATGTGTTGTAATTTGATTAGTGGGATCACATCATTAGAAGAATTATGTGATCGACATGACCCATTCATTAGCCTAGCACTTGATCGTTTAGTATCTTGCTATTGCTTTCTTCATGACTTATACAAAGTTCCTGCAACTATGAGATTGTGCAACTCCGTTTACGGAAGAACACTTTGTGTGCTACCAAAGCGTCTAGCGTAGCTGTGTGATTATAAAGGTGCTCTATAGGTGTTTCCGAAGGTACATGTTGAGTTGGCATAATTCGAGATTAGGATTTGTCACTCCGATTGTCGGAGAGGTATCACTGGGCCCTCTCGGTAATACTCATCACCTAAGCCTTGCAAGCATGTAATTAATGAGTTAGTTATAAGATGGCGTATTATGAGCGAGTAAAGAGACTTGCCGCAGCGAGATTGAACTAGGTATTGGATACCGACGATCAAATCTCGGGCAAGTAACATACCGATGACAAAGGAACAAAGTATGTTGTTATGCGGTTTGACCGATAAAGATCTTAAGTAGAATATGTAGGAACCAATATGGGCATCTAGGTCCGCTATTGGTTATTGACCGAGACGTGTCTCGGTCATGTCTACATTGTTCTCGAACCGTAGGGTCCGTGACGCAGCAAGGTTTCGATGAGCGGTTATATTATGAGTTTATGTATTTTGATGTGCGAAGTTTGTTGAGTCCGGATGTGATCACGGACATGGCGAGGAGTCCGGAAATGGTTGAGACATAAAGATTGATATATTGGGCGACTATATTCGGACACGGAAAGGTTCGGATGTTTCGGAGAAAACCGGAGTTGGGGGGTTACGGAACCCCGGGAGAGTTAATAGGCCACATGGGCCTAGGTGGGAAGAGAGAGGCGGCCGGGGTGGGGCCGCCTCTCCCTCCAGTCCAATTGGACTAGGAGGCGCCCCCCTTTCCCCTCTCCTCCTTCCTTCCCTCCTAGTAGGAGTAGGAAAGGGAATCCTACTCCTACTAGGAGGAGGATTCCTCCTCCCTTGGCGCGCCCCAAGGGGGCCGGCCGGCCTCTGATGGATTCATGTACCTAGGGTAGGGTCATAGGCCTGACCTAAACGTCTTACCCAAGGACACCCTTAGAAGAGATCACCTTCCAGTCGACCAACGAGGAACCCACTCGACTGACTAGAAGGACTCGACCATGGAGACTCACTCGACCACCAGAAGGTCAGAAGGCACTCTGCATTGCAACGGCCTGTAATTGAATAGACTTAATGATAGTTAAGGCACTTTATGTGGGGCGTTACCAGTAACGCCCCAGACTTAATGTACTTTAACCCCTTCATTATGTGGGCTGGCTAGGGTCCTGGCGCACTCTATATAAGCCACCCCCCTCCACAGGCAGAGGGGTTCGCACTCTTGTAACACCTATACACATAATCCACTCGACCGCCTTAGGGCTCCGAGACGTAGGGCTTTTACTTCCTCCGAGAAGGGCCTGAACTCGTACATCGCTTGTGTTTACAACCTCTCCATAGCTAGGACCTTGCCTCTCCATACCTACCCCCCACTCTACTGTCAGACTTAGAACCACGATAGTTGGCGCCTACCGTGGGGCAGGTGTTTTAGCGATTTTGTGGAGAAGTTGCGGTACTTCCGAGTACTTTCATCATGATGACTGCTGGAGTTTTGGTCGAGGGGTGCGAGATCCGTCTCGGCGCTCTCACCTTTGTCGCTGACGACTCCGTGTGGCTCCAGGAGGCTCCACTCGACATCGATGCGCTCCCCGTCCACGGTGCGACGCATTTTCGCGCATGTGTCCGCGGCGTTCTGCTGCGGCAACCGTCGATCCCATATCGGTCGACTCCTTTATCGGCCACCCGCCCGGTCTCCCTCCAGCACAAGCGCTCTGGTCGATCGAGGCTCTAGCGGTGGGTGAAGCACGCGGTGGCCCGCCAGACAGCCACCGCCCAAGTCGCGGCAATCGAGCCCGCGAATCTCTCTGACCTGTTCGATCTGTCGGTGGCTCGAGAAGCGCATCGAATGCGATAGCGATGATCCAGCGGCGGAAAACCTCATGGTTGGCGGCCCGCGATCCTCCGGCCGCCCATGGGGTCGGGCGGGCGGTGGAAGTGATCCCACAAGACCACGAAGAGTACCAGCCGAGACACTCGACTCTGCGAGAGAAGAGCTTCACCGCAGGAACATGGATGCCCTGCATACTCCCATCGCGGGAGAAACCCCGAGGCTCGCGCCTTGGAGGAGGCACGTTTGGCCAATGTTGCTGAGCAGCGCTCGCTGGAGAACCTTCGGCGAGCACTCGGCAGCAGTGGCAGCGAATTCTGAAGCGGTCGGCGTCGACTCTTCCCGCCGACTCGGGTATACCGCCGCCAATTCAGAATTTAGCGGCTGCAACCCGTATAGCGAGAATCCATCCAGCCTACGGTCGGAAGTGGGAGAGGCTTGATCTGAGATCGAAGATTTACTCCGAGCAGCGAAGACCAGAACTCAGCCGTGTCGCGATCGCGCAGCCGAATTCACGGTCGATCCGTCGCTGCGAATCTTTATTCGATCGACTCACAGATCCCGAGATCGCCTCCGCGGCGGGAAGAAGCGCGACAACCGGCGAGATCGATATAGAGACCGACACGACCGGGATAGACAGCGTCAGTGCTGTTTCCCCTCGAGGAAGGTCTTACGCTCCTCGGAGGATGATGAGCGTCGATTCGATCTGGCGAAGAGTTCGATCGACCCGAGGAACCGAGCTTGACAGCGCGATCCATTATCGTGCAAGGCTTGGTCGGCCGGAACAAAGCCCATCGGCGGACCGAGAGATGCACCTGAGCGATCGAGTGCATGTTTCTAGTCGAGTGTTTTAGCAGGCTATCAGATCATGATGATTCCCCCAATTTCAGGTTGGCAGCAGGGCAACAAATTCCTTTGGGAGTCCAAGCACTGAAACTTGGCGAAAGATTACCAAGTGGCTGTCAGTTGGTGGTGGGAATGACGAGGTGGCCATGAAGCATTTGCCCCTCATGTTGGAAGGTTACGCTAGGCGTGGTTGAATCGAGTTACCTCCTAGCAGTATATACACTTGGGAAGATTTGTCACGAGTGTTCGTCGAACTTTGAAGGAACACGCAAGTGACCAGCTGGTTTGAATGAGCTGCAAGTCGTGTGTAGAAGACCAATGAGACTCTCCGAGAGTACATTGAGAGGTGGATCACTCGCACCATCTTGTGGAAAATGTGTCGATGATCGGGCAGTTTGCGCCTTCAAAGATGGCGTCAAGAACGAGGAATTGAGTCTAAAGTTTGGTCGAACCGGGACATGACCCTAAGTCGAATGATGGAGATTGCTACCAAATGCAATGGCGAGGAAGAGACCGACTCGAGCGGCAAGTACAAGCCAAGTCGATCGGAGAAGGAAATTCAATCGGAAGCGAAGCGGAAGCCGAGCCAGCAGCTCTGGAGAGGCCACGGCGTAACTTCGAGGGAAAGTTCAAGGGAAGCCAAAGGATCACGGAATCCTAAGAAAGTAAAAGATAAGGAAGGAAACAACGTGATGGATATGCCATGCCACATCCACACGAAGAAAGATGAAGAGGGCAACATCATTTACCCAAAGCACACCACTCGCCGATGTCGACTCTGATCCGGCGGCCAGGGAAAACAGGTCAAGGACAAGGAGAAGGAGTCGACAAGGCCGGAGACAAAGAGGGCGGTGAGGAAGAATATCGCATGTCAACTCCACTCGATGATCTTCGCAGATGTGGAAAGCAAGAGTCGTGAAAGTCATTAACGTGAGGTGAACATGGTTGCCCAGCAAAACCAAGTTATACGAGATGGTCCCAAACACCCATCACATTCGACCAATCTGATCACCCGACTCATATTGCCACCCACGGGAGGCAAGCCTTGGTGGTCGATCCGGTTGTTGAAGGCACTCGGTAGCGAAAGTCTTGATGGGCGGTGGTAGTGGGCTGAACTTGTTGTATCTGAACCTGCTTGAAAGGAATGGGCATCGATGTCGATTGAGCACCGACAACATGAGTTTCCACGAGTCATACCGGGAAGAAAGCCGACTCACTCGGCCAAATAGCTCTGGGCGTGGTTTTGGTGATTCCAAGCATTTTCGCAAGGAAAAGTTGACCTTTGAGGTTGTGGATTTTCGAGTCGTACCACGCCATTTTGGGGAGGCCAGCCTATGCACGGTTCATGGCTCGACCATGTTCGTGTACTTCAAACTGAAAATGCCCGGCCCCAAAGGGTGATCCATCATAGGGGATCGGAAAAAGCGAAGAGTGCTTTGAAGGGCTCAAAGATTGCGATTCGGTGACAGCGGTCGAGTTCGAAGAGTACAAACAAAGCGCAGATCCGAGTGATTTGTTGAGATCAAGAAACCCGCCACAGAATCTGCATTTCGATTAAATGCGGTGAGGCGAAGCCTGTTCACATTCACCCGACCGACCCCAATGCAGCACCGACCAACATCTCCACAACACTCGACCCAAAATAGGAAGAAGCGCTCATCCAGTTCCTCCGTGAGAACTGGGACATTTTTGCATGGAAGCCCGCTGACATGCCAGGTGTTCCCAGGGGACTGGCTGAGCATCGCCTCAGAGTCGACAAGTCAGCAAAACCGGTCAAAGAGCATCTTCGGCGGTCCGCCGTCCAGAATTAAAGGCTATTGGTGAAGAAGTGGCTCGACTGTTGGCAGCAGGATTTATCCGAGAGATATACCACTCCGAGTGGCTCGCTAATGTTTTCATGGCTCCCAAGAAGGACAAATCACTCCGCATGTGCATCGATTTCAAGCACATCAATCGGGCCTGCCTGAAAGATCATTTTCCTCTCCCTCGCATAGATCAAATTGTTGACTCGACCGCGGGATGTGAGAGATTGTCTTTTCTAGACGCATATTCCGGGTATCATCGGATCCGTCTGTATGGACCCGGCGAAATAAAACAACTTTGATCACTCCATTGGTTGCTTACGCTATATCACCATGCCATTCGGCCTCAAAAATGCGAGCCACATTTATGTGAATGATTGAAGTGTCTTCTCACTCAAATCAGTCGGAATGTGGAAGCGTATATGGATGATATCGTCGTTAAGTCGCGAAAAGGTTCTGTTGGGGATATTACCACTAGGTGTAAACCGGCCGAGATTGGGCCGGGTTAGCTTTGCTAGTGGTGTAGTTAAGGAAAGGCCCAAGGCCTATAGTCGGTTTAGAGCTTGTAGCCGTAAACCGGCCTGATGTATAACTTGTATTGTAAGTTAGGAATAAGGAGATACCAACGGGATACAGTATGAACGGTTGGGACTCTATAAACCGGCAGGCGTCACTTTCGTGTATATAAGGGGCGACCGGCGGTTCAAGATAGACAACCACAACTCGAGCCTAAGCGAAGCTTGTTTGCTCCTAGCCATCGAGACTATCAATTCCATCACAAACTAGGCGTAGGCTTTTACCTTCATCGAAGGGGCGAACTAGTATAAACCCTCGTGTCTTTGTGTCGCTTTAACCCTGCAAGTAAACCCGTTGCGATGGCTCCACGACTAAGTCCTTATGCTAGGACATCTGCCGTGACAAATCCACGACGGTTGGCGCCCACCGTGGGGCTATCGCGACGATGGTTTGGCGATCTTGGAGGGCAAGCTCAAAGGACTCGAAGGCTACGTCGTGGCGGATGACCAAGAGTCGTCGTGGCGGATCTACATTGACAATGCTGGATGGGGTCCGAGGCGATTCAATCGAGTATGGATACGGGTCCCCTTGGTGGCATGCGTCTTCATCGGCAAGATCGGAGGGCTGAGCGGACATACGCACCGACCTCGTCGAGACGGCTCGGTCGCGGCGCAACCAGCCGGGCTAAACCGGCTGCGAAGCATGTCTTCGTTGGAGTTACCCATGGAGGGGAATATGATGCGGTTCATCGTATGGTAGCGAGACCGTTGTTTATTCGGCGATGAATCTTGGCGGGAGAGCGAGTCATTGTACCAGCTGCAGGATGGTATGATCGAGGCTATTCGATGGTGACGATATTCCGGATCCCCGAGCCAGCTGAACGGATCGGTGTATTCATGGCGATACGCAGGCCGCAAACCTTTCTTCAACATGGCGGCAATGCTTTCCGGTTCAGCGGCGGCAGCGAGGCGAGGAGGCCGGTCGACCGCCGGTTCAAGTTTTGTCGGATCTGTTTGATGCACTAGCGGCGCTCATGGCGGAGGATAACCCGGCAGATCAAGAGGCTCATAACGAGAGATTGCAAAGGTGAGAGAGCAGATCCGCAAGCCAAAGCGGATCTAGCGGCGAAGAAGGAGCGCATGGCGCGGAGCGGGCGCTTTAGATGCACAAGCTTACAGACTCATGCTTGACAGAGCACGTCGCGGGGAGGTGCTAAGGCGGAAATACGGATCGCGCCTACCATCGGTTTTGACCCTACAAACCTTTTCAGACACCGGGCTGGACCCGGCAACCCGTCCCGGCAAGGGAGGTAAGCGGATTGAGATACCAGGAGGCGGGGCGGCGGTCCAACCACGCCGGATGGAGCCCCCACAGCGAGAATCACGGTGATTCCTCCGCGATCTGAGCGCCCCGGGCATTACTCTAATCCTATGGACAACCTTGTTGCGGCTGCTGCAATTGGAAGCGATCGGTCGAAGAGATTCCCCTGGCGGTTGAGACACGCCGGGTCAAGGCTTCTCCGGACTGCACTAATCCGGCGAAGCGTATTCATATAGCGCGATCGGATTCACTCTCGCCCGTCAAGCGAAGCTACGGCGGCGCATGGATGAACCGGCCCTATCAAATAGCGGGACCATGAAGCGGCCGAGGCAACAACCCGATAAGCGGCGCTCGTAATGCTCGGGAGGTGGTAGGCCGGGCCGAACGCAGGGAGGCGAGTTAGCGGCCGCAGGATGATGCGGATCAGCACTGCGCGGTTCGCCCTACCTCCTTCCTTTGGACCAGAGTCTCCTCCGCTTTGGGAGTGCCTGTTTAATCCCGCTTTGCGCAATGTGCGTCTGCCTAAGGATTTCAAGGGCCAGCGTAAGGTGCCAAATTACTGCAGATCTATCCCACGGCGTGGGTTGAGAGTTACGAGATGGCCATGGAGATGCTTGATGTTGATGAAGCGGCATGTGCCAAATACTTCACCATGATGATGGAGGGCACAGCCGTGCACTGGTTGAAAAGCTTGCCGCCCAATTCTATCGAGTTCATGGGGTCGATTCACGGACCGGTTCATCAAATTTCAAGGATACATGTAAACAGCCAAAGTCTATAGTAGACACAGCGGCTTGCGTTCGAGGAAGAAGAAGTCGACAACCCGTTGGAGTACGCCCGCGTGTCGAGATTTTGCACTCTTGACCGGATCAATCTTGACTCAGCGATCATCACATTGGAAAGCAACTGCCGGTTTGAGCCTCTGAAATTTAAGCTGGGACGTATGAAGCGGTTCTGCAATGATATGGGAACCCTCATGTCCGCTTTGGTAAAATATGCCGATTCAGACAGTACCAAGAATCCTGAAGCAGATGATGATGAAGCGGGGAAGGGAAAGAAGAATGGCAATTCCAAGCAGCAGCATGCTAAACCGGCAGGTCATGGAAACGGGGGCAAGCGCAAGGCTGATGATTTCGTAGCCAACACTAATGTGCAGGACAGAGGTCCGCGGCGTAGAGGCAAGGCGAATCGGGGTCCAAATGATGGTGCGGGCCGTTTGAATTACTTGTTGAATCAGCCTTGTCCCAAACACGGGACGAAAGAAAACCCATCGAATCATCTTTGGAAAGATTGTTCTATTATGCAAGCGTTCAAAAATTCCGATGCTTTCCGATATGACCGGGGATCAGGTGGCGGTTCAGGATCCGGTTTTCATGGGCGGGTCGGGCGGAGCTTCGGTTCGAGGGCACAACCAGGGCAATTTCAGCAACCAGAATAATCAAGGCAGCCAAGCAGAAGAAGCAGCGATCGAGCTATCGAGCCAGCAAAGCGGTTGAGCGGCGAGGCGATATCATGTTTTACAACCGGTTTGGACAAGCGGGATGGAAAGCTTCACAAGCAGCTGTAAATTCTGTTGAACCGGCTGTGCCACGGTATTTGCGTTGGTCGAGCAGCCTATCGTATGGGCGAGAGGACCATCCCCGGGTTGATAATCCGGGTCGGTGGCTTTGGTGGTAGACCCCCAAGTTGGGGCTATAAATTTACTAAGGTGCTTATGGATGGAGGAAGCAGCATCAATATATTGTATTATGACACTTTCCGTCGCATGGGTCTCACAGATAAAGATCTCGGGCCATCAATACGGTGTTCCATGGTGTAGTGCCGAGCAAATCTGCTTATCCTATTGGCAAGATAGCCTTGGATGTGGCCTTTGGAGATGAGCATGACTCGGTCGAAAAGCTAACCTTTGAAGTGGTAAAAATCCGGAGCCCATATCATGCCTGTTTGAATGACGGCCTTATGCTAAGTTCATGGCGCGACCTTGTTATATCTACTTGCAACTTAAGATGCGGGTTACAAAGGAACAATAACGGTGCATGGAAGCCGCCGAGTCGCTTTGGAATGTGAGGAAGGAGATGCAGCCTACTGTGAAGCGATGCATGCCACGGAGGAGTTGAAATTCTATAAGGATAATGTTGATCCGGCGGATATGACCCTCTGAAGAAGCCTACTACGAACACGAATCGGATCTGAAATTCAAATCGGCGGCGAAACCAAGCTTGTTGACTTTGTGCGGCGATTCATCCAAGCGATTTACTATCGGTGTCAACTGGATCCCAAATAGGAAGCGCGCTCATCGAGTTCATCCGTGAGAACGGGACATCTTCGCATGGAAGCCATCGACATGCCAGCGTCTCGAGGAACTCGCTGAGC
Source organism: Aegilops speltoides (assembly GCA_021437245.1). NCBI lineage: Eukaryota > Viridiplantae > Streptophyta > Magnoliopsida > Poales > Poaceae > Aegilops > Aegilops speltoides. Next base: position 491,787,840 of record CM038144.1, read on the forward strand.
ACACACTTAATGTGGATCCTAAGTATAAACCGGTGAAAGCAGTTCCTCCGCGGTTTAATGAAGAAAACGCAAGGCCATTGGGGAAGAAGTAGCAGGCTTACGGCGGCTGGTTTTATCATCGAGTGTTTCATCGAGTGGCTCGCTAATCCGGTGCTGGTCCTTAAGAAAGCGGCTTTGGCGTATGTGTGGACTACGGATCTTAATAAAGCTTGTCCGGCGGATCCTTTTGCTCTCCCCGCATTGATCAGATTATTGATGCCACGGCGGAGATGTGGCGTTTAAGTTTTTGGGCGCATACTCGGATATCATCAGATCAAGATGGCAGTCAAGGACCAGGAGAAAACGGCGTTTATAACTCCATTTGGAGCCTTCTGCTATGTATCTATGCCTTTTGGGCTCAAGAGCGCCCAAGCTACTTATCAGCGGTGTGTACAGAATTGCTTGCATACACAGATCGGCCGCAATGTGCATGCCTACGTCGATGACATTGTGGTGAAATCAAAACAGAAGGAGACGCTGGTGGACGATTTGAAGGAGACCTTCGACAACCTGCGCATTTATAAGATGATGCTTAATCCGGCCAAGTGTGTTTTTGGCGTTCCGGCTGGCAAGTTATTGGGGTTCCTGGTGTCTAACAGGGGAATCGAGGCCAATCCGGAGAAAATTAAAGCAATCACCTCTTTGGCTAAACCGACGTGTATCAACGATGTTCAACGCTTGGCGGGCCGGATCGCGGCATTGAGCCGGTTTATCAGCCGCCTCGGAGAGAAGGCCATTCCTTTATACGAATCTTTGAGGAAGGCAGATCATTTAAATGCGAGTCCGGCTCTTGACAAGCTTCGAGGACCTAAAGCGGCAATTGGCCAATCCGCTTTGTCCTTGCGGCTCGGTCGACAAGGAACCGCTGTTATTATCGTGGCAGCCAATGCACGGCGGTGGCGTAGCCATTGTGGTAAGCGCAAGGAGGCAGAAAGAATATCCGGTTCAGCGGCGGTTTATTACATCGATGAGGTACTCATCGAGTCCAGCGAGGTATCCGCATTGGCGAAACTAGTCTATGGTGTTTTTATGGCTGGCGGAAGCTGAAACAATATTTCCAAGGGCACCCTATTACGATGGTTAGTTCAGCTCCTTTGGGTGATATCATACAAAACCGGAGGCGTGGCGGATTGCAAAATGGGCCATCGAGCTTGGGCCACATGGGCTCAAGTATACACCACGCTGTGATGAAATCACAGGCACTTGTTAATTTCATTAATGGTGGGCGGAGTTGCAAGCACCGAGGAGAAGCGGATCATACGTCTTGGACTATCCACTTCGATGGATCGAGCGGTTGGAAGGCTCGGGCTTGAGTCGTGTTAACTTCCCCACGAGGTGATAAGTTTTGTTACGTTCTCCGTCTAATGTTCCCTTGTACTAATAATGCAGCTGAGTACGAAGCCTTACTCCATGGTCTACGGATGGCTAAGGAGATGAACTTAAGCCGGGTTAAGTGTTTTGGTGACTCGGACCTGGTGGCGCAGCAAGTATCTGGCACTTGGGATTCCAAGGACCCTCTCATGGCTGCATATCGTCGAGAGGTGGATAATATTGCAGGTTGCTTCAAAGGCTATCAGGTGGATCATGTGGATCGTCGCAAGAACGAAGCGGCAGACGCTTTAAGCCGTTTGGGTTCTCAGCGTAAACCGGTGCCGCCCAATGTCTTCCTGGACGTCTTGCACAACCCGTCGGTACAGCTCCTGGTGAAGCGGATTTGGCGATTCTGATCCGGAGGCTCGGTTGGTGGCGGCATTACCGCTATTCGGATTGGGCGATGCCTTATCTTGCGTATATGACTCGAGGAGAATTGCGAACGATGAGGTTACGGCGAGCAGGTAATCCGGCGCTCCAAGTCCATAGCGATTATTAATGGTGAGTTGCATCATCGCGGCGTTTGAGGCGTTTCAACGCTGTGTTTCCCCGAGGAAGGTGGCGAAATTTTACGAAATCCATGAAGGGCATTGCGGGCATCATGCGGTTCAAAGTCCACAGTGGCAAAGGCATTCCGTCATGGGTTTCTTGGTTAGCTGCTCATGCTGATCACGGAGGACTTGGTCGAACACTGCGATGGGTGTCGAGAAATTCTCGAGCGTGCCCATATGAAACACAGAGTTGAGGATGATCCCAATAACGTGGCCGTTTGCGACATGGGGGCTGGATATGGTGAGACCTTTTAAGCGATCCAAAGATAAGAAGACCCACCTGTTGGTGGCAGTGGACAAATTCACCAAGTGGGTTGAAGCGGAACCTGTCAGTAAATGTGATGCAGCAACAGCGGTGCAGTTCATCAAAAAGGTGATTTTCCGGTTTGGCTTTCCACACAGTATCATTACTGACAATGGCACTAATTTGTCCAAGGGGCTATGAAAGAATTACGTGAGCGTGAGCATATCCGGCTGGATATATCATCAGTGGCGCACCCCCAGTCCAACGGGCAGGCAGAGCGTGCTAATCAGGAAATCTTGCGAGGTATCAAACCACGGCTTTTGGTTCCGTTGCAGCGAACACCAGGGTGCTGGGTTGAAGAGCTCCCATCGGTGCTATGGAGTATAAATACTCGCCAAACGGTCTCATCGGCTATCGCCTTTCTTCATGGTTTATGGGCGGAGCGATTCTCCCCGATGATATCGAGCACGATTCGCCTCGTGTAGCGGCTTATGTTGAAGCGGACAATGAAGCGGCACGACGGGGCGCTTTGGACCTATTGGATGAGGGCGTGATATGGCAGCCGCTCGGTCGACGATTTACCAGCAAGATCTTCGTCGTTATCACAGCCGTCGGGTTAAAACCAGAGCCTTTCAGGAAGGAGATTTGGTGCTGCGTCTCATCCAAGACCAGACAGATATGCACAAGTTATCCCCGCCTTGGGAAGGGCCCTTTGTGGTCAGCAGAATCACTGCGGTTCCTACTATCTAGTTGATATTCGAGAGCGCAAAGACTCCCGTACATCAGAGGAGGAGACCAACAGGCCGTGGAATATAGCTCATCTTCGGCCTTACTACACATGAGTCATCGGCTCAGTTTATGTACATAGCATAACAATGTATATATTATCTTGATATAATAAAAATCAGGGCCTCAACCAAAGCGGGTCTCTGTCTTTCTTCTCATGCGTGGTTACATGGGCGTCTCTTTTTTAAAGCGGCCTCCGGTTTACCCCTTGCGATCATATTTATCACTTGGGGGCTTGGTAGTATCCGAACCAATGCAACACCTCTTGATAAGCGAAAGCCACAGATCATTGGGGACACGGTCACGTCTGAACCAGTCCGCCTCTTGGTCGACCAATAGGGCCAGCGCCCTTGGGGGCTTGGTGAACCAGACCAATGTCACGCCACTTGGCGGCGTACTCGCCACGAGTCTTTTGGGGACCTGGCTGACTAGCACCATCGCTACACCTTCGGGGGGCTTGGTTGCATCTGACCATGGTAATGCCATCTGACCAGCTCCATGCAGCTTTTCTTTTGCAAAGCGTTATTGCCTTTGTTGCCATATTTGGTATTCGATTTTTGTTGCGTTTTTAACTCGACGAATATTTCTATCCGGTTTAGCTGTCAACAGCAAGCTGACAGGACACGGTTTGGTTTTACACCGACGTACCCTTTCCGGTTTAACTTTTTCCGGTTCATCTTTATGGAGAAACTTGGGGGCTTGTGCTGATTGACGCGCCTATGTGAGGTTATTGTTTCCCAGACGGTTATGGTTTTAACAAAAAAGCCTCCGCTTCAAGATTAGCTCGCCAGACTTTATGCCAGATATGGCGGTATTTGTATCACACACTAATTGATTTTCAATACATAAAGTTATATTGGATGCCATAAACGGTAGGCGGTATCACCGCCGCCAGTTCAATTTTTGGTTGCGAGGCGTGAATCAAACAAAAGTTTACTCGATGCACAAAGGCATACCCAGCAACAAAGTTTGACTAAAGCTATTACAAGGCAACACAGTGCCCAAATGATCATTGTTTTCTAAACCGGCTACCGGTTCACGAGTATTCTTCATCCTCCACCGCTTCAGCATCCTCCTCTCTACCCATTGGCTGGAAATCCACGAAGTCGATCGATGCCCATCGATCTTGAAAAACAGCTTCTTCATGAATCAAAGATGGCGGCTCAATGTCGGGGCGTAAGTGTGCTTACGGTTGGAGGATCAAATTTTCCGGTTCAAAAGTTGGAGCGGACACACGTTTGTTCGATCGTTGTATTGGGCCTGGTAGTGCTCCAAATCGGCTTCTTCCGCCAATTGACAAGCAAGTGGGCGTACTGCACGGTTTATTGCACGCAAGTCCTCTTCATTAAAGTCTGAGCCGTCTTCCTTCACCTTTGGGATAGCCACTGGGCTGCTTCCTTTGGATCAAAATCGGCACCGGGCTTTGGCCGGATCAAAGCGTTGATGGCTCCGGTTCGTGCAGCGAACTTCTTTACCTCCTCAATCCGGGAAGGCGGGATGGATAGCGGTTCGAGTGTCTTGGATCAGGGATGGCGCCGGGTTGTTATGTGACGATGTGGTAATCACACGTTGGGCTCGATATCTGCTGCTCCACTAAGGTGTAAACAGCCTTTAGTTTTTCCGCACGTCGTTCCCCAAGTGCCCAACCGTGTGCTGCATTGCATAACGGGGACAGTTTTAAATCGAATCTTTGAGGCAACAGGACAAGTAAGTTATACTTATTCACAGGGGACTTACCGAAGATGGCTGCTGTCATAGAATGCACTTGCCGCTTCACGGTTGTCAGATCATCTACCACCGGTTTAAGGGCGGCTTCAGCATTTTCCGCCCGTTTGAGCAAGTTGGCCTTTTCAGTGGCCCAGACGGCCTGTTCCTTCTTCATGTTATCCTTTGTTTCTTCTGCAGCGGCCAGCGCAATAGTTAGCTCCTTCTTGGCCTTATCTGTCTCGGCTTTCTTTGGAGTGCATAATGCTGCTGTAAATCGGCAATCCGATCATCCTTGATCGCCACCTCAGCTTGCATATTCACAGCATCATCAGCCAGCAGTTAAAGTGCAAGTCTCAACCACGCAACATTGTTATATGCTTGATACTTGGGGGCTAATGTACCTTCAATTTTTCTATTACTAATACATGCAAAAGTCCCAAGTTCAATACGCGTATTCAACTCGGCACTTGGGGGCTAATGGCTATTTGACTTTACTCAAGTGTTGACAAGCAGTTTTTGGAGTACCGGTTTAGGTTTACATACTTAAACCGGCCTTGGTGGTCATGAGGGAAGATTGCAAAGTCTATCAAAGAAAATTATCAAGTACCAGTTTGATCAAAGAGTGCAAACCGGCCCTTGGGGGCTACAAGGATTACTATATCAGTAATAAGGAAAGGAGTGTTACCTCAAACTTATCTCTCATCAGTTTCACCAAGCCAGCTTCATAATCACGGCTACTGTAAAGCCGGTTCAGATATCCGGAATGAAGGTCTTGGGCGCTCATAGCGGCATATGTTTCCAGCTCTACATTCCACTTTCCTTTCTTAAAAGTGGCAGAGTCCTCTTTCACAGTGTGCCGGGTTAGAGTTGCGGCGTTTCCCGGTTCAGAGTGGCCTGTTCCAGTAATTACCACGTCGTCGTCTTTCGATTCAACGGACCGTGTGGGCACAGTGGTTTTGGCAGGGCTGTGAGGTTTTTCAGACCGGATATTACTAGCAGGTGGATCAACAGACATTGAGATATCCGTAGGTCTCTCCTCAGGAATAACATCTTCTTGAACCGGAGGATCAGTTGGAATATCTTCGGCGGCAACATTTTCAAGATCCGGTGCCCGCTCATGATCCGAAGCAGCAGCCTCTTCAGCTGTTTTCTCCAAACGAGCTTTCTTGCTGGGTTTCGGTTTGGTTCTGAAGAAACATAAGACTCAGAAATAAGACATATACATTGCGAAAGAAATTAACAAACATATGGACATATCGACTTACCCGACAGCTATCTTCAGTGGCGGCAGCTGAGTGGCTGACGATTCGCCAGAGGATGAATGAGAGGTGACCCGATAATCGGTCGGACGGATTAAGAGGTTGTGGAATAAACCGCTTTGGAATTCAAGGTAATAAAATGGTTGGAAACCTCGGTGCGGCGCTTTCGAGCCGGGCTGTTTGGTAAACGCAGAGGTAACTACATCCTTTGTGCGGGTTGTGCGGCGGGCCTCGTCTTGCTGCGTCTTCATAAGTTTGGGATCCAAGTGAGCAAGAGGATGAGAAAAGTTAACTTTCCGGTTTGCTGAAGCGAAATTTTGGTGAAGGTAAGCTTGTTGAATCGGAAGAGAAGTTACCTCGGCAAATCCAGCGTTCTTGGCTTCAGCGTCATCGACAAGCATCGTCATCAATAAGGCGTGTAAAAACAAGCCAAGAGAATCAAGTTCGGATTACCCACATCATCGCCGATGGCGGATCGAGATGAAGCCGTGGTTTTCCTCTTGTGGGCGGATTTCTTGACAATTTTCGTTTTGGGCGGTTTGCCGCCCAGCATTATCTGCTTTATCTTGCGAGTTTCTTGCTCCAAAGCGGATCATCACCTGGATCGGAAATAATTAAAATTGGAGGTATGAAAGTAATGATAATAGTTAATGATAGCGCGATCGAGACTTACCGCAGGAGGTGCGTTGAAGGTGCGATGAGGAGCCAGGCGGTTTGGGCGCGAGAGGTGCTCCGGTTCATTCAGCATCTTCCGCCTTGAATCTGTGACTTCATCTTCAGACAATTCCAGTTTGGTGTGTCGGAGTGGGTCATCGACACTGCCGGTATACTGGCACATCAAACCGGAATGCCGGCTCAGAGGCAATATGCCCCAAGATAACCAGCAGCGTGCCAGATCGATCCCAGTCAAACCGTTGGCCATAAAGGCCCGGAGCTTAGATAGTTGGGGAGCATATTTGCTTCTCTCTCTTGCGGTCAATCGTTGTGGAAAGGGATGTGTGTTGCTGAGCCGCTCTGGACGAAAACCAGGTAAAGGATTTTCGCCTTCAGGGGAGGTGTCCTTGCAGTAGAACCAAGTTGCATTCCATTCTTTGGGATGAGAGTGGAGCTTCACGTGGGGATAAGTAATCTCTTTCCTCTTCTGGATAGCCATACCGCCCAGTTCGGTATTGGGGCCATCGGTGAATTCGGTACGACGGTTTAGGTGGAAGAGATCCCGGAACAGCTCGACAGAAGGTTCCTCTTGCAGATAAGCTTCGGACAGCACTTGAAAATGGCACAAGTTGGTAACAGAATTGGGGCCGATGTCTTGGGGACGGAGTTGAAAGTTGGCCATTACGTCCCGGTAAAATTTTGACCCGGGCGGTTTGAAACCCCGGAACAAGTGATCTGCGAAAACTACAACTTCACCTTCCTGGGGAGTGGGAGGACATTCCTCACCAGGAACCCTCCAATGGATGGTGTTTTGGTTATCCAAAGCGCCAATGGACACTAACTCATTTAATTGTATCTCAGAGATGCGGGAAGGGACCCAGTTGCATTCATACACCTGTTTGGCCATCAGGAGGTCTACAAGGAGAAGAATCCGGTTTAAGAAAGTACCTATTACAGAGTAATTGATCCAAGATATGATAAACCGGAGGATGTTCCGATAAGTCAGCTCGATATGATATGATGTCAGATATATATTGGCGGTTCAACACGGGGACTAATGGTGTGCCGATGCCGGTTTAGCAATTTTTGATACTATGGTGGGTTAAACCGCCTAATCTTGGCCTCAGGGGAAATCGACAGAAACAGGTTTCACAAAAGTTCATGTTTATTATGGATCAAACGTGAGTTTTCAGAAAACAGGAAAGGCGTCGTGAAAATAAAGAAGAAGCAGGAAATGCACTATGAGGTATACGTATATATATATATGCGGAAGAGCTATGGGATTTAGATGAGAAAGCGCAACAGATACGCACGAATCTTCGTTTGGGACAAAACAGGGATCATAATATCGTTCAGAAGCTAGAAAAGTGAAAGCATATGAAGAACACGGATGAAGTTTGAACCCTAGAATAGATCTACAGATGATGAACAGATCAAAGAAGGATAAGAGATTTACCGAAGCGAGAGGGGTTGATCACGAGAGGCCGTAGTATTCTGGTCGAACAGTGATCAGTGGCCATCGAGCGAAGCGAGATGTCGATGGCGGCAGCCGGAGCTCGAGCAGCGGCGCAAGGAAGAAGAAGAAGAGGAAGCGAAGGAGAAACCGAATGACCCTTCGGTCTTATTTATAAAGCGATAAAAGCTAGGTCAAGCGTGAATCGAGGGCGGTCATTAAAGAAAGGCGCTATAAAGGATAAGCTCCAAGATGACGTCATACGGTTTCTGATGACGGAAGCAATGATGTCATGCGGTTTACAGCGATGACAAGGTGATGATTCATTACATAAAGAAGATATCCAAGGCGCGAGGTTTATGAAGGATTGACATGAACCAGTTCAAATCAATCGGGGCCTAATGTTGGGGATATTACCACTAGGTGTAAACCGGCGAGATTGGGCGGGTTAGCTTTGCTAGTGGTGTAGTTAAGGAAAGGCCCAAGGCCTATAGTCGGTTTAGAGCTTGTAGCCGTAAACCGGCCTGATGTATAACTTGTATTGTAAGTTAGGAATAAGGAGATACCAACCGGGATACGAGTATGAACGGTTGGGACTCTATAAACCGGCAGGCGTCACACGTGTATATAAGGGGACGACCCGGCGGCGGTTCAAGGACAGACAACCACAACTCGAGCCTAGGCGAAGCTTGTTTGCTCCCTAGCCATCGAGACTATCAATTCCATCACAAACTAGACGTAGGCTTTTACCTTCATCGAAGGGGCCGAACTAGTATAAACCCTCGTGTCTTTGTGTCCGCTTTAACCCCTGCAAGTAAACCCGTTGCGATGGCTCCACGACTAAGTCCTTATGCTAGGACATCTGCCGTGACAAATCCACGACAGGTTCCGACCTGCTTGCCGACCTCGCCGAAACATTTGCCAACCTCAGAAGGTATGATATCAAGCTCAATCCATCGAAGTGCACATTCGGAGTTCCTGGTGGAAAGTTACTTGGTTTTCTCGTTTCCGAGCGAGGGATCGACGCTAATCCAGAGAAGATCGGCACTATTCTCCGAATGAAACGCCTACATGCGAGTGCGATGTCCGAGCTTCTTTGGATTCTTGGCGCATTAAGTCGATTCATCTCACGACTCGGTGAAAAGACATTGCCTCTTTACCGGTCGATGAAGAAAGCGGACAAGTTCGAGTGGACTCGAAGCTGATGCAGCGTTTGCGAGCTAAAAGCTCGCTCTCCACCCAGCCGGTGCTTGCTGCTCCAATCAGCAAAGAGCCTCTGTTGCTTTATATTGCATCCACAGGACAAGTCATCGATCACGATTAACTTACGGTCGGCGGGAAGAGGAAGGAAAAGCCTTCAAAGTTCAGCGCCGGTGTATTATTTGTCGAAGTCTTGACTCCATCCAGCGAGATATCCTCATTATCGAAGCTTGTGTATGGAATATACATGACCACGAAGAAGGTTGCTCATTATTTCTCGATCATTCTATCACGATTGTCGGCGACGCCTCTATCGAGAGATTACTCGCACAACAGGACGCAACCGTCGAGTGGCGAAATGGGCGATTGAACTTCTTCCCTTGATATCAAATTTGAGGCAAAAAAGCCATTAAGTCCCGAGCAATAGCGGATTTCCTCGCCGAGTGGATTGAACAACAGCAGCCGATGAAGTTCACTCGGAACATTGGACCATGTTCTTCGATGGCTCTAAGATCTTTGAATGGTTACGGTCTTTGGGTTGTTCTGGTTTCCCCGGAGGAGATAAGCTTAGGTATGTGCTCCAGATTCACTTTGATTCCTCCAACAATGTGGCAGAGTATGAGGCCCTTTTATACGGATTGCGCATGGCCATCTCACTCGGCGTCCGTCGCCTGATGGTTTATGGCGATTCAGATTTAGTGGTCAACCGGTGATGAAGGAGTGGGGCGTGAGAAGCCCAGCCATGTTGGATCTTGCAATGCAGTGAGGAAGCTAGAAAAGAAGTTCGAGGGATTGGAGCTCCATCACATCCCCCGACTGAAAAATCAAGCAGCAGATGATCTGGCAAAGATAGGTTCTAAAAGAGAAGCCATTCCGAGTGGTGTGTTTTTGGAACATATACACACTCCGTCAATTAAAGAAGATCCCTTCACAGAAGAAGCTCCACAGCCCAAGAGTGCCACAGATCCGACTGAGGTTGAGGTCCCAGCAGTGGTCGACTTGGTCATGGAGGTTTTAGTGGTCACTCCCGACTGGACAATTCCCTATATCGCATATATCCTGAGAAAAGAGCTCCCAGAGGATGAGGAAGAGGCTCGGCAGATCGTCCGTCGATCCAAAGCCTTTACCGTTATCAAAGGACAGTTGTATAGAAAGCCCGATCGAGTTGGTCAAAATGCATAACACCGGAAGAAGGTCGAATCATTCTCAATGATATCCACTCGGGGACCTATGGTCACCATCGTCCTCTCGGACCATTGTAGCCAAAGCATACCGAGCTGGATTTTCTTGGCGAGGGCGAATGAGATGGCAAAGGAAATAGTGGACAAGTGCGAAGGATGTCGGTTCTACTCCAATATGTCACACAAGCTGCGTCACTCTGAAGACCATTCCACTCGTCGGCGTTCGCGGTATGGGGTTGGACATGGTCGGTCCCTTGAGAACAGGTCGAAGTGGTTTCGCGCGCGTCTTGGTCGCGATCGACAATTTCACGAAGTGGATCGAGGCTAAACCAATCAAGAATCTTGGCGCCGATCTGCTGTTTCCTTCATCGAGGGGCGGCGTTCAGATATGGAGTCCCGCAGCATTATCACGGATAATGGGTCGAATTTTGACTCGGAAGAATTCAAGGATTTCTGCAACGCTCAAGGCACACGAGTCGACTATGCTTCAGTTGCCCATCCACAGTCGAATGGACAGGCAGAACGAGCCAACGACTTAATCCTCAAGGGTTTGAAGCCCCGACTGATGCGTGATCTCAAGCATGCGGCTAGAGCATGGGTTGACGAACTCCCTTCAGTGCTTTGGGGATTGCGGACCACACCCAATCGGTCGACCGGAAGAACTCCATTCTTCTTGGTCTATGGAGCTGAAGCAGTCTTGCCGAGTGATCTTCTTCACAACGCTCCCCGGATTGAACTCTACAACGAAGCAGAAGCTGAGCAAGCGCGTCAGGACGCAGTCGACCTTCTAGAGGAAGAAAGGGAGATGGCTCTGATCCTCTTGACCATCTACCAACAAGACTTGCGTCGCCTTTACGCCAGAAATGTGAGAGGTCGAGCCTTCCAGGAAGGGGATCTAGTTCTCCGAGTGGATCAGCAGAAACAACATAAGCTCGCTCCCTCCTGGGAAGGACCCTTCGTTGTCACCAAGGTTCTCCCTGGCAGGCGTGTCGTCTTACAACGTCGAACACAATATCGAAGAGCCCCGAGCTTGGAATGCGGATCTGCTCCGCCCATTTTACACTTACAGTTTTTCACTCGGAAGAGTTGTAATAAAGTACTTCTATAGTTCATGGATTTCGAAATAATAGTGTCATAATTCCTTCATAATTTTTGTCACTTTTTATTTTTGTCCAGTAAAATTTTCCCCCAGTGGGTGGCTTAGCCGCGAATCCGTTTCGCCTAAGTTTGTACAAATCCTACCGAGTGGTAAGCCAGACTTCCACTCGGGGGCTTAGCCGCGAATCCGTTTCGCCTAAGTTATAAAAATCCTACCGAGTGGTAAGCCAGACTTCCACTCGGAGGCTTAGCTGCAGCCCAGTGCTCGCCTAAGTTATTAAAAATCCTACCGAGTGGTAAGCCAGACTTCCACTCGGAGGCTTAGCTACAGCCCAGTGCTCGTCTAAGTTATTAAAAATCCTACCGAGTGGTAAGCCAGACTTCCACTCGGAGGCTTAGCTGCAGCCCAGTGCTCGCCTAAGTTATTAAAAATCCTACCGAGTGGTAAGCCAGACTTCCACTCGGAGGCTTAGCTACAGCCAGTGCTCGTCTAAGTTATTAAAATCCACCGAGTGGTAAGCGGACTTCCACTCGGAGGCTTAGCTGCAGCCAGTGCTCGCCTAAGTTATTAAAAATCCTACCGAGTGGTAAGCCAGACTTTCACTCGGAGGCTTAGCTTCAGCCCAGTGCTCGTCTAAGTTATTAAAAATCCTACCGAGTGGTAAGCCAGACTTCCACTCGGAGGCTTAGCTGCAGTCCAAGTACTCGCCTAAGTACAACGTACGCTCGCAAGGAGGACGAGGTGCAGGTCGACTGCGACCCTCTCCTCCGAGCTCGCCATAAGTACAATGTGTGCTGCAAGGAGGACGAGGTGCAGGTCATTGCGACCCTCTCCTCCGAGCCTCGCCATAAGTACAATGTGCGCTTGCAAGGAAGGCGAGGTGCAGGTCGATCATGCGACCCTCTCCTCTCGAGCCGCCACAAATACAACGTGAAAATCCTACCGAGTGAAGAGCAAACCCCTCACTCGGGGCTTAGCTGCAGCCCTTTGCTCGCCTAAGGTATAAAAAATCCTCCTACAGTGAAGAGCAAACCTCTCACTGGGGCTTAGCTGCAGCCAGTGCTGCGCCTAAGGTATAAAAAAATCCTACCAGTGAAGAGCAAACCTCTCACTCGGGGGCTTAGCTGCAGCCAGTGCTGCGCCTAAGGTATAAAAAATCCTACCGAGTGAAGAGCAAACCTCTCACTCGGGGCTTAGCTGCAGCCCGTGCTCGCCTAAGGTATAAAAATCCTACCGAGTGAAGAGCAAACCTCTCACTCGGGGGCTTAGCTGCAGCCAGTGCTGCGCCTAAGGTGTAAAAAAATCCTACCGAGTGAAGAGCAAACCTCTCACTCGGGGCTTAGCTGCAGCCAGTGCTCGCCTAAGGTATAAAAATCCTACCAGTGAAGAGCAAACCTCTCACTCGGGGCTTAGCTGCAGCCAGTGCTCGCCCAAGGAATAAGTCGACTGCAGTGAGCATCTTGCTGTGAACCTGCAAAGGACAATTCGAGCCAAAAGCAATCATATCCAAACATCAAATCCAAGTTTAGGTCGATACCTAAAGGAACCGAGAGTGCTCAAGCATTAAGCCTGTTAAGGTTTATCGGTTACAATTCCACTTGGCATACCGAGGCAAATTTAAAAGTGTCGGGCTTAAAGAAAGTTTTTTACCCCTCCTATGGAGGGTTGGAAGGAGCAACGAACTCATCGAGGTCGATCCCGTCTGCGATCCGGGTAGCAGCAGCAATGAAAGTTTCCATAAAGGACCTGAAGTCGTGTTTCTTAGTGTTGGCCACTCGGAGAGCCGCCAGCTTCTCTTCTCGCGTGTCCTTGCAGTGGACTCGGGCCAGACACAGGGCAACATCTGCGCCACACCAAGCCGAGGACTTCTTCCACTCTTGCACATGGTCGGGGACCGCGTTTAGTCGAGCCATCAACGACTCGAGGTCATTCTGAAGTGTCGCCCTGGGCCAAAGCGTCGAGTCGATGCAAGAAGTGGCAGCCTTCAGCCTTGCAAGATAGTCCACGACAGCTGCAACACGGGACTCCAGTCGGAAGACATTCATGGCAACTTCATCATTCACCGGAGAATTGACAGGGTCAAGGTTCGGCTCCAACTGGCTAGTTTCTTCTTCAAAGTTTCGACAGAATTCTACAAAGACACAACGCCGAATCAAGACAGTGGTCGAACGTAAGCATCACAGTTGGAAATGATAGTCGAGTGTAAATGATTACCTTCGAGCATAAGGAACAATTTCTTGGCAAGACCACCCAGGAAGCCTTCCAGGTCATTCTTCTTCCCGATCAATGGTTGATCTTCTCGGTCGAGTGGTCTTGTCGGTTTTCAATCGGTCGACATCCTTGGTGGAAATTGCGGAGCAGCTTTCAGATTGGTATTTTCCTGTTCAAGCTTGGTGAGTGAAGCTAACTTCTCGTCAGCAAGCTTGGTCTTCTCAGCTAGCTCAAGATCCTTCTTCTTCTGGGCCTCCTTCACCTTGCCTGCAAGTTACAGCAAAGTCAGATTTTGAAACAAATGGGAGAAAAAAGGAGTCGTCGAGCTCTCACCAAACATACCTTTGGTCTCCTCCTTCGCCTTCGTCAGATTCTCCTGCACTAGCTTCAGATCCAGCTCGAGCTGAATGTGCTTCTGCTCCAGTTCAGTATAGCGAGCCGCAAGGCCACAGGATTTCTACGAAGAACCAATCGACAAAATATCAAAGATGATTCACTTCCGAGTGAATAGGGAAGAATCATACGTTTCTAAGACTACAGTCGAATGCAAGCATTCGACCGTAGTCTCGGGGACTACACCCAGTGGGTGCACTCAGCGTGCCCCCACTGGTTCTATTCAAGAAAGAGTCGACCAGTCGACCAAAAAAAAATCTTCTTCAGACTGTAATCAAGCGCGGCGATCGACCACGATCTCGGGGACTACACCCGTGGGTGCACTCAGCGTGCCCCCACTGGTTTGAAACCCATTCGCCCGGTCGAATGATGAACAACCTTACTTATAAAGCCTAAGGCCGATTGCCCGTGATCGACCTTAGCCTTGGGACTACACCCGGCCGGTGCACTCAGCGTGCCCCGCTAACACGGAGTTTTTATCGACACACCCGGTGGGTGATTGCTATGGATTCGAAAGAAAAGGTTTTGATAGCATATCCTAATGAGCGGCGGTGGTCGATTGACTGAACATTGCTTTGAAGAAGCGAGCTGGCGTCATAAGCGGCTGGCTTGCTTCCGGATGGTCTTCACTGCTCCATCATGATCCTGCTTGGCATATCGCTTCCTTAGCGCTTAGCTTGGTCGTCCGGGACATGGTGCGTGGTGAAAAGCGAAGGTTGCCAACACTCGGCGAAGTGGGGCGAGCACTCGTCAGCGGCACCGCTGAAAGACACGGTGTGTCGGTGGTGTTCTCCCCTCCGTGGCTCTGGTCTCGGCGCCGTCACATCTTGGGCTGCTTTGCTAGTAGACGCCTTCCTGCTCCTCCTATGCCTCAGTGGTTCTTCATCCTCATCATCGTCATCAGGAAGGGTGATAATGTCATTGGATGGAGCTTCAGAAAAGAATCAAAGTTAGAAATCATGAGTCGATCGACTAAGGGACGGAATTAAGAGTATAGTACCAGGATTTGAGGTTGCTGCGTCCTCCATCTCATGGTCCTCGGCCTTGCACGAGGTTTCGAGTTGCAACCTTGAAGTTCCAAAAATCAGTCGATTAATTCAAGTATCAACCAGAGATAAAGCTTGTACAAAACAGGAAGACTTAAGTAATATGTTTACCCGATATGGTGGGGATGGACACCTTCATTTTCGGCAGGAGCTTGGTTGGCCGGCGGAGCTACCTTCGGCCTTTGGCGCCTTCTCGGTCGGCACCGGAGAAGCGGTCCGAGGCGTGGTCGATCATTGAGGCAGTCGCAACCCCCTACCGCGTTGATCGCGAGGTCATGAACGAGTTTGACCGCCTTTCCGAGCGGCGGTGGTGCAACCTCCTCCTCCTCCTCCTCTACTTCGTCCTCATCACCGTCGTCGTCGTCATTGTCATCTTCGGCAGCGTCTGAATCCCACTCATCTCGGCTCGCCCCGCTTCTTCTCCTCCTCGATTGGCTTTGAGCTCCATTGGGCATTGAGTACAGCTCGGTAAGGGCCTGAAAGACGTCAAGACAGAGTTCAATCGACCAAATTGCAGAACAAACAGAAACAAATTCGACAGATATACAATGGAAGGCAGAGCAAATGTACCTTATCTGGAACGCTGTGATGGTCGAGTGGAGGAATCCTCCTGGATCCACGGGGATTATCCTTGTTCCCAGTAATCGCGGCCATCCACCTTTCCACTATGGCGTCGTCGACTGCTTCCGGGTGGACTCGAGTCTCGTCTTGGTTCCATGATACAACCACATTCGATGGCTCGGAATGAAGAGGTTGGATCTTGCCCTTGAAGGAAAACCTCCAAAAGGTCCATGCAAGTCACGCCGTCCCGAACCAACTGCACCACGCGATCCATCAACATCTTCACATCAGCTCTCTCCTCCGGAACCACCTTCAGAGAGGAGGGCTTGTTCACTTGACTCATGGTGAATGGAGGGAGTCCACTCGACTGCCCCGGCGTCAGCTCATTCTGGCAGTAGAACCAGGTCGACTGCCAGCCCCTGACCGACTCGGGAAAAGTCATAGCTGGGAAGGTGCTCTTATTCCTCACTTGGATTCCCAAACCCCCGCACATTTGGATCACTTGGGTTTTCTCATCGCCTGGACTCGCCTTCTTCAAGGTCTGAGAACGACATGTGAAGATGTGCTTGAACAAGCCCCAGTGCGGTCGACAGCCCAGGAAGTTCTCGCACATGGATACAAACGCAGCAAGATACGCGATGGAGTGCGGAGTAAAGTGGTGGAGCTGGGCTCCAAAGAAGTTCAAAAAACCACGAAAGAAAACGCTCGGTGGCAGAGAAAATCCTCGATCGACATGAGTGGCCAGGAGCACACACTCACCCTCCTCCGGCTGGGGTTGCCACTCTTTTCCTGGAAGTCTTGCGACGCCGTGGGGGATCAGCCCGTCGTCGGCCATGTCGAGGAGATCCTTCTCCCTGATGGTCGACTGGATCCAATCTCCCTGGACCCAGCCCTTCGGCAGGCGGGATCTCGACGAAGACCCGCTGCGGCTGGTGGATCTCCCCTTCGCCTTCTCCGCCGCCGATGCCTTCTCCGCCGCCGACGCCTTCTTGGCGCGCTCCAGCACCGCCGTCTTCTCCTTGACCATGGCTGCCGGCGAGATGCGCGAAGGAGAGTTTTTGCGGAGGCGACAGTGGGTGCGTTGGGCGGAGACGAGGAGAGCAGGGGAGAAAGAATGGAGTACTGTGCAGAAACCCTCATTAGTCGCATTTATAACATCCCTTCCGAGTGGATGACAGGTGGACCCGGTCAATCTAATCATATCCCGAAACAGTTGCATTGACACGATACGTGGCGGAAAAAGCGGCGGAGATCGAGGCATCTATGTCTGTCCGTCCGGCGAAAGGCCATGGTTCGTTTCGCCCAAGGCTTCCCCAGATTTCGTATCCCGTGGAATCCGCGAGCGGCAGATCGGTCTGTCAAGCGCGAGATTTCCTGCGATCCGTCGCTCGGGAACCAGCAAAGTCTAAAAGATCACTCGACGAAAGAACAAGAATGGATCGAGTCGACTGAAGAAAAGTTGCTCGTTATCAACAAAGAAGATCTTGGTCAAGAACGACGCATAACCAGTATGCCAAAATTCAATCGAAAACAGCATCAACTCCTTCCTCATTCAAGCCTCAATCCATTCGGGGGCTAATGATGGATTCATGTACCTAGGGTAGGGTCATAGGCCTGACCTAAACGTCTTACCCAAGGACACCCTTAGAAGAGATCACCTTCCAGTCGACCAACGAGGAACCCACTCGTGACTAGAAGGACTCGACCATGGAGACTCACTCGACCACCGAGAAGGTCGAAGGCACTCTGCATTGCAGCGGCCTGTAATTGAATAGACTTAATGATAGTTAAGGCACTTTATGTGGGCGTTACCCGATGCGCCTGCACTTAATGTACTTTAACCCCTTCATTATGTGGGCTGGCTGGGGTCTGGTGCACTCTATATAAGCCACCCCTCCACAGAGCAGAGGGGTTCGCACTCTTGTAACACCTATACACATAATCCACTCGACCGCCTCGGGGCTCCGAGGCGTGGGGCTTTACTTCCTCCAGAAGGGCTGAACTCGTACATCACTTGTGTTTACAACCTCTCCATAGCTAGGACCTTGCCTCTCCATACCTACCCCCCACTCTACTGTCAGACTTAGAACCACGATAGCCTCCCCCTCCCTCCTTTATATACGGGGGTAGGGGGCACCCTAGACACACAAGTTGATCACTGATCGTTCCTTAGCCGTGTGCGGTGCCCCCCTCCACAATATTACACCTCGATCATATTGGAGCGGTGCTTAGGCGAAGCCCTGCGACAGGAGAACATCAAGATCGTCCCACGCCGTCGTCTTGTGGAACTCCCCTCGGCGCCCTCTGGATTGGAGATCGAGGGTGCGTCATCGAGCTGTCTGGCGTGTCAAGAACTCGGAGGTGCCGGAGTAACGGTGCTTGGATCGTTGGACCGGGAGGACGTCGACTACTTCCTCTACGTTGCGTCAACGCTTCGCTTCGGTTCACGAGTGCGTAGACAACACTCTCCCCTCGTTGCTATATCATCACCATGATCTTGCTTGTGCGTAGGAATTTTTTGAAATTACTCGTTCCCCAATGATGGCATCCGAGCCAGGTTTTATGCGTTGATGTTATATGCACGAGTAGAACATAAGTGAGTTGTGGACGATATAAGTCATCTGCCTACCAGCATGTCATACTTTGGTTCAGCGGTATTGTGAGATGAAGTGGCCGGACCGACATTACGCGTGACGCTTACGCGAGACTGGTTTCACCGTTACGAGCACTTTCGTGCTTAAAGGTGGCTGGCGGGTGTCTGTCTCTCTCACTTTAGTTGAACCGAGTGTGACTACGCCCGGTCCTTGTGAAGGTTAAAATGGAGTCTATTTGACAAACTATCGTTGTGGTTTTGATGCGTAGGTAAGAACGGTTCTTGCTAAGCCCGTAGCAGCCACGTAAAATTTGCAACAACAAAGTAGAGGACGTCTAACTTGTTTTTGTAGGGCATGTTGTGATGTGATATGGTCAAGACGTGATGCTATATTTTATTGTATGAGATGATCATGTTTTGTAACCGAAGTTATCGGCAACTGGCAGGAGCCATATGGTTGTCGCTTTATTGTATGAAATGCAAGCGCCTGTAACTTCTTTACTTTATCACTAAGTGGTAGCGATAGTCGTAGAAGCAATAGATGGCGTG
Source organism: Aegilops speltoides (assembly GCA_021437245.1). NCBI lineage: Eukaryota > Viridiplantae > Streptophyta > Magnoliopsida > Poales > Poaceae > Aegilops > Aegilops speltoides. The sequence goes on from CM038144.1 coordinate 491,806,737, forward strand.
GCGACAACGATGCTACGATGGAGATCAAGGTGTCGGCGCCGGTGGCGATGGTGATCACGACGGTGCTTCGGAGATGGAGATCACAAGCACAAGATGATGATGGCCATATCATATCACTTATATGGATTGCATGTGATGTTTATCCTTTATGCATCTTATCTTGCTTTGATTGGCGGTAGCATTTTAAGATGATCTCTCACTAAAATTATCAAGTAGTGTTCTCCCTGAGTATGCACCGTTGCCAAAGTTCGTCGTGCCGAGACACCACGTGATGATCGGGTGTGATAAGCTCTACGTCCATCTACAATGGGTGCAAGCCAGTTTTGCACACGGAGAATACTCAGGTTAAACTTGACGAGCCTAGCATATGCAGATATGGCCTCGGAACACGGAGACCGAAAGGTCGAGCGTGAATCATATAGTAGATATGATCGACATAATGATGTTCACCATTGAAAACTACTCCATCTCACGTGATGATCGGTTATGGTTTAGTTGATTTGGATCACGTGATCACTTAGATAACTAGAGAGATGTCTGTCTAAGTGGGAGTTCTTAAGTAATATGATTAATTGAACTTAAATTTATCATGAACTTAGTACCTGATAGTATCTTGCTTGTCTATGTTTGTTTGTAGATAGATGGCTCGTCTTTGTTGTTCCGTTGAATTTTAATGCGTTCCTTGAGAAAGCAAAATTGAAAGATGATTGTAGCAATTACACGATCGGGTCCGTAACTCGAGGATTATCCTCATTGCTGCTGAGAAGAGTTACGTCTGGAAGCACCGCTGGGTGCGAACTGCTCTTGATAACCGCCCGGCGGCGTTAGAACGTCTGGCAAAGGCAAAGCTGATGACTACTCTATAGTTCGATGTGCCATGCTTTACGGCTTAGAACCGGGTCTTCAACGACGCGTTTTGAGCGTCATGGAGCATATGAGATGTTCAGGAGTTGAAGTTAATATTTCAAGCAAATGCCCGGTGAGAGATATGAAGTCTCCAATAAGTTCTATAGCTGCAAGATGGAGGAGAATAGTTACGTCGGTGAACATATACTCGAATGTCTGGGTATAACAATCACTTGATTCAAGCGGGAGTTAATCTTCCGATGATAGTGTCATTGATGTAATTCTTCAATCACGCCACCAAGCTACAAGAGCTTTGTGATGAACTATAATATGCAAGGGATGAACAAGACTATTCGAGCTCTTCGCGATCTTGAAAGCATGGAGGTAGAAATCAAAAAGGAGCATCAAGTGTTGATGGTCAACAAGACCACTAGTTTCAAGAAGAAGGGCAAAGGGAAGAAGAAGGGAACTTCAAAAGAATGGCAAGCAAGTTGCTGCTCAAGAGAAGAAACCCAAGTGCGGACCTAAGCCTGAAAGCGAGTGCTTCTACCGCAAGCGATCGGTCCTTTGGAAGCGGAACTGCCTCAAGTATTTGGCGGATAAGAAGGATGGCAAAGTGAACAAAGGTATATGTGATATACATGTTATTGATGTGTACCTTACTAGAGCTCGTAGTAGCACTGGTATTTGATCTTGGTTCATTGCTAATATTTGCAACTCGAAGCAGGGACTACGGAATAAGCGAGCATTGGCCAAGGACGAGGTGACGATGCGCGTGGGAAACGGTTCCAAAGTTCGAGTGATCCGCCGTCGCACGCTACCTCTACATCTACCATCGGGATTAGTTTTAGACCTAAATAATTGTTATTTGGTGCCTGCGTTGAGCATGAACATTATATCTGGATCTTGTTTGATGCGAGACGGTTATTCATTTAAATCAGAGAATAATGGTTGTTCTATTTATATGAGTTATATCTTTTATGGTCATGCACCCTTAAAGAGTGGTCTATTTTTATTGAATCTCGATAGTAGTGATACACATATTCATAATGTTGAAGCCAAAAGATGCAGAGTTGATAATGAGAGTGCAACTTATTTGTGGCACTGCCCTTTAGGTCATATCGGTGTAAAACGCATGAAGAAACTCCATACTGATGGACTTCTGGAATCACTTGATTATGAATCACTTGGTACTTGCGAACCGTGCCTCATGGGCAAGATGACTAAAACGCCGTTCTCCGGAACTATGGAGAGAGCAACAGATTTGTTGGAAATCATACATACAGATGTATGTGGCCCGATGAATGTTGAGGCTCGTGGCGGATATCGTTATTTTCTCACCTTCACAGATGATTTGAGCAGATATGGGTATATCTACTTAATGAAGCACAAGTCTGAAACATTTGAAAAGTTCAAAGAATTTCAGAGTGAAGTAGAAAATCATCGTAACAGGAAAATAAAGTTTCTACGATCTGATCGTGGAGGAGAATATTTGAGTTACGAGTTTGGTTTACATTTGAAACAATGCGGAATAGTTTCGCAACTCACGCCACCTGGAACACCACAACGAAATGGTGTGTCTGAACGTCGTAATCGCACTTTACTTGATATGGTGCGATCTATGATGTCTCTTACCGATTTACCGCTATCGTTTTGGGGTTATGCTTTAGAGACGGCCGCATTCACGTTAAATAGGGCACCATCAAAATCCGTTGAGACGACGCCTTATGAACTATGGTTTGGCAAGAAACCAAAGTTGTCGTTTCTTAAAGTTTGGGGCTGCGATGCTTATGTGAAGAAACTTCAACCAGATAAGCTCGAACCCAAATCGGAGAAATGTGTCTTCATAGGATACCCAAAAGAGACTGCTGGGTACACCTTCTATCACAGATCCGAAGGCAAAACATTCGTTGCTAAGAATGGATCCTTTCTAGAGAAGGAATTTGTCTCGAAAGAAGTGAGTGGGAGGAAAGTAGAACTTGATGAGATAACTGTATCTACTCCCTTGTTGGAAAGTAGTTCATCACGAGAACCGGTTCCCGTGACAACTACACCAACTAGTGAGGAAGCTAATGATATTGATCATGAAACTTCAGATCAAGTTTCTATGAACCTCGTGGGTCTACAGAGTAAGATCCGCACGAGTGGTACGGTAATCCTATTCTGGAAGTCATGTTACTTGACCATGACGAACCTACGAACTATGAGGAAGCGATGATGAGTCTAGATTCTGCTAAATGGCTAGAGGCCATGAAATCTGAGATTGGATCCATGTAAACAAAGTGTGGACTTTGGTTGACTTGCCCGATGATCGGCAAGCCATTGAGAATAAATGGATCTTTAAGAAGAAGACTGACGCTGATGGTAATATTCTCGTCTATAAAGCTCGACTTGTTGCAAAAGGTTTTCGACAAGTTCAAGGGGTTGACTACGATGAGACTTTCTCACCCGAGCGATGCTTAAGTCTGTCCGAATAATGTTGGCTATTGCTGCATTTCATGATTATGAAATTTGGCAAATGGATGTCAAGACTGCATTCTTGAATGGATTTCTTGAAGAAGAGTTGTATATGATGCAGCCAAAAGGTTTTGTTGATCCAAAAGGTCTTGACAAAGTTTGCAAGCTCCAATGCTCATTTATGGACTGGTGCAAGCATCTCGGAGTTGGAATAAACGTTTTGATAGTGTGATCAAAGCATATGGTTTTATCTGACTTTTGGAGAAGCTCTGTATTTACAAGAAAGTGAGTGGGAGCTCAGTAGCATTTCTAGTTTTATATGTTGATGACATATTACTAATTGGAAATGATATAGAATTTCTGGATAGCATAAAGGGATACTTGAATAAAAGTTTTTCGATGAAAGACCTCGGTGAAGCTGCTTACATATTAGGCATCAAGATCTATAGAGATAGATCAAGACGCTTAATAGGACTTTCACAAAGCACATACCTTGACAAAATATTGAAAAAGTTCAATATGGATCAGGCAAAGAAAGGATTCTTGCCTGTGCTACAAGGTGTGAAGTTGAGTCGAACTCAATGCCCGACCACAGCAGAAGATAGAGAGAAAATGAAAAATGTTCCCTATGCTTCAGCCATAGGCTCTATCATGTATGCAATGTTGTGTACCAGACCTGACGTATGCTTAGCAATAAGCTTAGCAGGAAGGTACCAAAGTAATCCAGGAGTGGATCACTGGACAGCGGTCAAGAACATCCTGAAATACCTGAAAAGGACTAAGGATATGTTTCTCGTATATGGAGGTGACAAAGAGCTAGTCGTAAATGGTTACGTCGATGCAAGCTTTGACACTGATCCGGACGATTCTAAATCGCAAACCGGATACGTGTTTTTATTAAACGGTGGAGCTGTAAGTTGGTGCAGTTCTAAACAAAGCGTCGTGGTGAGATCTACATGTGAAGCGGAGTACATAGCTGCTTCTGAAGCAGCAAATGAAGGAGTCTGGATGAAGGAGTTCATTTCCGATCTAGGTGTCATACCTAGTGCATCGAGACCAATGAAGATCTTCTGTGACAATACTGGTGCAATTGCCTTGGCAAAAGAATCCAGATTTCACAAGAGGACCAAGCACATCAAGAGACGCTTCAATTCCATTTGGGACCAAGTCCAAGTGGGATACATAGAGATTTGCAAGATACATACGGATCTGAATGTTGTAGACCCATTGACTAAGCCTCTCTCACGAGCAAAACATGATGAGCACCGAGACTCCATGGGTGTTAGAATCATTACTATGTAATCTAGATTATTGACTCTAGTGCAAGTGGGAGACTGAAGGAAATATGCCCTAGAGGCAATAATAAAGTTATTATTTATTTCCTCATATCATGATAAATGTTTATTATTCATGCTAGAATTGTATTAACCGGAAACATAATACATGCGTGAATACATAGACAAAACTATGGTCACTAGTATGCCTCTGCTTGACTAGCTCATTAATCAAAGATGGTCATGTTTCCTGACCATAGACATGTGTTGTCATTTGATTAGTGGGATCACATCATTAGAAGAATGATGTGATTGACATGACCCATTCATTAGCCTAGCACTTGATCGTTTAGTATCTGCTATTGCTTTCTTCATGACTTATACAAAGTTCCTGCAACTATGAGATTGTGCAACTCCGTTTACTGGAAGAACACTTTGTGTGCTACCAAACGTCACAACGAATCGGGTGATTATAAAGGTGCTCTCTGGTGTTTCAAGGTACATGTTGAGTTGGCATAATTGAGATTAGGATTTGTCACTCCGATTGTCGGAGAGGTATCTCTGGGCCCTCTCGGTAATACTCATCACCTAAGCCTTGCAAGCATGTAACTAATGAGTTAGTTATAAGATGATGTATTACAGAACGAGCAAAGAGACTTGCCGGCAACGAGATTGAACTAGGTATTGGATACCAACGATCAAATCTCGGGCAAGTAACATACTGATGACAAAGGGAACAAAGTATGTTGTTATGCGGTTTGACCGATAAAGATCTTCGTAGAATATGTAGGAACCAATATGGGCATCCAGGTCCCGCTATTGGTTATTGACCGGAGACGTGTCTCGGTCATGTCTACATTGTTCTCGAACCGTAGGGTCCGCACGCTTAAGGTTTCGATGACAGTTATATTATGAGTTTATGTATTTTGATGTACCGAAGTTTGTTCGGAGTCCCGGATGTGATCACGGACATGACGAGGAGTCTCGAAATGGTCGAGACATAAAGATTGATATATTGGACGACTATATTCGGACACCGGAAAGGTTCCGGAAGTTTCTGGAGAAAACCGGAGTCCCGGGGGAGTTACCGGAACCCCCCAAGAGAGTTAATGGGCCACATGGGCCTAGGTGGAAGAGAGAGGCGGCCGGGGTGGGGCAGGCCCTCTCCCTCCAGTTGAATTGGACTAGGAGGAGGCGGCGCCCTTTCCTTTCCCCCTCCTCCTTCCTTCCCCTCCTAGTAGGAGTAGGAAAGGGGAATCCTACTCCTACTAGGAGGAGGATTCCTCCTCCCTTGGCGCGCCCAAGGGGCCGGCCGCCTCCCCTCCCTCCTTTATATACGGGGTAGGGGGCACCCTAGACACACAAGTTGATCATTGATCGTTCCTTAGCCGTGGCGGTGCCCCCTCCACAATATTATACCTCGATCATATTGTAGCGGTGCTTGGCGAAGCCTCGCGAGAGAACATCAAGATCGTCACCACGCCGTCGTCTTGACGGAACTCCCCTCGGCGCCTCTACTAGATTGGAGATCGAGGGTGCGTCATCGAGCTGTACGCGTGTCAAGAACTCGGAGGTGCCGGAGTAACGGTGCTTGGATCGGTTGGACCGGGAGGACGTACGACTACTTCCTCTACGTTGCGTCAACGCTTCCGCTTCGGTCTACGAGGGTACGTAGACAACACTCTCCCCTCGTTGCTATATCATCACCATGATCTTGTGTGTGCGTAGGAATTTTTTTGAAATTACTACGTTCGCCAACACCATGCGCACGGGGTGCTTCAGCGCCAGCTCCCTGAGTAGTCCGTGCGCACGGGGTCTTGGGGGCCCGTGCGCACGGGGTCGCCTGGGACCTCTTGTCCAGCTCCTGTTGGGCTCCATCTTCTTCCTCGTGGCCTTGTGGTCCTTCTCCAACTCCTTTGGGGTGTCCCTCACCAGCTTGTGGTCGTCGGTCTTCGTACCTAAGGACACATAGAGCACTTTGGTGAGGTAGCAAACAAGTCCAATGGATATTCATGATGTTCTCGAAGAAGAGCGGGTTCACCTTAGTTCCAATGGCGTATGTTCGAGGTCTCATCATATGTCCTCTTGGGGTATGGAGAGTAGTCGGAGTGTACATGGGGATGACCGTGGGATGCTCCGCATCAAAACCATTGGGTATACCTTCTACCTTAGATCCGAAGGCAAGATCTTTGTTGCCAAGAACGGGTCCTTTATGGAGAAAGACTTTCTCTCGAAAGAAATAAGTGGGAGGAAAGTAGAACTTGTTGATGAAGTACTGCCTCTTGAACCGGAAAGTAGCGCAGCTCAGGAAGATGTTCCTGTGGTGCCTGCACCGACTAGAGAGGAAGTTAATGATGATGATCAAGGTACTTCGGATCAAGTTGCTACTGAACTTCGTAGGTCCACAAGGACACGTTCCACACCAGAATGGTATGGCAACTCTGTCCTGGAAATCATGTTGTTAGACAACGGTGAACCTTTGAACTATGAAGAAGCGATAGTGGGCCCAGGTTCCAACAAATGGCTTGAAGCCATGCAATCCGAGATAGGATCCATATATGAAAACAAAGTATGGACTTTGACAGACTTGCCCGATGATCGGCGAGCGATAGAAAATAAATGGATATTTAAGAAGAAGACGGACGCGGATGGTAATGTTACCATCTATAAAGCTTGACTTGTCACTAAGGGTTATCTACAAGTTCAAGGGGTTGACTACGATGAGGCCTTCTCACCCGTAGCGAAGCTGAAGTCCGTCCGAATCATGTTAGCTATTGCCGCATTCTACGATTATGAGATATGGCAAATGGACGTCAAAACGGCATTCCTTAACGGCTTCCTTAAGGAAGAATTGTATATGATGCAGCCGGAAGGTTTTGTCGATCCTAAGAATGCTAACAAGGTATGCAAGCTCCAGCGCTCCATCTATGGGCTGGTGCAAGCATCTCGGAGTTGGAACATTCGCTTTGATGAAATGATCAAAGCGTTTGGGTTTATCTTGAGACTTATGGAGAAGCTTGTGTTTACAAGAAAGTGAGTGGGAGCTCAGAGCATTTCTCATATTATATGTAGATGACATACTTTTGATGGGAAATGATATAGAACTTTTGGAAAGCATTAAGGCCTACTTGAATAAGTGTTTTTCAATGAAGGACCTTGGAGAAGCTGCTTACATATTAGGCATCAAGATCTATAGAGATAGATCAAGACGCCTCATAGGTGTTTCACAAAGCACATACCTTGATAAGATATTGAGGAAGTTCAATATGGATCAGTCCAAGAAGGGGTTCTTGCCTGTGTTGCAAGGTGTGAAATTGAGCTCGGCTCAATGCCCGACCACGGCAGAAGATAGAGAAAAGATGAGTGTCATCCCCTATGCCTCGGCCATAGGGTCTATTATGTATGCCATGCTGTGTACCAGACCTGATGTAAACCTTGCCATAAGTTTGGTAGGTAGGTACCAAAGTAATCCCGGCATGGAGCACCGGACAGCGGTCAAGAATATCCTGAAGTACCTGAAAAGGACTAAGGATATGTTTCTCGTTTATGGAGGTGACGAAGAGCTCATCGTAAAGGGTTACGTCGACGCTAGCTTCGACACAGATCTGGATGACTCTAAGTCACAAACCGGATATGTGTATATTTTGAATGGTGGGCAGTAAGCTGGTGCAGTTGCAAGCAAAGCGTCGTGGCGGGATCTACTTGTGAAGCGGAATACATGGCAGCCTCGAAGGCAGCACATGAAGCAATCTGGATGAAGGAGTTCATTACCGACCTAGGAGTTATTCCCAATGCGTCGGGGCCGATGACTCTCTTCTGTGACAACACTAGAGCCATTACCCTTGCCAAGGAGCCTAGGTTTCACAAGAAGACTAGGCACATCAAGCATCGCTTCAACTCCGTTCGTGAAAATGTTCAAGATGGAGACATAGATATTTGCAAAGTACATACGGATCTGAATGTCGCAGATCCGTTGACTAAACCTCTTCCGCGAGCAAAACATGATCAACACCAGAACTCTATGGGTGTTCGATTCATCACAATGTAAATAGATTATTGACTCTAGTGCAAGTGGGAGACTGTTGGAAATATGCCCTAGAGGCAATAATAAAATGGTTATTATTATATTTCCTTGTTCATGATAATTGTCTATCGTTCATGCTATAATTGTGTTATCCGGAAATCGTAATACATGTGTGAATGCATAGACCACAACATGTCCCTAGTGAGCCTCTAGTTAACTAGCTCATTGATCAATGGATGGTTACGGTTTCCTGACCATGGACATTGGATGTTATTGATAACAAGATCACATCATTGGGAGAATGATGTGATGGATGATAACCCACAAGTATAGGGGATCGCAACAGTTTTCGAGGGTAGAGTATTCAACCCAAATTTATTGATTCGACACAAGGGGAGCCAAAGAATATTCTCAAGTATTAGCAGCTGAGTTGTCAATTCAACCACACCTGGAAACTTAGTATCTGCAGCAAAGTGTTTAGTAGCAAAGTAATATGATAGTGGTGGTAATGGTAACAAAAGTAAGGATAGCAAAAGTAATGTTTTTGGTATTTTGTAGTGATTGTATAAAGAGTAACGGAAAAGTAAATAAGCGAGAACCAAGATATGGAAAACTCAGAGGCACCGGATTAGTGATGGATAATTATGCCGATGTGGTTCGTCATGTAACATCATAACATAGGGTGACTGAGAACTAGCTCCAGTTCATCAATGTAATGTAGGCATGTATTCCGTATATAGTCATACGTGCTTATGGAAAAGAACTTGCATGACATCTTTTGTCCTACCCTCCCGTGGCAGCGGGGTCCTATTGGAAACTAAGGGATATTAAGGCCTCCTTTTAATAGAGAACCGGAACAAAGCATTAGCACATAGTGAATACATGAACTCCTCAAACTATGGTCATCACCGGGAGTGGTCCCAATTATTGTCACTTCGGGGTTGCCGGATCATAACACATAGTATGTGACTATAGACTTGCAAGATAGGATCAAGAACACACATATATTCGTGAAAACATAATAGGTTTAGATCTGAAATCATGGCACTCGGGCCCTAGTGACAAGCATTAAGCATAGCAAAGTCATAGCAACATCAATCTCAGAACATATTGGATACTAGGGATCAAACCCTAACAAAACTAACTCGATTACATGATAAATCTCATCCAACCCATCACCGTACAGCAAGCCTACGATGGAATTACTCATGCACGGCGGTGAGCATCATGAAATTGGTGATGGAGGATGGTTGATGATGACGACGACGATGAATCCCCCTCTCCGGAGCCCCAAACGGACTCCAGATCAGCCCTCCCGAGAGAGATTAGGGCTTGGCGGTGGCTCCGTATCGTAAAACACAATGATTTCTTCTCTCTGATTTTTTTCTCCCCGAAAGCCAATATATGGAGTTGGAATTGGCGTTGGAGGGCCACCAGGGGGCCCACGAGGTAGGGGGTGCGCCTAGGGGGCCGCCCCCACCCTCGTGGACAGGGTGTGGGCCCCCTGGTCTTCATCTTTGGCGAGGATTTTTATTGTTTTTTCCAAGGTGTTCCGTGGAGTTTCAGGTCATTCCGAGAACTTTTATTTTCTGCACATAAAACAACATCATGGCAATTCTGCTGAAAACAGCGTCAGTCCGGGTTAGTTCCATTCAAATCATACAAGTTAGAGTCCAAAACAAGGGCAAAAGTGTTTGGAAAAGTAGATACGACGGAGACGTATCAATGGATAAGACCCAATCCTAAGCATAGCACAAGATCGTGTAGTTCGTTTGCTAGAGCTTTTCTAACGTCAAGTATCATTTCCTTAGACCATGAGATCATGTAACTCCCGGATATCGTAGGAGTGCTTTGGATGTACCAAACGTCACAACGTAACTGGGTGGCTATAAAGGTATACTACAGGTATCTCCGAAAGTCTCTGTTGGGTTGGCACGGATCGAGACTGGGATTTGTCACTCCGTATGACGGAGAGGTATCTCTGGGCCCACTCGGTAATGCATCATCATAATGAGCTCAATGTTAAAGTGGTTGGTCACGGGATCATGCATTACGGTACGAGTAAAGTGACTTGTCGGTAACGAGATTGAACGAGGTATTAGGATACCGACTATCGAATCTCGGGCAAGTAATGTACCGATTGACAAAGGGAACTGAATACGGGATTCCTTGAATACTCGACATCGTGGTTCATTTGATGAGATCATCGTGGAACATGTGGGAGCCAACATGGGTATCCAAATCCCGATGTTCATTATTGGCCGGAGAGTAGTCTCGGTCATGTCTGCGTGATTCCCGAACCCGTAGGGTCTACACACTTAAGGTTCGGTGACGCTAGGTTTATTAGGAAGACTTGTAAGTGATTACCGAATGTTGTTTGAAGTCCCGGATGAGATCCCGGACGTCACGAGGAGTTTCGGAATGGTCCGGAGGTGAAGATTTATATGTGGGAAGTTGTCATACGGTTACCGGAAAAGTTCGGGGGCATATCGGTATTGTACCGGGGCCACCGGAAGGCTTCCGGGGGTCCACTGGGAGGGGCCACCTCTCTCGGAGGGTCTCATGAGCCGTAGTGGGCAGGGAACCAGCCCCTGGAGGGCTGGGCGCACCCCCCTTGGGCCCATGCGCCTAGGGTTTGGGGGGAACCCTAGAGGGGCGCTCCCCTTGCTTGGGGGGCAAGCCCCCTCCACTTGGCCACCGCCTCCCCTCTATATCTCATCTAGAGGGGGACGGCACCCTTCCCCCTTCCCCTATAAATAGAGGGGCGAGGGGAGGGCTGCACACCACATCCAAGGCGCAGCCCCTCCCCTCCCCAACACCTCTCCTCGTCCGTTAAGAGCTTGGCGAAGCCCTGCCGGAGTACTGCCTCTCCACCACCACCACGCCGTCGTGCTGCTGTTGGAGCTCTCTTCCTCAGCCTCTCCCACCTCCTTGCTGGATCAAGGTGCAGGAGATGTCTCCGCTCCATACGTGTGTTGAACGCGGAGGTGCTGTCCGTTCGGCGCTAGGATCATCGATGATTTGGATCACGACAAGTATGACTCCATCAACCCCGTTCTCTTGAACACTTCCGCTCGCAATCTACAAGGGTATGTAGATGCACTCCTCTCTCTCGTTGCTAGATAACTCCATAGATTGATCTAGGTGATGCGTAGAAACTTTTTATTTTCTGCAACGATCCCCAACATATTGTTGGGGAGATGTATATCCCCGCTGAGGTAACTTAGTGTTATACGAAAATTCTTCGATTTCATGTTAATTGAAAATAGTTTGTTTATCAGACTTCATCAACCTTATGAATAGATTCTTTTTGAGAGACATGTGATCGATGAATTTAGTATACACAACCTTCTATCCCTACTTCATATTTTTCTATTATTTTAATCAAATTCAATAGAATGCCATGAATATCATGTTTTTCTGAATTATCCATGCAATAAAGAAGTTCCCAAAAATGAAAGTGCTCAAAATGACCTAAAATTTTACATGATTTTTCTGAATATTTAAGAATTTTTGGCACTGAAACTACCCCAACGGGTTGCCCCAGGTGTCCACAAGGCACCAGGGTGCGCCTATCCCCCTAGGCACGCCCTGGTGGGTGGTGGGCCCTACAGGGACCCCTCATTTATCTCTTTAGCCCACTTTGTCTCTTACCTCCATAAAAACATTCACCCTAGCTCTCTCTCTCTCTCTCTCTCTCTCTCTCTCTCTCTCTCGTGTTCTTGTTCCCAAAGCTGAGATTTTCGATCTCTTGTGTCAGAGCTCCATTTCCAAAATTGTTTTGGGTTTTCTACTTGGTATGTGACTCCTCCATTTCTGCAATTAGTTTTTGCTTTAGTGGCTTATATTTGAATAATTAGCTACTCTTGGTGCTACTGGAAATGAGCTTGCATGTTAAATTCTTTGAGTTCCAAGTAGTTTGGATGGTTGATATAGCCGGTAGACATCCATATGAGTAGTTGCGATCAATCTTGTGAAGTTTTGTCGACATCATTTTATGGCCCAAAAATTTCAGAAATTTGTTCGTCAAAAAATGAATATCTTCAAGAGGAGTTCATTGAAGCAATGCCAAAGGAGTCCTTGGTGAATCCTTGGACAATGACATCAACACCCCATATAGGACGGAGGTCCGGCCGTGCGAATGGCCGCACACTTCCTTCATGAACAAAGACGGATTCTAATAAGAGTTCACGCAATTCATTGCAAACTCTGGACTCACCGACTTCCTCGCAGATGATTGTGACCAACACCACATCCTCACAGATTCTTTTGTGCAAAACTTTCATTTCTTTAATAGGCTCGAACCACCTGAGGTGCGCTTTGATTTATATGTTGAGCATCACTAGATACCGCTTACTGAATTTTGTGAGATATGCTTAATTCCCTCTGATGGGGAATTTAGAGAGCCTCGAACGGAGGAGTTTTAGGTTTCCTACATAATTTAACTGTGGGTGAGGAATGGGGGGAGGGGTCGCATGCCCATGCCACTAGCTTACAATTCCTTGTTGTGTACTATTTTGCTCTATTCATAGGGAAATGCTTGACTGCTAGAGAGAAAGGTGGCTCACTATCTGCCCCAACCTTGCCATTTTGCATTGTGCACTTCACAATGATAACACTTATAACCTTGGCGTTATTGTTGCACACCGCTGCACACTAACAGGACTAAGGGCAAAATTCACAGTGGCATTTACGCTACACGCCTAGCGATACGTTTTACTGTTCAGATACGCCGCCATGATTAATTGTTGCCTAGAGTTTATATAGATCACCAATCAGTGGAGGACCACAACTTTATTGATGGTCCTGTGCCTCCGCAACACATTCATTATAACTTCGTTTTTAGCGAGGAAACTCATGATATTATTCCATTTCCTGCACCTGCTTTGTTTGATTCTCATGCCAGGAACGGATACCCCATCCTTCCACGGGACATCGTTGCTCATGAGAATGCATTGGCAGCCGCAGAGGAGGAGCCCCAGGGTTCGGATGCTCAGGTGCCACCACCTCAGCACTTTCACATGGGACCGGATGGTTATTACAGATGGTGATTACCAAGCTAGGCGAAAGCCTAAGCTTGGGGGAGTACGCATTTCCCACCGATATTACATTCATATTCACACATTTCATTCCAGTTGTCAGTGTTCATACTCTTTAATTGTATTATCCATGTTACTTTTATTTTCGCTTTCTTCTTGTGTGTTTGAAAACCTCTAAGAAAATCCAAAAATATTTCTCACTTCTATTTGGTTTTTATTTCTAGTTTAAATTAGTTGTGGTATTAAAAGAGAACCCACAAATATTTCCTATTTCTTCTTTTGCTTGTTGGGAGCTTTCCCATGTAAATAGTTTTTCTTGTTCTCTTTTTTTAGTTTGTTTTCTTCAAGAAAAATCAAGAGCTCCAAAAATATTTCGGCGTGTTTCTCTGAAATTCTTTTCTTTTGTTGTGTCGTATTAAGGAGAAGACCACGATGAAAATATTGAGTGGCTCATGCATTATTATTGATCTAATAATGAGCCCATATTATTTTGTCTTCTCATTTGAATAAAATGTTTGCATATTCCAGCTTAGTGCACGTCACTCTTGCATTATTATTATTTTCTTATCATTCGGTCATGCAAGTGAAAGGCAATAATGACGATATTTGATAAGCAACTGTGGCAAAGAAAGGCGGGTATGAACTCAACTTGTTTTTGTTTTTCTAAATATGTTCAACTCAGTATCCATGATTCAGCTTGTCATAATTAAACATGTTTATGATGGCTATTAGATATTATAGTTGCTCATGCCATTCTTAAGTAGGTAGGAGTGGATAATTATTTATCTAAGAGTCAACATGCATTAAAATGGTTGTGATGTGGTATGATGATATGACATCCTCCTCTAAATGTTTCGAGTTGCTTGACTTGGCACATGTTCACGCATGTAGTTGATTCAAACCAACATAGCCTCCACAATATTTATGTTCATGGTGTTTATATCCTACTCATGCTAGTATTCAATATTAATTATGCACAATGCATGTTTATGACTGTTTTCGCTCTCTAGCTAGTCGCTTCTCAACCTATTTGCTAGCCTTCATCTGTATTAAGCAGGAATACTATTTGTGCATCCAAACCATTAAACCAAGATTATTCCAGATGAGTCCACTATTACCTACCTATATGCGGTTTTAATCTATCATTCCAAGTAAATTTGCATGTGCCACCTCTAAAATTCAAGGAACATCTATTTTGTGTGCCCGTACCGCTCATGGAGCGACAGGGGGTGGTTAGTATCTTCCATGTAAGTGGGTTATTCTCATGACGAGAATTTATTCACTCGTCCTTGCACGAGAGGGCCGATAATCAGGATGCCCAGTCCCATGTTTAAAATTGCAATTAATTAAACAAAATTCCCCCGGAAAGTTGTTCGTATGAAGGGCACTGATACGTCCATTTTGCATCATGTTTTCCTACTGTTATTTATAGTGTTTTTATTCAATATAACACTTTGTGGAGTAATTTGAATGCCTTTTCTCTCGTATTATGCAAGGTTTACACAAAGAGGGAGAATACAGGCAGCTGGAATTCTGGACCTGAACAAGCTAGGTCAGAGATACCTATTCTACACATCTCCAAATGAGCTAAGTTACGGAGAATTATTTTGGAATATATATGAATTATTGGAGAAAATAAATACCAGAGGGGTCCATCCAGGTTCCCACTAGGCACCAGGGTGCGCCTACCCCCCATAGCGCGCCCTGGTGGGTAGTAGGGCCCTTGGCCAGCCTCCGGTGCCCATCTTTTGGTACATAAGCCCATTTGCCCTAAAAAATAAGGAGAGGACTTTTGGGATGGAACGCCGCCGTCTCGAGGCGTAACTTGGGCAAGAACACATGTGCTCCCCGATGGAGGGATTCCGCCGGGGATACTTCCCTCCGAGAGGGGGAAATCCAAGCCATCGTTATCACCAACAACCCTTTCATCATGGGAGGACCAGTCTTCAACAACACCATCTCATCTCAAAACCCTAGTTCATCTCTTGTGTTCAATCTTTATATCAAAACTTCAGATTGGTACCTATGGGTGACTAGTAGTGTTGTATACATCTCGTAGTTGATGCTAGATGATTTTTTTGGTGGAAGATTATATGTTCAGATCTAATATGCAATTCAATACTCCTCTGATCTTGATCATGAATATGATTTGTGAGTAGCTACTTTTGTTCTTGAGGATATGAGAGAAGTCTTGTCGTAAGTAATCATGTGAATTTGGTATTCGTTTGATATTTTGATGATATATGTGTTGTGATTCCCTTAGTGGTGTTATGTGAACATCGACTACATGACACTTCACCATCTTTGGGCCTAAGGGAATGCATTATGGAGTAGTTATTAGATGATGGGTTGCTAGAGTGATAGAAGCTTAAACCATGCACTATTTCGTAAGGGGCTGATTTGGATCTGTAAGTTTAATGCTTTGGTTAGATTTTATCTTAATTCTTCATTTATAGTTGTGGATGCTTGCAAGAGGGGTTAATCATAAGTGGGAGGCTTGTTCAAGTAAGAACAACACACAAGCACCGATCAACCCACATATCATATTATCAAAGTAGCGAACGCGAATCAAACAAACCTGATGAAAGTGACTAGATGAAATTCCCATGTGTCCTCAAGAACGCTTTGCTTATTATAAGAGATCGTTCCACCCTGTCCTTTGCTACAAAAAGGATTGGGCTACCTTGCTGCACTTTTGTTACCGTTACTGTTACTTTCTTGTTATCAAAGTATCTGTTATCGACAATTTCAGTGCTTGCTGAAAATTGCTTATCATTTCCTTCTGCTCCTTGTTGGGTTTGACACTGTGAGTTATCGAAAGGACTATGATTGATCCCTTATACTTGTGGGTCATCAAGACCCTTTTCTGGCGCCGTTGCCGGGGAGTGAAGCTTCTTTGGTGAGTGGAATTTGGTAAGGAAAAATTTATATTACGTGCTGAAATTTATTGCTAATTTTTACTATGGAAAACAATTGTTTGAGGGGTTTGTTCGGGGTATCTTCACCTCGACCGGAAGCACAAAGAGTTGCTCCTCAACCCACTACACCTATTGAGAATACTGTTTTTGAGATTCCTTCGGGTATGATAGAGAAACTGCTAACTAATCCTTAGAGTGGAGTTGGGGGCGGGGGGGGGGGGGTCAAGGCACTCTTAATGCTGGAATTACACCATCGTCTTGGAAGCACTGCTAACGACAAACCTATGAGATGACATCAAAGTACCCGGTCCAACTCTCGCAGCCGTGGTAGCAAGTGAAAGGAAGGGAACACATACGCTCGTCATAGCGGGATTAGAGCCTCTTGCCACTTAGGCTTTGTTTGGTTGAGCTGCAGATTCTAAAAAAGCTGCTGCGAAGAAGCTGCTGTGAAAATGCCGCTGTAGCCTGTAGAAAAGCTGGAGGCTGTTTGGTTAAAACGAATGTGAAATTGTAGATCTGGCTGTGAATTGTCTGTAATGCCCCTAAGACCTGAGTGAGTTTGTTTATATGCTGATTGACTGTAAAGCAGTGATATATATACATTTGTACATAATTGAACTATCATTTTTCAAAGGAGAAAAATTACAATTCAGGCCATTCATTGCTAACATATACGCAAACGACTATACTTTGATGTTGCATAAAATAGGTAGTGATCCCATAATATTATTACAAAACACATGCACCATACAAAACACATATGGTTCACATGATGATGACCTCTATCAACATAGCTAAACTTATGTTACCATCGCTAGACAAGCATCGGCTATCCTACTACGAATATTTTTCATGCTATCTTCGTTCTCCTCCTCTTCATCCGGATCGGCTTGTGTTGGTGCCACCTCTCGCCGTCGCACTGGAGGTACATACTCGTCATCGGCATCACATTTATCACAACTTTTTAACGCAAGTTGCTATCACGAGTGAAATTATGCAATGTCATGCAAGGAATGATGATATGCTTCTGTGTACGAGGTGAGAAACTTGGGACTCCTTTCAATATGCGCCACTTCTGCTTGAGCACCCCAAAAGTACATTCAACAACATTTCGAAGGGATGAATGTAGAAAGTTGAACACCTCATACGTCCCTTGAGGTGGATGGTCATGACGAACACGGAATTCAGGTAGATGGTATGTACTCCCCTTGAAAGGAGCAAGGTATCCGATGCTATGAGAATAGAATTGCCAATGGGATTTTTTGTTAGTATGTTATACCTTTAGAAGGTACAGGAAATGAAGAGAAATGTGATAATGCATGATTCAGGATCCTTGTGTCATTTGCACAACCCGGCCAACCCGCAACCACAAAGGTAAACCTCATGTCAAAGTCACATATTGCAAGTACATTCTGAGGTGTAAAACCATGCCAACATCTATGGTTGACCGCATCATCCGCAGGTACTGAAACTGGCACATGTGATCCATCTATTGCACCAATAGCACCTTTGAAATGAGGCCAGAAATATTCATCTTTAATCCTTTCATGCTCATAGCTAAATGTAGGATCTGTCGGTGTGATGATATCTTTCGCTAACTTGCGCAAACATAAAAAAACTTCCTTAAACTTTGTATGAACTATCCAAAGTGACCGTACAAAATGGTTCTCAACTTGAGAGAATGATTGAGGGCCTCCAACAATCCATAAGAACATGGCAAGTGACTCAATTGAGGAAACATTAGTGGTTGATGTCAAACCATATGTAGAGACAAGCAAATCATGAAGTGCCATGAAAACATCAGTGCTCATCCGAAACATTTTATAAAAGTATTGGGGACGACCATAACACTCCATGACCCATTGAAGTCTAGTTTGCTGAGGTAATCTGTATATTTTGTTCAAGTACCACTCAACATAGCGGTTACCTAGGTTTCCCATGATAGCAGCTTGCTTCCCAAGTTCAGCTAGAACTTTTAATCCCTCCTAGCCCTTTTTGGCCACTTCTTCCATCCTTGAATCCATCTACACAAGAACATGAAGATGTCAAAATACAATCATGGTCCCATCATGGTCAACAACTTAAGACATAATTTTAACAATATGTATACTGTTGGAAACATAAACAAATATTGTTCACAACATAATCATGTCGCGACAAGTGAAATAAATATGGTTCACAACATAAGCAAGCATGGTTCCAGAACATAAGCAAATATGGTTCACAACATAAGAAAATATGGTCTACAACAAAACACATTTGATCCACAAGACCATAACATAACCAAATATAGTTCTAGAACATAAGCCTACACGTGCTTCAACATCTCCCTCTCATGCTCCCTCTTCAGATAATCAAGCCTCCCTTCTTTTGTTTCAAGAGCATTGAAGATTTCCCTAAAGTCAGGCTTCACCATAAGAGTGAGCATTGTGTGCATGAGAGCAGTTTCTTCATTGACACCACATTCTTTCACCATCTTCATGACCTCTGAAATGGTAGGGACATGGTTGGTTGGCACCGATGATGCCTCCACACTTGAGGTTATCTTGTCGACTCCACTTTCTATCTTCTGACATGTCTGCTTGTAAAACCGTAAGAATGGACTCTTTTCATCCTTCTCCTCATTTACATTAGAGCGTTGCTTGCGCTTCTTGCTTGCACTTGGTTTCTTCAAAGAGGACAATTTTATTTCAGCATTATCTTCTGGTTTCTTCAAAAGATATGCATTGTCATCACTTGATTCATCGGAGGAAATATCTCCAACACAAGAAGCACTAGCCCCAGTGACATGTACATTCTGAAATATGACATGTAAATCTTCAAGGTGCTTTGGTCCTGCTTTTTGAACTTCAAATGGTTGCATTTCTTTTTTGTCCTCTCTTGGCATCTCTAAAATTATAATAAGAGTGCAGGTTAGGTACTGCAATAATATAAATCATGTCAATTAAAAAAATGCAAACTCTTACCACAGATGTCGTTTGTCCCACCATTCTTTTGAGCAATCAACGGTCCCCTTTGCATCATTCCATACAAGTCCAGTAGCTTCATTTTTCAGCTCCATGAACCAAACATACTCATTTTTTATTGCATCCCATTTGTTCTTGAATTTATCCTTGGGATACTTCTTTCCCGTTCTTGCTTCCCATTTCTCCAGAACATTTTTCCAGCCCTTATTGCTTAGATGACCTAATGGTCTATTTCCATTTGAAATCTCTTCTCTCAATATATCAATGAGTTTCTTCAAATGGGCATCATCCCACACAGTCTTTTCAGTCATACTTCATTCAAGAAAAAAATGACATAGCACTAGATCAATATATATGGCCCAGCAAGCAATTGCATAGCAATCTGCAGCAAGCAATCATCACTGTACAGGAACACACGACAATGTGCAGCGATACTATCAAAATTTCATCGATTTCACATCAATATACAACAATATGACAAGCAATATGCATCATCCTATCAAAATTTCATCCACTTTACATCGTAAATAGACAACAATATGAACGAGCAAAAAAATCTTCCTCTTTCTACTTGTACAGGGGGTGAGAGGGGGTTGGGGAGTGGAAGGAAAGGGGAGCAGTACATTGCAGAATGGAGGGAGCAGGTCATGCTGGAGTTGCGGGAGCGTCGCCGGCGGCTGGGCGTGCGGTGGTGGAGGAGGGATGAGGTCGCGGTGGGGAAGGGCGCGGGGAGGCGAAGGGAGGAGGTCCGGCGGGCAGTGGAGGAGGGAGGAGGTCGCAGCGGGGAGGCGGCGCCGGCGGCTGAGCGCGCGGCGGTGGAGGGCTGGTGGCGTGCTGGCGGCGGCTAGGAACCGTAGCTGTCGCTCGGGTGGATGGGGAGAACGAGGGGTGGTCTGTGCCGCTGGATGTCTCGCTCGGGAGGAATAGGCCCAATCGTTTTTGACTTGCGAGTGGCAAATGTGGGTAAATACTACTAAACTTCCAGGGGACAGCTAAAAGTGCATGAATAAAGTTGGGGGTTTCACTGCTGCGAAAATACAGTACGGGGAAGCGCTAGCTTTTGCAACTTCTGCTTCTCTTTTCTCCCCCTTTGGTTAGCTTATAGCTTCCAAAAGCCAGAAGTTGGCTGCAAAAGCACAACCAAACACAGCCTTAGCCTTTGTGGAGACTAAACTCAAAGGGAGAGGAAAGCAAAACTTTTGTTGACGTACATGTGCTAAGTAGTAGTTTCTGTTTGTTTTCTCAAGATGCTTCCAATCTATACATAATCAATCATAGCAGTACAAAGAACAACAGAAATAACAAAAATTACAACCAGGACCATGGCACCTAGCGATGGATACAACAATTGGAGCAAGCTGAATGCGCGTCGCTGTCATCGCCCCTCCCTTACTAGATCCGGGCAAACCTTGTCGTAATAGACCGTCAGTAATTCTAAGCCCTAGAGGACCAGCCCACCAGGGCAACAACCATCGCTGATGAACAGAGTCGTAGATTGGAAAGATCAAACCTGCAAACAAACGACTTGACTCCATGTCATTGCCATGTATTCGGTTTGTGCTAGCTGACGTTTCGCGACATTATGACTAATCAAATTGTGAAACCTGGCCTTTGATTAAAAAAATCTCAAATTTGTTTGAATTTCGTCGGTCCACATCAACATTATCAAGAATGGATATAAGTTCGAAAAAACAATCATGGCCACCAAAAGAAATATTGACGAATCCAATGAGAAAATCATGTCCAGAATCCTGCAAAAGGGTTCAACAGTTTATAAACAATGGGTCTGGTTAGGTGCAATTCTGTCTTTTGGGATATCCAAGGTCATACAAAAAACAGCAACAGCATAAGAACACAAAATAACTAAATTATGACTAAAAATTCCCTTGCTCGGATAAGTCCGCTTCCCTCAAGAAAAAGTTCCCTTGCTTGGTGTTCCTGATCTTTGGATGCATTTTCTTTGGATGCAAAAAGTTGTGGTGTGGATTCGCTTAGCATGTGGTCGAGCCGTTTGCTGCCATCTTTTCTTTCTTTTCTCTAGGGATCATCTTTTCTTTTTTGGTACGTCATTGCTTCCTTTGTGTAAGGAATACATTGCTGTTGTAGATTTCTGTATGTCGAATAATAACCATACGAAAAAAGGGCGTGTGTCGTTGTTGGCAATACAAGGACCGACACGTCGCAGGTTCCTTCCCATTTTTCCCAGGAAAAGTTGTGCATGTATTATAGTCAGTGAAGGTGCAGAACACACTCCTACATTGCACCAGTGGAACTTTTTACAGGATGCATGACATGACATGTGAACGATGGATGCGTTGTCGCGTTCAGCATGTGGCCCTTGAATTAACCTCTCGGACGGCGGCGCCGGTATCTTGAGTCGTCAAACCTGCCTCTTTCGGTAGTTCTTTTCGAAAGTTGCAACTTGAATCTGGGGCCATGTGACCTGTGTGGTAGACGATCACGACAAGCATGATACTCTGTGTTGCCGCCAAAAAAAAAAGCATGATAGTCTGTGGCCGGAACACGATCGAGGACGTGGCTGGACCATCTCCTGGTGAAGGGACGACGCCCTCCACGACGCATTCCGTCCATATGGACCGTACGTCGGTGCGGATTGAACAGTCCAGATCTAATGCAATACATGGACGTCACTTGTATTATATGGACACCAGAGGGTCATTTTCAAAAATAAAAATAAAAAGTCTGACATTTGCGTCTCAAATTTTAGGGGCATTTTTAGTACGATTTTTATCCAGTGCATTCCCGTCACTGCAGGTCTGTCCTATGGCGTGGGCGTCATCGCTAGGGTTTGACTCATCGCCAGAGGTAGGGTTTCATCCCTCGCCGGCAGGATGGAACCGCGCGTCGCGCACCCCAATCCCCTCACGCTCTCGCACCTCCTCTTCACCGAAGAACACGAGAAGAGGCTGACTGCCCTCCCCGCGGCGGCCGCCAGCGAAGATTCGCCATCCCACCTCCCAGTCCTCTGTGCATGTGCCTATAGTCCAAGGTGGACATGGGGGCAGTTTCGGATCTGCCGCCTCGCCTCTCCCCCTCCGACGCAGCGAGGACGCCGGAGCTGGCTCCTCCCGCCCCGCTCTCAGCCCGCACCGCCCGCACGTCGCGCCCTACCCCCATCGGCCACTGCTCCACGCAGGTAGTGGTGGGTGCTAGTGCCCACACCGCCGCCTCGGTCGATAGTGGGCAAGGGAGATGAATGCGGCGGAGCAGTCCGTGCGTCGTCGCCGCGGGTTGCCAGTGGAGTCCGACGAGAACGAGTGGCTCCACGCTTGTGTCTACAACCTGTCGCTTACAATGACGAAGATGGACGCTCGGCGGATCCGTAGGAAGAACGAGCCTCGTCCACCAGCGTAGGTCGGTGGTGTGTCCGGCTGGAGCGGGTGAGGTCGACGTTCGTCGCTGAAGGCTGCTCGGCATTTGTTGTCAAAGGCAGCTCCAACACGGTCATATAAGAATGTTGCGGGTCGGAATTATATCGGCTCCTCTCTCAGGTTTTTCATTTCGGCGGAGTGGATGCTGATTGTTATTGGAGGTCTTGCGTGTGTGACCCATTGTCAGCAAGCATAAACGTCGTACAGTTGATAGAGATGGAGAGAGGGAGTCAAGCTGGTCAGGGAGAGACCTCTATGCTAAGGGCATCTCCAGCCGTTGGCCCCCCATGGGGCGTCTAAAAGCGCCGCTGGGGTGAGCAGCAGAAAGAAAGGCCCTGAGGCGAAGTCGTCGCCCAGCCGTGCCCCTGTGGTCGCCCCCAGCAGTGTTTTTTTTAAAAGGCCGTTCGTGGTTATGATAAAAGAGTAGTTAAATTTCGGCTAAATATGGCGAATTTCGGTCAAATTCGCGCATTTTCATTACATTAAGCTAATTAAAAAAGAAAGGGGCTGAAGTCGTCGCCGCCATCATCGTCGTCGGCCTTCTCCTCCTTGACGCGGACCCCCCGTTCTGCCATGACGACGGCGCTCGGGAGAGGCAGGGAGAGGGAGGGGCTGGACGGCGGCGAGGGGGCAGGCGGGCTGTGGGTACAGGAGAGTGGAGTGGATGCCGCCGACTTTTATAGCCGGGCCGCGCCCGTGTGTACGCGTGCGAGGGAGGGGAGGCGTCGGCGCACCGTCCCGTGAAGCGCCGCCCGTGAAGGAATCAATGGCAAGGCTGACCGGCGGCAGCCTTGCCATTGATTCCCCGCGGGAACCGAGGCCGTTGGGGGGAGACGAGGCGCCGAAGTCGCCGACGCTGCTGGCCCGCGGCTTCTTCGCTAAAACAACTTCGCCTTGGCGCCCCAATAGCGCGGGTTCGGGCTGGGTCCGCCGGCGCTGTTTTCGGCCCAAGCCGGCGAAAATCGGGCTCTGGGCGCGATCGGGCGTTTTTGCCCGGCAAAAAATCGCCAGAGGAGGCCTTCTTGGTTGCGCGGCTGGAGATGCCCTAAGCGACAAGGGAGATAGAGAAAGATAGCATGTGCTGTCGCCGGCTGATTGGATCACCACATTTTTGAGATATATTCAAATCTCCAGCACGTGAAGGGTTCAGATTCTGCCCACTACTAGTAGTACTACTTTAGGCTGAACTGATTGGGATAGACCTTTACAGAAAGTTTGATTCCAGAAAAGCCCTAAAAGGGCGAGGAAACGTAATCTATTGTATTTTTTCATCTTAATTCAAACTCTCTGTCCGGCAGCAATGCATTGGCCATCCGATCAGATATCTGAGAACTGCAACAGATTCGAAGATGTATATTTCTTGTTCTGGTCAGTGTAGTCCATTCTTTTACGGAGATTAGTTTACTCCATTATTGGCTTAGATATGTTGGCTAATTAAAAGGCATACCACAAACCGTACATCTTATATTTTTCCCCAGAAAAAAAGAAAATTATATCTTTTTAACAGTAGTCATGTCATCTCCAGCACCGGCCTTCAAATTGACCGCATACATCTGGACCTGGCAGTCCGAACGTTTTGTGCCATCCAACGGGGCCTTCTATTGGTCCGCCGAGTGGTCTAGACGTGCTTTTCCCCGCAAATCAAAGATAAATTAGGAGGCTTTCCCGGCGTCCGGACCACTGCCACGTCCACGTCTGGCAACCATGGCCTATCCAAAAAAACCTCCATCGTCGTGCGCACTTCACACCAAAAATGGTCAGTGCCGCTCCAGAGTACCAGTGCCTCATTCTTGCCCGGTCAGAGCGGACACGACATCTCGCTGATTTCGGCATTGAAGTTGCGCGATAGCCTAGAGAGCCTGCCCACGCCACTCCCCGGTGCAGATGGTTTCTCCGCGTTCAAGCGACAAAATGGCCGTATGTTCGTCCGTTTGCCGCCCAAATTAATGACATACAGTTGCCGAGGAACCAACTCTGGCGACACCCGCCCATCTGTCTGCCGCCCACCATTGCCATTCACCTGCTATATGAACTGCACCCCAGCCATAGCCGGAGTCATCCTCCTCTGGTCCCTTTCTCCTCTCCGCATCACTCCAATCATGGCCTTCTCCCGCTCCAAAGCTCTCTGAGACAGATTGTCATCGGAGTAGAAGAAGGAGATGGCCGGCATTGCTGTCGGCTGGCAGGCCGGCAGGCAGCCGGAGGCCGATGACAACCCAAATGGAGGATGCCGCCGATGACGAGCCGACGCCACCCTCCTCATTGGTGCATTGTATCATGGCCATAGGCGAGGTCCGTGCCCACTGCATGGAGATGGTGCAGGAGGAGGGGGGGGAGTTTCGGGAGGCCCAGGCCAACGCGGCCTACAACCTCCAGCTCCTCAAGGAGCAACTGCAGGCGCAGGAGCAGATCCCCGCCGGCAGGGCGGTCGCGCTGGACGCGGACGAGGCGGAGCAGGCGGCACTGCTCGAGTCTTACCAATCCGCCCATGATATCTCCCTTGACCGCAAGGGTTAGGTGGAACTGGAGGCAGCCTACAAGGAGTTTGACGAGGTGGCAAAGCAGGTGTGGGGCAAGAGCGACAACGACGAGGACATCGCCGGCTGTGCCAACGCCTACACTGCGCCCCCACGACCACGAAACCGACACGTCCATGGGCATCACCTAGAGCGAGAAAGAGTAGCGCATGGTACATTGCCGCCGATTGGGTCACAAGAAGGCAACCACTCCTCCCCTCCCATTAAAACCAAGCTTGGTGGGCTGAACATCGACGGCCGACTAGCCACTTGCCGGCGACGTGAAGGCAGACACCTTCACTTCCCGGGGCTACGGAGGAGATTAAGGAAACGGAGCTGGAGAGCGTTGAGACGAATCTGGAGAAGACGAAGGCAATAATCGCAGGTTCAGTTGTCGGGGCTTACGGCTGGACATAGGAAGCGGGCTCCGGTGATCATGTAGCTTTAGAGTTGGGTTGTCAGGTTTAAATGAAAAATGTCTGAAATGTTATGAATTTTGTCCGTTTTATATGAAAATCCGCCTTTTTTTGCATGAATTTCGTCCGGTTAGTCTAAAGAATGGCTGAAATTTATATGGGCACCGTTGGATGGCGGCCTCCGGCATCAATGTCGGCTGACTGATCCTCCGCTCTTCACGGATGGATGATGGAGGGAATTTGCTGATCATTGTTGGAGATGCCCTCACAGTCACTCAAGATGCTTGCGAATTTCACTGGGAGGCACGGATATAAATAGCAGTAGGACGCGCGGTGCACGTAGCACATGCCATGACACAAAATCTGTCGCCTACGTACGGCTGGTGTAAATAAAAGCCACATCTATCTAAGAGTCCTATAATAAGTAAGATTAAGTAAGTCAGTGGTGTGAGCATATATATATGTCGAGGTCGAGGGACCCGCTAATCATCGGAAGGATCGTGGGCGACGTCGTCAACTACTTCGACGCATCGGCGCGGCTGAGGGTGTCGTATGGCAACCGGGAGATGACGGTCGGGTCCGAGCTAAGGCCGTCGCAGGTGGCGAACCAGCCCACGGTGCACATCACAGGAAGAGCGGGATCACTCTACACGCTGGTGAGTGCTCGGGTCGATCATATTCATACGGTACTATACTGCTGCTTCCGGCCTTGCTTGTGCATAAGTCCGTTGCAATCGAATGCATGCATGCATGCATGGCGCGCACCACCAATTTGTTTCAGAGTACTTCCTGGCTTTGGGTGCAGGGGAACTATTGCGAAACCAAAGTGCCCCCTCCGGTTTTCTGTTGGGGGTCGATATTGCATCTAGCCTTTCTCTCCATCAATTAATATAAGCAGCGGCTTTCTTATCTTCCTCCCTTCTCATCTCGCATCACTCCGCCATGACCGAGAGATCCCCAAGTTCTACCATCTCGTGCTCATGCGTGCAGTGGTGACGAGCCGGTTAGGTTCCATTGCTGAAGTGCCATGGCGCCGCTGGAGGACGATGATGTGTGGTCAGAGGGCCTAAAGTGACTCAGGCCCTTAAGATGTAAGTGAGTCACTTGTGGTACTTCCAGGACATACTCCCTCCATTTTGGTCTAAAGCGTCTATCTCAAAAACTTAAGTTTTCATTGTATTAGTCCAACCTTTGGGTCTCATTCAATTAAATTGGTTTGAGTCTCCCGCCAAATTCAATCCATGGTAATCGAGGCTTTGCTTCGGCGCGCACCCCCCCCCCCCCCCTCACAAACCGTATAAGGGCGGTATGGTCATTTGACCCACATCCTTATGTGGCAACTACGGGCTTTAGGTAGAGATACACAACCGATCAGCCTGCCGTCAGACCCCTCCATCTTAGGCCTGGCCCATTTATTTAAAAACATCAAAACTAGGTGTGAGATATAGGATTTGAACCTCTAACCTCTTGGTTTATTTTAACCCCCTATATTCAACTAGGACAGCTAACTTATTCTACATAGTTTCCTGTTTTATTCTTGAAAACAGCTAGTCATCAGACTACTAATCTGTGCTAATTCCTACCAGACGCATATCCAATTTGAGGGAGTGTGCTGCACTTAATTGGAACATGTGTGGAATATTTAATAGGGCAGTTTCAAACTCACGAAAGGGGGGAAGTAGATGTTACATGCTTCCTCACATCAAAATATGGTCTAATACGTTTTTTTAAAATTGACTTTGATCATTGGTTACATTAATAATACATGAGATGTATGGTATAAAAAAATATTTTTTTAGAAACTCCGTTAACATACGTATTCGACATTATACATTGTATAACTTGAATGCCGTATACTATTATCAATGGCCAAAACCAACCTCATGAAACATATTAGGCCCTGAGTAATAAGTTCGGGAAAAGTATTTATTAGGAGGGAGTATCAAACTTTCACCAAGTTTGTGGATATATACTATACTACATCTTATTTTTAAAAGTCAAACCTCACAAACTTTGACCAAGTTTGTTAAGAAAAATATTTACATCTAGAATGTCAAACATATATTAGTAGATTCTTGATAAGATGTACTTTCATATTTCATATATTTGCTATTGTAGATATAAATAATTTTCCGTATAAACTTGATCAAATTTACAAAAAATGACTTTTCAACAAATTTATATACACTATATTACGGAACGGAGGGAGTACTTTATTTTCCATGCATACGCACACGTCATTTCTCTTTACGTAGGAGTTGCACGCAGTTAATAGTCTATGCAATAATATGTCCCATGTAAATTTGTTGCTAGGTGATGGTAGACCCTGATGCACCTACACCAAGCGACCCTTCCAAACGGGAGTACCTCCATTGGTACGTGCATGCCGGCTCAATTAAGCTAGGACTAGCTTTGTAGTACTTCCTTTATTCCTGCACTTTGTAGGCCAATTAACCTTTGTGTCACAAAATAGCATCCATTACTTTATATATACTCGGTGGCGGAGCAAAGTTCACCATTTCATGAATTTCCTAGCTCTCTTATCATGTACTCCCTCCGTTCCTAAATACTTGTCTTTCTAGATATTTCAACAAGTGACTACATACGGCGCAAAATAAGTGAATCTACACTTTAAAATATGTCTACATACATCCGTATGTTGAGTCCATTTAAAATGCCTAGAAAGACAAGTATTTGGGAACGGAGGGAGTATATGTGTTTTATCTACCTATTATATGCTTTCTTATCAGAGTTATGGGCGTACATATGTACACCCATGTTTCCTTGTCCGCCCATGTATATACAATATAATAGCTAATTAAGCTAATCGATTCAGTTTATTTTCTGCGTACATAGGCTTGTCACAGACATACCAGAAGGAGGTGACGTGGGCCGTGGTAAGAAACTAACTTATCCATTCATCGAGTACGTACATGTAGTATCATGTCAATCATCATCCTCAGCTGACTTGTTTTGTAAATAATAAAGGAATAACTGATCATAATGGAAAGTATCGTATATTAGTATCACGCATATGCCACTAGTGCATGATACTACATGCACAGTTTTATAGCCACAATGCACTTCATTTAATATAATACTGTACCATTCATGATACTCAATCCTCTCTCACTCATTTAATTGTGTGCCACCTCAATAAAAATATTTTGTGACATGCATGATACTAGCTATTATACTCCCATTGTGACCTGCCTAAAAGGTAGGCTGGTACACTAAAGAGCATTTTTTTCACATGCATGCAGGAACCGAGGTGGTCACGTACGAGAAGCCGCAGCCAACAACGGGGATCCACCGTTTGGCATTTGTGGTGTTCCGGCAGGCGGCACGGGAGGCCATCTATGCACCGGGGTGGCGGTCTAACTTCATCACGAGGGACTTGGCCGAGTGCTACAGCCTCGGCGCTCCGGTGGCCGCCGCCTACTTCAACTGCCAGAGGGAAGGAAGCTGTGGTGGACGGAGGTGGTAGAGGTGAAGCAAGTTGGCTATAACTACGTGCGCGCTATCCCTAGTACTCCATCCAAAATAATAAATGGATAAAGTGATATGAAAGATTCACAAGGTCGCGTAGGTGAGGGGGCACGCACTTGCCGAGCCGAGCATGACCCTCCGATTCCCTTGTGATCCGCAAAGTCGTTGGATCTCGTACGAGGGCACATAAAGCTTTAGGTTCTTGTTTCTGAAATTTACGATTTTAACATTCATAGTTTCTGAGAACTTACGATATTATTGCTTCCTCGCTCCAAGGATTATATTTGGATACCTGCATTTGTGCAATCTGCGGTTTTATTGTTCATTCACACTACGTTTCAATAATTGAAACTTAATGATTTTTTTTCAAAATTCTGTAAAACATATTCAAAATGAATCTTATTGGAAAGCCGTCGTCACAAGCAACATGAATCTGAAAACGAAACTTAACTTAAATTTTTGGTTGCAAATATATGATTGTTTTAAATTTGAAACCCAAAAGAAAAAGGCACATGCGAGGGACACGATGCTCCCGGCCAGTGGCGGAGGAAGGGGGTGTTGGCAAGGGCCTTGGCCCCATGCTCTCAGAAATACTGCTATATGTGCTTCTAATCCTTTATTTTTCAAACATAATTAGCAAGATTTAGACGATTTAGCCCCTCTAGTATTATATAACATATTTGGCCCTCTCTATATTGAGTTTCTGGCTCCCCACTGCTCTCGCCTCTCCCAATAAAACATCTGTAGCCTAGCTAGTTACCTGCAATACATACTGTATGCTCGCTAATTGGGTATCTCGATCGGCCATACTCCTCTAATGTGCACTTGGTGCATGGCCTAAACATCGTCTCCTATCTCTACTACTTAAAATAAATACTGTTTCATTTCTTGCCGGCAGAACGCTGTTGGCCTGGTCCGCGCCGCCAAGTACTTTTTGGTGACACGCCATGACCGACTATACTAATAGAAAACATGGTACTAGTCCCGGTTTCAGAGGAACTTTAGTCTCGGTTCTGAAACCGAGACAAATCAAACGGGACTAAAGTTTAAAAACTTTAGTCCCGGTTTGCTTACGAACCGGAACAGAAGGGGCTCCACGTGGCCGCTGCGGCGCGCCCAGGCAGGAGGACCTTTAGTCCCGGTTGGTAAAACCAACCGGGACCAAAAGGCAGCCACGCGTCAGCAGCTCGCAGGCGCTGCATTTTTGGGGTTTTTTTTGGAAAGGGGGGTTTAGGGGTTTTGGAGGGTTAATTTAGGGGTTTCATATTGTGTTAGCTATAGCTACTACATATAGAGAAGTGACCTCTCTTTCTCCGTGCTTGGTCGACGCTAGCTACTACATATCGAGAGAACTCGATGCTAGTAAGCAAATGAAGGAACCATTAATTACACAAGATCGTCATGAACATATATAGAGAGAAGTGACCTCTCTTTCTCCGAGATTGGTCGAATAACAAGTTTTTGTATATCTATCCGACGCTACTACATATATACAATATAACATCCCTGACACCATCAAGCGCCAAACTCCCATTGAATTTCCTATAGTATTCTCCGTCTTTATGTATGACGTGGTCAAGAAAGAATCCCGCCAATTCCTCTTGAATTGCTCGTATGTGATCATGTGGTAGGAGTTCATCCCGCATCTGTCATATCTAATTTAAAGAAGGGGGCAATACATATATATGAATGAAACTCAACACAATTGGTGGTAATAAAATAAAATTGTGAATATTTCTGTTTACGTACTTCAAATTGTTTGTCAGAGTAGCCCCGCTCAGAGGTCGAGTGGTGGATGAACTCGCAAACGTAGTATCCACATAACGATTCTCGCCTGCCTGCCACAAGCACTTTATGAGAATAGAGTTCAATCAAACTGATAATCAAGCATGATAATGGTATTGATGAAACAAGAATCAATGAGAGATGCGCGAAACTAGCTAGTACTACTTACTTTGGGGTGTGTAAATCGCAGCTCCTTCTGCAGACCCGGAATCATTCCGGTGAACTTTTTCCAAACCCTGCCATGCAAAGAAAATGGTTACTTGATATCAGGAAAGGAACGAAAGTTGCCAATATGGTGCGATAATAATTGAGCTTCCTTCTGGAGCATTGCAGTCATGTCCGCATACTCCTGGGGATCTTTACGTCTCGAGCCTAAGACAGTTACTACTCCCCCGTCAAGCTTAATCTCTAGCGGAATATAGTGGAAGCTGCGCACGCATAACTCATCAATTACATTACTATAACCTCGAGTAAGCAAAACCGAATATGCACAAGACAGTAACACTCACTTGATGTAAGGAAAGAGTATCTTCCCTTTGTTTTGATGTCGAGGGAACGATTTTAGCAAGTTGTCCTTAGTATCTTTGACTCTGTTTTGAACCGTCCATTCATTTACGGTATTTGGGCTAATGAACCCAAGGTCATAGATTTGTTCTTTTTTGCATTTGACGATCTTCAATCTGCATAATATATAGTGAGGATAATTATATATACATGCAATGAACGAGCTGAGCTATAGAGACTTAATTATAGAAGTAATACTTACAGACGTTAGCAAGTCATGAGTTGTTTGTTGAGGGCGTCTTGATTGAATAACTGAAATAACTCCACAAATTCAACAGGCAACACCTCAACTCCAATGAGGTCATGCTCATTTGTAACTCTCAGCAACAGACTGTCGGTCCCAGACTTCTTGCAGGTATCAATGTACTATTCATGTAATCTTTGCATCATCGTTGTTAGAGGAGGAGGATCAGGTTTGACGAGAGGCTTCCCATGCTCGTATTGGAAGATCTCTACTACCTTGATTGTTGCCTTGATTGTTGGGAATGAACTTCCCTTCCTGCCCTGCCTTGATTGTTGTCTGAGGTTCCGGATGGGTATTGCAAGTTGCTCGTCCGTCCAAACACACTCCCCTATTTCTGGGTCCAAAGTTCCCCCAACCCTGAAGAACCAAGTCCTTGAATGATCTAGCGAGTGCAATGTCGCTGGTTGGACCCCTTTAGCAATCAGGTCTTGCTCAGCTTTGTCCCATAACGGCTGTGCTTTGTAGTAGCCATCTGCCCCGTGTGATGGTGATACTTCTTCTTTGCAGCATTTAGCTTGTTTGTCATTGACCTTTTCTTACCCTTCTCTGATTTCTTGTAGGCCACAAATGCGGGCCAGTGATCTCTTATCTTCTCATATCGACCGAAGAATTCTGGAGTCTCCTCTTTCTTGAAAAACTTTGTGTTCAACTCTTTCTTCTAGTTCCTTAATAGTTCTATTCTTATTCCATTGTTGGATGCTGATCGGGACGATGTCCCTAACAACAACTCCGCACTGATGTACAAACGCGTCCTTGGTCCGCTTGGGAGCAATCGGTTGTCCATCTTTCACGACTTCTGTGCTCGTGAACCTCCTTTCATCCCGGCGCAACCTTTTCTTCGGGCCTCGTCTCCTTACAAAAGTTTGTCTCGATCCGAAGGGCTATAAAAGAAGAAAGAAGCGTTAATATATGTACATACCAAAACAATTAACGCATCAAGTCAGCACAGGCTTAATATATACCTCGCCGGACTTTGCAACAGCTCCCTCCTTCGTTCGGTCACTGGAGCCATCATCATGATCTCCTTCCTCCGCCATTCCGTCACCAGAGCCCTCATGATCTCCTTCATCTTCCATTGTTGGATTACCAGAGGCGTCATCCTCTCCTTCCTGACCATCAGTGTCGTTGATAAATGACAACGGATCACCTCCGGCGAGGATTATATCCCCCAACAACTGTTCTTGTTCTCGGTCTCTTTTCATAGTTTCTGCAAATATTACAACATGGCAATATACAAACATGAGAGATGGATTAGTGGAAAACATAGATCTAGCTAATCACAACAAGGAATCATATGCATATATGATCAATGGATTAGTTGTGGACCGCCTCTCTCATGCATGTCCGACCCCCCCTCATGTCGAAGTTATCAGGGTTATACTTTCAGGTGAGGACACTTTGCAAAAAATAATCGCTATGCAGGAGATCAAACTATCCATGCATTCTACCCCATTGACCTATGCCGGGCTGGATAGTTGGTCGGGCGAGCGGACCGCCTCTCCCTCTGGCAAATTGGGTGGCCTCGACAACGCTTCTAGGGTTTGGGGTGGCCTCGACAATGCTCTTTTAACTTGGTAAATTTGGGTGGCCTCGACAACTCTTCTAGGGTTTGGGGTGGCCTCAACAACACTCTTTCAGTCCCGTTTTGGGTGGACTCAAGAGTTGGTCGGGCGAGAGGGGGTGGATCGATATTCCCCCTCATATCACCATAGTGAAAATCATCTATATATCATCATCGTATCATAAATCCATCCATCCATCCATATATACATACATCAATCCATCCATCTATATATATGAATTTTTTTTACGAAAAATGAACATAAACACATCAATCCATCCATCCATCGATATATACACATATATCAATCCATCCATCTATATATATGAAAAAAAATTCTATGAACATAATATATATATATAGACACACACACACACACATCAATCCATCCATTCATATATACATACATCAATCCATCCATCTATATATATGAAAATAATTAAGAAAAAAAGTCATCCATCATCTATATGTAGGGCAGGGGCAGTGGCTAAGCAGCAGCGTCAGGGGAAGTCGCGGCGGCATTGCGCAGGGCAGGGGCGGCAACGGCGGTAGCGCAGGGCAGGGGCGGCGGCAGCAGCATAGGGGAAGGGGCGGAGCTCACTGGGGGCGGCGATGAGGAGCGTGCGGGCTCGGGGCAGGGCATCGGCGTCGAGAGAGGTGGCGCAGCAGCCTGGCAGCGTCAGCGTCTGGGCAGGGCGGCACAGCAGCAGCCTGGCGGTGTCGGCGTCGACGTCGGGGAAATTTTCCCAAGTGTTGGCTTATATAGCCACCCCTTTAGTCATAGTTTGTGGCACCAACCGGGACGAAAGGCACCCTTTAGTCCCGGTTGGTGCTACAAACCGGGACTAAAGGTCAATTTCCAGCAGCCCAAAGGGCGGGAAGCAGAGCCCTTTGGTCCCGGTTGGTGGCACCAACCGGGACGAAAGGGGTGCGTTGGTCCCGGTTGGTGCCAACAACCCGAACGAAAGGTGGGCATTGGTCCCGGTTGGTGCCATCAACCGAGACGAAAGGTTGTGCTGCCGCGGCCAAAATTTTAGTCCCACCACGCTAGTTGAGAGGGGCTCAGGGTGGTTTACAAGCGTCGTTGCCGCTGCCCTCTCAAGCTTCTCTCTAATGTAGACAGTACATGCCTATCTGATGCCCTGTTGGGCCTTCTGGGCCCGAGGACCTCCATCCTGGCCCATGAAAGATAGGTTTCTAGTCGTATGCAGGCCGTGTTGCCCTAATAGGCGGGCATTTTTTTGTTATTTTAGTTGATTCTTTTTATTTCATTTTTTTAGTTAATGTTTTAGTTGATTCTTTTTAGTTCATACTTTTTAACAATAAATAATTTGATAATTTTAGTTAATATTTTAGTTGATTCTTTTTAGTTAATGTTTTAGTTGATTCTTTTTAGTTCATTCTTTTCAGTTCATTCTTTTTAGTTACTACAATCTGGTTTTTATTAGCCTAATCTTTTCAAGGATGCTCATAAGTTTGTCTTATCTTGTGATGAATACCAAAGAATTGGTAATATTGGTAGACGCCAGGAAATGCCTATGAATTATTCACTTGTTATTAAACCATTTGATGTTTGGAGATTTGATTATATGGGACCTTTTCCTTCCCCAAATGGGTATACTCATATTTTAGTTGTTGTTGATCACGTTACTAAGTGGGTAGAAGTTATTCTAACTAGTACTGCCAACCGTAACACTTCTATTAAAATGCTTAAAGAAGTTATTTTCCCGAGGTTTGGAGTCCATAGATATTTAATGACAAAAGGTACTTCCCACTTCATTCATGGTGCTTTTCGTAAAGTTCTTGCAAAATATGATGTTAACCATAGAATTGCATCTCCTTATCATCTTAAGTCTAGTGGTCAAATTGAATTAAGTAATAGGGAAATAAAGTTGATCTTGCAAAAGACCGTCAACAGATCTAGAAAGAATTGGTCTAAGAAACTTGATGATGCACTATGGGCTTACAGAACTCACTAGTGTAGGATGCTGCTAATGCGACACTACGATCAGAGACCCTTCGAGAAACTGTGTGCGATGCAATAATCGCAAATGGTGGTGTCAGAGAACCGACAAAAATGTACAAAACGTTTCCGATGACGAATGCATCAAACACGGTTCAGATTTTAGTTGCGTGTGCGATGCAGGGCATACGGTTCAGTTCAGTTAACTGTTTGCGATGAGGAATAACAAATTAAATGGGCAGCCAGATGAAGGTGTGTGCAATACACAGCATACGGTTCACTAGGATGAACTGTTTGTGATTAGGCAACACAAAAGAAACAGTCAGCCAGAACCAGGTGTGTGCGATATACAGAATGTTGTTCACTCGGATGAACTGTTTGTGTTGAGACAAGCGAACATAAACGGTTCACTATAACAAGATGTGTGTGATACGCTGCAAATAGGTATGTAATCAGAAATGTGTGCGAAGACCAAGAATAACACAAATGATTGCTTCTAATAAGACGTATGTGATATGCTCTGTCTACACAACATGTATTGGCCAATGGGGGACGAGCGGTCATTCGGATACGCCATAAGGATGCGAAGAGGCATCCAACATCAGCAAGGACTAGTTGTTCCACCAGTAGCTCATCTAAGAGAACGATCAAGTTAAGTGTGCTCAGGCTGGAGCAGCCATGGGATGGGTGACTGGATGAGAAGTTGTGTTGATGTGAAACTAGATGATAGGATGGGTCATTTCGGTCATCAAAATGAACGAAAATGCCTCATTCCCTCAGCTAATTTAACCTCGAGGTCCTTGTTTTTTATTTTTACTTTATTTTTTAACATATGTTAAAGAAGGTCTACCGCATTACTTTTTGACAATGTGTATACGTGGCATACAATTGATCCACCCGACCTGTTTGTGATGGAATAAGTCGTGTGTGTTGTGGGCAAATGCTTGCTAGTGTACAACCGTTTGCGATTGACGAGTTCATCACCGATGGGTTCCCTAGTTTGGTCCGTGTTCATCTCATCATGTGTACGTGTCCTTTAGTCCTTCTCTCGCACGTCTTGTCACACCGCTGCCACAGAAGTTCGAGCGCAAGCTTGAGCAGCGCGCGGGGGCGTTCTTTTGACCAAACGGTGCTGAGCCCGTTCCCGCGCAACCGCGCAGGTTCCCGCGCAAGCTTCCCGCCCGACTCGGTGAAATCCCCCAAAATCCTAGTGCTTATCCACCTACTATATAAACCCTCACAGTCGGCGAGTCCTACGTCGCATTTTCCCCTCCCTCCCTGTAGCTTATCTCGTCTGCTTCTCCCAAAATCGGCAATGGCACTGAACCGTCGTCGTCGCTCAGCCAATCCGCCATCATCAGAGCACAACTCTAGCTGGGAGGCTACACCGCGGCGGCGGTGCAGACCCCGGCAGAGTATAGTGCACACGGCGTCCCAGTTGGGTGTGCACGGAACACGCACCACACGCTCGGCTGCCGATGCCCGTCGGCAGCTGTTGCCGACTGCCGTTCCCGCCACACCTCCGTCGAAAGCCAAGCCATAACCTGCTTCACCGCCGTGGCCATCACCCGCTCTGCCGCCGTCACCATCACCCCACTGCCGGCCACCGTGGCCGTCACCCGCTCCGCCACCACTACCAGAAGGCGGGAGGTGGTGGTCGTGGCTGGCACCCCATCGTCGTCCGCCATGGCCGCTAGCCCACCGTCAACGGAGGGATACGGAGGTGGAGGCCCGCACGTGCGGCAGCGACCTTGCGCGCTACATCGAGTTCCTGCGGGACGAGGGGAGCGCCTCGTCGAGCATGCAAAGAGCCTTACCGTCGCCGTGACCGCGACACACGCCGATGCAGAGGCGAGGAATCAGGAGATCTACAAGGAGAACCACCTCTTCGAGAGGGGTCGTCTGGAGTGGCAGAGGGCATTCGAGGTGAGCGTCGCTGAAGGTGCAACAGCAGCAGGCACCGTATTGCAGTTGTCCAGTTCGTCGGTAGCCTCCTCCTCCTCTTCCTCTTACTGAGCGCGCTCGGCACTGGAGAGGCTACCGGAAGTAGTACAAAGCCCCTCTGTATTAGTATTTAAGGGCTATTTTGTTCAGTTCATCTGACTATAGATGTGGTGAAACTGTATAACATACTTAAAATTAGCTAGTATATATAGTTGAACTAGCTATTTCTGTACGTGCTTCGCAACAATTGGGGAAAAGTTTGGTCGGTTCAGCTGTAAAGTTGAACTGTTTATATAAATTAAGCACGACTCCTTAATCTATGAATGAAATATATGCTTCATTACTGAATTTTAGTTGCAAAAATTAGATATTGCTAGTGATTTTTAGCTGCATATATTTGACAAATCACAGTATCACAAGGATTGACAAATGACAATGTTACTAGATCAACAAATGTCAATCTTTCCGGTTTACAAATGGCAATATACCCAATATGACAGATGCAAATCTTACCAAATTGTATGT
This sequence comes from Aegilops speltoides, assembly GCA_021437245.1. Classification (NCBI taxonomy): domain Eukaryota; kingdom Viridiplantae; phylum Streptophyta; class Magnoliopsida; order Poales; family Poaceae; genus Aegilops; species Aegilops speltoides. The sequence continues at coordinate 491,844,660 of CM038144.1, forward strand.
ACGTGGTTGCACACGGGTCATCCGAAAAAACCGTTTGCGTTGAAGGGAGGTAGAAATCCTGCTTGCCAAATTTTCTCTTGGCTTAGCGCCGAAGTCTCGCTTTGCATACGGGTGTACTATCTAAAATGTTTGCGATGTTAAAGTGGCAGCTAGTTGTTCCAAAATGCCTTTGTTGATTGTTATTCGAGTGCGCCTTCTCTCAAAATGGACACGAAAATTACCACAGCATGTCAGGTGCCATTCCATGATAGCATGCCAAGTTTCATGAATTTCAGACGAGTTTTGGATTTACTAGAATTTAAAAACAAAGTATCTCAACGTTTTGCCGGCAGTCAATAGTGCTGGTGTTTGAAATTCACTCCCATTTCTTGCATGGGAACTAAGCATGCACCCAGGGACAGAGATTTGATTTTTCAACCAATTTATATGCACTGGAGCTTGTGCATGTAGTTCAAATTTGAATTATGCACATAAAATGCCTAGAAAACCCAGTTAATATATAAAAATGTCCAAACGAACCCCGAAAAATTCCAAAATTCAACACAACACTCCTGTTGTTCTATGTTGACACTGGAAAAAAATTTGAAAGCAATAACAGGCAACGGGTATCGTTTCGTCTCCTAAGGTGGCACGTTCCCTATCGAAACAATCAAGCTTGTTGTGAGAAGCTCTGGTTTGTGAGAAGCTTATACCACACCTGCCCGAAATGGGACAAAAAATTTACCATGGCATGTCGGGTGCCATTCCATGATAGCATGCCAGGTTTCATAAATTTTAGACGAGTTTTGGATTTACTAGAATTTAAAAACCAGGTATCTCAATGTTTGCGGCCGAGTGACGGTGGCAGGGTGTTTGAAATTCATTCCCATTTCTTGCATGGGACCTAAGCATGCAACCAAGAAAACATATTTGAATTTTCAACCAATTTATATGCATTAGAGCATGTGCATGTAGTTTAAATTTGAATTATGCACATAAATGAATTGAAAACTCAATTAATGCATAAGAAATGTGCTAACGAACCCAAAAAAATCCAAAATTTAACACAACACTCATGTTGTTCTATATTGACACTAGAGAAAAAAAATTAAATCAAGAAGAGGCAACGGCTATCGTTTCGTCCAGAAAGGTGAAAGGTTCCCTACCGAAACCATTAGGCTTGTTGTGAGAAGCTCTGGTTTGTGAGAAGCTTATACCCAAACCTGCCCCAAATGGGATAAAAAAATTACGACAGCATGTTGATGCCGCTCCATGATAGCATGCCATGTTTCATGAATTACAGACAAGTTTTGGATTTACTAGAATTTAAAAATTAGGTATCTCAATGTTTCTTGCGAAGTGACGGTGGCAGGGTCTTTGACATTCATTCCCATTTCTTGCATGGGACCTAAGCATGCAACCAAGGAGACATATTTGAATTTTCAACCAATTTATATCCATTAGAGCATGTGCATGTAGTTCAAATTTGAATTGTGCACATAAATGCATTGAAAGGTCAATTAATGCATAAAAATGTCCTAACGAACCCCAAAAAATTTCAAAATTTAACACAACACTCCTGTTGTTCTATATGTTGACACTAGAGCAAAAATTGAAATAAAGAAGAGGCAACAGATATTGTTTCATCCAGAAAGGTGAAACGTTCCCTACCGTAACCATGAGGCTTGTTGCGAGAAGCTCTGGTTTATGAGAAGTTTATACCGCAACCTGCCCCAAATGGGACAATATTTTTACCACTGCATGTTGCTGCCGTTCCATGGTAGCATGCCAAGTTTCATGAATTTCAGACGAGTTTTCGATTTACTAGAATTTTAAAACCATGTATCTCAATGTTAGCGGCCGAGCGACAATGGAAAAGTGTTTGACATTCATTCCCATTTCTTACATGGGACCTAAGGTTTCAACCAAGGACACACATTTGATTTTTCAACCCGTTTATATGCATTGGAGCATGTGCATGTACTTCAAATTTGAAATATGCACATGAATGCATGGAAAATTCAGTTAATGTATAAAAATATCCACGCGAACCCCGAAATATCCCAAAAAATTGCAAACACTCATGTTGTTCTATGTTGACACGAGAATTTTTTTGAAAGTAAGAAGATGCAACAAATATCGTTTCGTCCCCCAAGGTGGCATGTTCCCTACCGAAACCATCATGCTTGTTGTGAGAGAAGTTCTGGTTTGCAAGAAGATTATACCATAACCTGGCCCAAATGGGACAATTATTGTTTACCCCAGCATCTTGATGTTGTTCCATGATAGCATGCGAAGGTTCATGAATTTCAGACGAGTTTTGTATTTACTAGAATTACAAAAGCAAGCACCTCAATGTTTGCCGGAGAGCCACGGTGCCGTGGTGTTTGAAATTCATCCCCATTTCTTGAATGGGGTGTAAGCATCAACCCATGGACACATATATCATTTTACAACCCATTTTAGTGCACCGGAGCATGTGCATGTGGTTTAATTTTGAATTGTGCACCTGAAAGGCCTAGAAAACCAAGTTACCATATAAAAATGTCCAAACGAACCCTGAATAATTTCAAATTTTTTGACGACACACCTATAGTTGCATGTTCACTACAGATAGAAGTTCTAGCAATTCAAACACCATCCTTTACAGCTGTGACCCCATTATGTAATTCAATGAAAAATCAAGTAGATCCCACACAGTTTATTATCACCAACCGTGTGAGATGCAGTACAAAATATCCTGGAGCACCATCGGTGTATAGTATGCCTATGGCTTATGCAAGGAGGTTCGTCGGTTATAGTCCACAGCCGTCGTGTCAAGAACACTATCTCACTCCCCAAATATCATTTCACTGTTCAATCGTTGACGGTGAAAGATGGGGACGTGGACCCGCGTCCCGAGGGCAATGTCTAATGACACTTTGTGCGCCAGTTTTTTCGCTAAAGCAATTCCAAATTTTCGGCTTCCACAGAAATATCTACCCCGCCCCCTCCCCTTTCCAAAAGCCACATTTCCCCTATTTCCACCTTCCTTTCCAAGTTGAAACCTTCACTCCTTGCTTGCAGCGCCGCCCCCCGCGCCGGCGACCCTCCTTCATGCTGCTCGGCCTCGCCTATCTAGGCAGGTAATCCATACCCGACCCCCATCCTCCTCCTCCTACCACATCCCACATGCCCCGACCGCCGGCGCGAGCGTGATACCTTCCACCCAAATCACCGACCCCTCCACCAAATAAGCGCCGCCCTAAGCCATGGTGCACGCAGTATAGCCAGGATCTCAAGGAGCATTTGGCAGCGGAGAAGCAAATCGCGGTCGCACGCGCGGATGAGGTCGCGATGGCTGCCATTCCTGCCGACCCCCAAATCTTGGAGGAGCACCTTGCCATTTGCTAGCTATGTCGGTTAAGCATGCTTGGTTTACCCGTTGCATGTGCCGCTCCTGCCTTCCGTTAACAAATTGCTCAAGTGTATATGTGCTATATGTCGTGCTATGTGGTGCTCACTTATTAACCGTCTGGTTAACTAGTTGTCATGTTCAGTTAACTGTTTGGTTCAATTCTGCAAATGTGATGTTCAATTCTTTAGGGTGCAATTTTGTATTGTCTTCCATGTGAGAAATAAATTGATTTTTTCTTTACAAAATACGTGAGAAACAAATCCAATTGCTACATTTCCAAGTTGTCAAGCATGCTTGGTTTTGGTTAACTGTTTGATCTTCTAGTATGTTATACATTGTGCAATGTGGTGCCCGATTAACGTTTTGTTCATTTGTTGTGGTGTTTAGTTAACTGTTTGGTTCCATTCTGCAATGTGATGTTCAATTATTGTGGGTGCATTCTGTTATTGTATACCATGTGAGAAATAAATTGAATTTGGATATACTAAATACATGAAAAACAAATACAATTGCTATATTTTCAAGTTGTTAAGCATGCTTGGTTTGGTTAACTATCTGATCTTCTATTAGGAGTATGTTATGTTGTGCAATTAATGTGATGCTAAGTTAATATTTGGTTTATTTGTTGTGGTGTTTAGTTAACTGCTTGGTTCAATTCTGCAATGCAATGTCCAAGTGTCGTGGGTATAATTTTGTATTGTTGTGCATGTGAGGAATAATCGAATTTGGTTGCACTTAATATATGGGAAACATATACAATTGCTATATTTCCTGGTTCTTAATGATGCTTGGTTAGGATAAGTGGGTTTTCATGTGGCTTGAATTAATCTGATGAATCTGCAATGTGGTTATTTTTCATCAACATATTTTACTGATAGCATGCGAACCCTTACTTAACCTGGGGACTAACTACCTTATTTGTGTTGCAGGGAAACAATATAATGGGAAGCAGTGAGGTTTACAATCGAGTTTAGCATGTGCATGGTCCGTTGTCTAATAGCACATTATTGTGCAATTGTAGGAACCATTCTAATACTTAGATTTTTAACAATCTTGCACATGTAGGTCCTGCTGTCATAAGTTTTGACCCACTGTTCGACCCTTTTTGCATATGGGGAAATGAGTTGTCCATGAATATCAATCTAAGTCAAGAAACTCAGAAAGATTGTTAGGATAAAGAAATTGGCGACAAAAAACAACAAGATCTTTGTCTGCACAATGAAGAAGACATCAGTTCACTACAGGATGGTACTATCATACCTTGTCTTTTTTATTCCTTTGCCCCATTTCCAATATAGAGAAGATATTTATGCACATCCTTGTTTTCAGGCCTTTCTAAAACTGTTCATTGATGATTACCTCTCAAACCACCTATATGGACAGGAGGCGAGGAAGGTATTCATACAACACTCACGATTCAATATTGAAGTGTTCCTAAAGTTGCAAAGACCTTCAACATCAATGAAGGCTCAATATTCGTCTTCTGCTTCAACAGTTTTCCCGATGAGATGCATCTGTCTATGTATCGTCTATGATGCTAATTTCGAAAGGTCATGTGAAACTTGGTGCTGGTGTAGTTGTGTAATGGGGTAGCGGAGTGCTGAAGCTATCGTGTTGTACTCTGATGTATTTCAATTAAATCCTCCTTCCTTAATATGAGAATGAAATATATTATGTGTTTAATATGAATGTCAATTATATTAATGAATGGATTATTAATAATAGGGCAATTATCATGCTAGTGGCGAATTAGCCTGCTAATTGGTTTTTGCTATTGCAAACGGTTATTGAGAAAATACCGTGGGCGATGACCTAAGGCAATGCACACAGTTTCTAGGAATAAACCGTGTTGGATCTATGAACAATCACACACAACATTCTTTTCAAAATTGTTTGCGTTAGGCCACCTTGCGCAAACATCTACCACATCAAAACTGTGTGTCATGGATAGCCTTTGCCGCACAGATTCTTCTACGCACCGTGTGTGATGCATTCAATAATGCAAACGATAAATTTTTTAATATTGTGTGCAATGGGAACGTCATCAGAAACGATTTAACGGGGAAAATCGTGCGTGATGTACCTATGAACGGAAACGTTTTCCTTGCAGCGTCTGTGTGGCAGATATATACGAATAGAAGCGTTTCGCGGGGACTGACTGTGTGGGATGTACTTACGACCGGAAATGATTTCGCCTGCATAACTGTATTTTTTAGCACTCGTATAACCGTATTTGGTCACTCGCCAGCCGCACACGACCTCATTTTGCCGAGCGTGTGTGCCAGGAGGGCATATCCCCGACGGTTTCTAGGTCGTGTGGGAAGGACCCCCTAATCGCCCACACTCACTAGGCGACGGTTCCAAATGCCGTCGCGGAAAGGAGTTTTAAACCGTTTGTATAGCACCGACGCGTACCAGTGGCCGCATATAAAAATCCTATGGGTATGTCTGCGTATAAAATGGTTTATGGAAAAGTATGTCATTTGGCTCTTGAGTTAGAATATAAAGCTTATTGGGCAATAAAAGAGCTCCACTATGATTTTAAACTTGCCGGTGAAAAGACGTTATTTGATATTAGCTCACTTGATAAATGGAGAACCCAGGCTTATGAAAACGCTAAACTGTTTAAAGAAAAGGTAAAATATGGCATGACAAGAGAATACAAAAGTGGGAATTCAATGTAGGTGAACAAATCTTGCTATACAATTCTCGTTTAAGATTTTTCACAGGAAAGCTTCTCTCCAAATGGGAAGGACCCTACATTATCCAAGGAGTTTATCGCTCCGGTGCTATCAAGATCAACAACGCCAAAGGCACCAAGCCGAGGGTGGTGAATGGACAAAGAATTAAGCATTATATCTCAGGTACACCTATAAATCTTGATACTAATATTATTGAGTCCATAACACCGAATGAATATATAAAGGAAACTTTCTGGAACCCTCCAAAATCCTCAAAAGGAATATGTATGTGATATGATAAGTAAACCGACTCCAAAATTTCAATAAAAGCAATTTTACTCTATTTTGGAATATTTAAAAAATTAGGAAAATAATAAGTAGTCTGGAAAGCGCATGAGCACGCGACAATCAGGGAGCGGGCCCTACCCCTGGGCACGCCTCACGAGCTTGTGGTGTGATGTCTACTATGCAAATTTATTCCTGTAGGCTCGTGTGGCGCCTCCAAGCGCAGAGTTTTGTAGGACAGTAGCATTTTTTCCTCAAGTGAATGACCTAAGGTTTATCAATCCCTGGGAGGCGTAGGATGAAGATGGTCTCTCTCAAACAACCCTGCAACCAAATACAAAAAAATATCTTGTGTCCCCAACACACCCAATACAATGGCAAATTGTATAGATGCACTAGTTCAGCGAAGAGATGGTGATAAAAGTGTAATAAGGATGGTAGAAATACTAGATGATTTCCAACCTATTGGAACACAAGTTTTGGAGCCTCCTCTAGTTGATCTACTTCTAGTTCTAGTTGGTCCTAGTTGACTAATTAGAAGCCCAGTATGGTTCTAATCTCCTCCCTTTAATTCTCTGCGATGATTAGCTCTGGACGGTGAAGCGCTACCGGATCGTGAAGATCGTACGCTTGCAACCAAGTAGAGAGGCCGTGCTTTTGGTCTTCCGTTTGAGGGATCGTTCGAGAACGGTTCGCAGGATCGTCATCAATGTTTGAGGGACTTCAAGTACGATCTACACTGACTCATCTACTTCTGCTGCACTCGGGAGTCACCGATGATCGTTGATTACAGCCTGTTATGCATCTTCATATTGTTCTTGGGTGATCGTAGCTGTGGAATTTTTTTCTACTACGTTTCCCAACACTTGGTAGAGCCATGGCGATTTAGATCTGTGAGAAAAATAGGACGAAACAAGAATAGAGGATATTTCCATGATGCGGTGGTCAAAACGTATGGGAGTATATATAAAGAATTTTTATCTTGCAAAATAAGTAGCCCAAAATAAAATGGAGTCGGGAAGGCGCATAAGGGGCCCAGGAGCCACCAGCGCCTCGTGTGCACCTCGTGGGTCTTCTCGGCTACTTTTTTTTTTGGTATTTTTTATAATATTCCAAAACCGATGGAAAATATATATTTTTGGAATTTTTAGAGTCGGTTTACATACCATATCACACACCTGCTCCTTTTCAAGGCTCTCAAGCATTCCGGAAGGTCTCTTCGATGTATTCCTCTGGTGTCATAGTTTGAATAATATTGGTTTCAACATTAATAGGTGTACCTGAAATATAATGCTTAATTCTTTGTCCACTGACCACCCTTGGATTAGTGCCTTCGGGGTTATTGATTTTAATAGCTCTGGAACGATAAAATTCTTCGATGACATACAGTCCTTCCCACTTAGAGAGAAGTTTTCCTGCAACAAAACTGAAACGATAATTTTACAATAGAACATATGCACCCACTTTGAATTCCCATTTTTGGATCCTCTTATCATGCCATCTTTTAACCTTCTCTTAAAATAACTTGGCATTTTCATAAGCTTGGGTTCTCCATTCATCTAACGAGCTAATATCAAATAGCGTCTTTTCACCAGCAAGTTTGAAATCATAGTTAAGTTCTTTAATTGCCTAATATGCTTTATGTTCTACCTGAACATGTAAATGACATGATTTTCCGCAAAACCGTTTTATACGGAGACATAACCATAGGATTCTTATAAGCAGTTCTATAAGCCCATAATGCCTCCTAAGTTTTTAGACCAGTTCTTTCTAGATCTATTAACGGTCTTTTGCAAAATTATTTTTATTTCTCTATTACTAAGTTCAATTTGACCACTAGATTGAGGATGATAGGGAGATGCAATTCTATGGTTGACATCATATTTAGCAAGCAGTTTTCGGAATGCACTATGAATGAGAAGTGAACCACCATCAGTCCTTAAATATCTAGGGACTCCAAACCTTGGCAAAAATGACTTCTTTAAGCATTTTAATAGAAGTGATATGATCAGCCCTACTAGTTGGAATAGCTTCTACCCACTTAGTAACATACTCAACAACAACTAAAATATGTGTATCCCATTGGAGCAAGGAAAAGGTCCCATATAAGCAAATCCCCAAACATCAAATGGTTCAACAACAAGTGAATAATTCATAGGCATTTCCTAACGTCTACCAATATTCCCAAATCTTTGACATTCATCACAAGACAAGACAAAATTATGAGCATCCTTGAATAGAGTATGCCAATAAAAACCAGATTGCAATACCTTGTGTGCGGTTCTGTCTCCAGCATGGTGTCCTCCGTATGCCTCGGAATGACACTTCCATAAGATTTGTTCCTGTTCATGCTCAGGTATACAACGTCTAATAATACCATATACTCCCTCTTTGTATAGATGTGGATCATCATAGAAGTAATGTCTTAAATCAATGAAGAATTTTATCTTTTGTTGGTATGTGAAACTAGGTGGTATACCAAGGTGTGTTACGACTAGCATTTATAAAAACTAGTTGCTCATCAGGGAAACTATCATCAATAGGAAATGGGTCATCAAGGATATTTTCAAACCTAGACAAGTTGTTATCTACGAGATTCTCAGCTCCCTTCCTATCAGTAATATGCAAATCAAATTCCTGTAATAATAGAACCCACCTAATGAGTCTAGGTTTAGCATATTTCTTTTCCATAAGGTACTTAAAAGCACTACTAGGGAAAAGCCTATACACAGAATCTTATCAGCAGCGCGCTTTAAAATAAGGCGCTGCTTCTAATTAGCAGTAGCGTGCTCAAGAGTAACTCGCTGCTGAAACAAATATAGTAGTAGCGCGCCCGCTCAAAGACGTGCTACTGCTATAATTCCCACGAGGCCGCCGCGAGGCTAGTTATAGCAGCAACGCGTTATAACGACGGGCGCTACTGTTACGTAGCATAGTAGCAGCGCATTTCTCCAATAAGCGCTACTCCTAAGTTTACTACAAAAATTTAGTCCCACCTCGCTCCGTGAAGAGAGTTTCTACCACCTTAAATATGTTACTTCTCAAACTTTGACAAGCACTTGGTCTTCATTGAACTCTATGTGTAGAATTTGTGGCTGCAATATGAGTCTTCACCTGTTCCTAAACTGGTGAGGACTCATATTGACAAATCATATTGTACACAAAAAGATCGTTGATGATCAATGTATTTTTGATATATTGAACAAAGTCTATTTTTACATGCTGACACATAGCAGTAGCGCTTTATTGTGAAAGGCGCTGCTGCTAGGTAGCTTAGCAAGAGCGTCTTTCCTATAGCGCTCTGCTAAGCCATTCATCTCCCACCCCCATCTCCTGTATCCGATCCACTCACACAGTCACACACTCACTGGATCCCCTCTCAATCCCCTGCGCCGGTCCACCCCTTTCTGTTGCAGAAAATTTTTGCAACAAGTTTCTTGTTGCAGAAAATTAAAGAAGAAGAGGTTTTTGCAACAGAGGACTTACTGTAGGACATTAGTGAAGAGCAGATTTCGCAACAAAGATCTTGTCACACAAAATTAGAGAAGATAAGGTTTCGCAACAAGAGTATTGTTGCAAGAAATTAGAAAAGAGAAACTGAGGGGCTCGCGACACAAAATCGGACGGCTCACGAGGCAGCGGATCTTTTACACCCCTTTCCGGATTGTATGTCCATACATAAATCTCTGTGTATATATCCAAGCAAATTCACACTACTAGGAAAAGGATAATTAGTGGTGCACCTATTTTGGCCATTAATGGCGCACTACAGGTGCTTTTTCTTAATCTTGGTCACTATGGCTTAATCTTGGGTCAATATGCTTAATCTCAAGTCAAATTGCACTCCGTGGTCAAACTTCCTGAAAGGTCCCATCCTCATACTACTCCAACCCAAGCACGCTTAACTTCAGAGTTCTATCCAACCCAACACCAGCTCACTTAACACGCACTTGTTGATATATCTAGCATATCAATCCTATTAAACCTTGTTGATTTCTAGGACTTTGTTCAAGTTCATGAGTGTGATGAAATTTTTAAAAATTATTTCAACTTCTATTCATATTACGTATCATATTTTGAATATTTTTTCCAAAAAAAATTGAAACTATTTTTTTTGTTACTAGTGGCGCACCTAGCAAATGGTGCGCCACTACTAAGTTTGAATTTTTTTCCCATTTTCCCCCTCTAGATCTTAAAAGCCCCGTATCCTTTTTTCTGTTAGGTTTTTGGGGATTCTAAAATTCTTCAACCGGGTTTCCCCCAGTTGAATTCGGATATAACTTTTCGAGTAGATGATTTTTTATATAAAAAACTTTTTAATCTGAGTTCGTATGCAAAAGTTATGCCCATTTTACAAATTCCAGAGAGATTTTGCAAATAAAGTCGAAATTCATATTTGTAAATTTTCCCAACAAGTAGACCACATATCACATGGGAAACTTATTTTCGTTTATTTTTTTGACATTTACATCATTTTCTTTTATTTTTTGTAAAACTGAAAAGGCGGGAGGGGGGGGGGTGTGCGTTCGGTGGAATTTTTGTTCAAAGTTAGTAGTGGTGCACCGTGGGTCTGGTGCGCCATTACTAGTTAACTAGCAATGGCGCACAATCCCCAGGTGTGCGCCATTACTATTTTTGAAAAAAAAAATGTTAGTAGTGGCGCACCATGGGTGTGGTGCGCCATTACTAGTTAAAACTAGTAATGGCGCACTATCCCCTTATGCGCCATAACTAGTTTTGAAAAAAAAATTAAAAAAATTGTTAGTAGTGGCGCACCGAGGGTGTGGTACACTATTACTAGTTTAACTAGTAATGGCGCACTATCCCCTGGTGCGCCATTAGTAGTTTTGAAAACAAATAAAAAAATTTGTTAGTAGTGGCGCACCATGGATGTGGTGCGCCATTAGTATTTTGAGTTTAATGACGTACCTATATGTGGTGCGCCACTGCTATATAATAGTGGCGCACCACATACGTGGTGCGCCATTCATGTTCATATTATCTATAGCACTTTTCCTAGTAGTGTCATCACCGTGGAATTAGATTCTACAGTTGATCAAAACATAGTTTGACACGTTGAAGCGAAGCCGTTTATTAATAATTTCGTTCTAGATTGAAGCCTATGGGCTAGAGATCCAAATAAATGGGAAATGTCATTAGAAATAATATAGGATGTTTCATACCGTGGGAGCAACCGGCCGGTCCTCTATCCATCATACCGTTTCGGTCGCTTGCACCGTTGGTTTCATTTACTTAATTTAATTTTGGGTCCCCTCAAGAAAAATATTTTTTTCCTTTCGTTTTCTTATTTCTTTAGTTTTATTTGTTCCTCTCTCATGTTTTTTCAGTTTCATGCTTCTCTTTGTTTATTCACCGGTTTTCTTGGTTTCTTTATCAGTTTCACTTACTTTCTTCTTTTTCTTTCGTATTTCTTTACTTTTCATTTCTTTCTTGGTTTCCACTGGGTTTTTTCTTTTTGACTTAGTGTCCCTATTTTTTTTCTTGGGTTTCTTTGTTTATGTCTTGGTTTTCTTTATTTTACTTTCTTGATTTCACCTTTTTTTGCACTGATTTTCTTTTGTTATATTTTTTTCTTATTTCTTTGGCTTCCTTTCTTTTTGCCTTCTTTTGTTTTCTTGATTTACTTCAATTTCTCCCGTTTCTTTTTTGTTTCTTCTACTTTCTCAATACATATTAAAAAAACATATACAATCGGAAAAAAATTATATACACCTTTAATAATTTTGAAATACATGATTATCATTTTCTGAAATCTATCTTTATTTCTACCTTTTTCCATACACATTGAACATTTTTGTATTTTTCTAGTAATTTTTTATTATAGGATTAACATTTTCAAATACAATTATAATATTTTTTAATACATAGTCAGCATTTTGATTTCCACATTTTCAATCATATCTCAAATGGTTGATTTACATTTTTAAAAATAAAAGATTAATATTATTTTTCGTACTGTATAAAATTTCCAAACCAACTATATTTTTCTGTACACATTTGACATTTTTCAAATGCTTGGTTCTCATTTTTTAAATGTTTTCTGTAGAATTTTTTCTAATATATATGTTTATAATATTTTGAGTATAAATAGAACTAAAAGTAAATAGCGCATCAAACGTCAAAAAAAAGGAACAAAAAACGAGGCCCTGCGTTTAGGATGGCCTATCTGGTGCTCGCATAAACCGGAGGGTTCCCTACAAGTCGCTAAAAGAGAGTAATAGGGCATGCAAATATAGTTGCCAGCCAAGTAGCAAAACGGTCCTTTCTTTCAATTTCCGGTTGTTTGTTCTTCTTTTTATTCTCTTTTTAAATTTTTGATATTTTGGTAAAAACATTCTCAATATAGACATTGAAAACTTGAAACTACTGAAGTATCCTTAAAAATCACGAATATGAAAAAAAGTTAGCACAGTGTAGAAGAATTTTAGCATTAATATAAAAATGTTGATAACATTCTTGACATTTATAATGTAGAACAAGTATTTAAAATATAACTAATAAATATTCAAAAATATTCGGTATATATTTCGAAACTAAGAACATGTATCTGAAAAATAATAAATGTGCATAAACAAATGATCCCAATATATACGAAAAATGTACAAAGTGTATGAAAATAAGTTTAAAACAAAACTTATACAATTAAAAGGTATAAATCATGTATTTGAATAAATTTAAACGTGTATATAATAATTTTTCTTGCTGTATACAGAAAAATGTACAATGTGTATGGAAAAATGTAGATATGAAAATAAAAGTTTTCAAAAATGTTAAATAATGCTCCTGTTGTATACAAAACATGTACAACGTGTATGGAAAGAGTAGACATAAATAAATGTTTAAAAAAGTCAATTATGTATTCGAAATTATTAAGTATGCACATAAGAATGTTCCGAATTTATAGACAAAAATGTATAATGATTAGGGAACGACTTGTGTAGAATCTGAGCTTGCTGTACAAAAATAGAAAAAGACATCCTGGACCACTAGATTGGAGATTAATGGTACATATTTAGGTGGAGGGATCTCAGCCCACTTAATGTAGACTTTACAGAAAACCCCCTCTGACAGTTAGACATGAAATAGGACATTTTGCATTATGCACCTCAAGTCTTCGTGAAATACAACTTTTTTCAGACAGGAACTGTGATGATGCCCATCTCTTAGTTTGAAACAACTGGTCTCATATAAAATCTGAGTAAATATTTACTGCACAAAATCCAGACACCTTTATGTTACACCACTAACTTTTCAAGAGAGTTGAACATCTTGGTCACTAAGAAACAACCGTATATATAACAAATATTTGAGCACATGGGATAATAAGCCATCCCGGATCAGGTAGAATCACATGTACATGTCAAACTGGAAGTAGAGCAAATTAAGGACTGAAATTATCAGTGCTGAGCAAGCATTTGAGAGGCATACAGATCATTTTTAGTACATGGCCGGCAAGACCAAGTGGTAAAGACTGAAATTATCATCGCCCAACAAGCATCTTGCTGGTACAAGACCGAAAATATCTGTCGTTTTGCCTCATGTTAGTGGTTCCTAGCAATCGAGCTCCTGCTGGGAAAGAGATGACAACCTCCATGGGCTCTTATACACTTGATCAGCTCGATCTACCTAGGTGAACACACAAGTAAGTAGGGGTCAGTCAACAACATATACCAAATAGCATATCTTGAGAAGAGAGACAGTCGTTCTATATGTCCAGCTTCATTCAGCACTCCAACCTAGGAAACATAACAGAGAGAATACAAGTATTTTGTTGCAGCATAGTTCATTATTCCATTATAGACCTACGATAAATGGATTACAATTCCATGATTGGTGCACAAATGGGAACGACAAATAAGTGGCATTGAGCAATTTAAAGGGAGTTTTATCAATGCCCTGTAGATGTAAATTATTATTCAAATTTGATAGCTATAAACAACAAACTTGGTGGCATGCATTATATTATACCTTCAATAATAAGAAAACCACAACAGCACAGGAAAATATAAATGAACAAGATGCCAGATAGGCTCATGTCATGGATGAAGGATTAGTACTAAATCATATACTCCTTGCTGTAGCGATACCATAGGTCAGTAAAATGGAAGGCACACATATCTCTCCATTCCTGGATCCTGAGATGGGAATTGCAAATTTAGACCGGGGATCATCTTTTCCATGTCAAACTTCTGCCACATGGGGGAAAAATTCTATTATAGGGAAATGTAATTAGTTACTCTGGTACAAAAAGCTAAACAGAAGGACAAGAAAATATTCATGTGCATACAAATACTGGAGTGAGCACCCAACCAATAACAAATGTAATTAATTACAGTACATATTCCCTTTCTGCATAGAAATTCAAGAGTTTGGGTATGACGTACAATTTTAAATTCAGATCTGTGTTTTTGATACAAAATCAAAACTTCTTTATGAAAAAAAGAGAGCTCCCCCCTCCTATTTCATTTCTGTAAAACCAATGTGTTGCTGCAGAGAAAGGGCAAAAAAATCTAAAGAATACAAGTGTTCCAGTTTAACACTAGAGCAAGGGAGGCTAAAGTAACCCTTGTACTGGGCAAGCTAAAAAAGTATCCGACACAGCGCAAAGCAAAAGCAGTAGAAATGGAGGCCAACAATTACCATCATTACAAAACCACAACATATCAACTTGTTCCATTTGCTTCAGCTGATTGGAAAGTAGTCTAGCAGCGATCCACCAAGCTGTTGGAATTAACAAACTTGTCCATAGAGAATAGTTGTTTGTTTCCTATTGTAGTCCTAGTGATTAGATTAGGGAAGTAACTGGTTTGAAATAGATTCAGAGTTGTACAAGTCGGCTGCACGGGCGCGTATATATCCATGCATCAGCATATGTATATTTGCATGGAGAGAGAGAGAAAAAAAAATAGCCACTGTGTCTCATGTGTGTGCGTTTCGGCTTGCCACTGAAGAATCGCCAGAATAGCTAGATTTGCTAGTGTATTGCTTCCTGCTAGAAACCGGTTAGCTTTATGTACAGTTGGTGCGCTGCTTATGGTAGCAATACACAATACCATAATTATGTCACAGCACTAATCAACATGCTGCGTCTGAGTAATATAAGAATCCAACAAACATAAGTATCACCCCAGAACGGATCTGCTTCTACTGTACTCAAGCTGTGGTTCATTGTTCTTCTGTTGGCAATACACAATACCCAGCAACTAAATGGACAGATTCGACAATAACAAGTAGAAAGAATAAAAAACTATAGAGATGTACTACCAATCTCATAGCTAATAAAAATTAAACATTTATATTTACCTGAAGAACGAAGAACCGTGGTCGGGTGGCCTGTTCGGAGAACCAGAAGCGGCCGGCCGGGAAGGAGGCGAGGATCCACGACCTCCGAGAGCTAGTGCTGAATCACGAGAGGGAGTGGGGGTGGTTGGTGGAGGAGGACGGCCGCGAGTTGATCTGGGAGACTGAGAGTGGGGAGGAGGTAAGGAATCCGATCTAATCTGCCTCAAACTGCGCCACCGGCGACGAAACGGTTAGGAGCCGTTGGAGAGGAGATGGATCAGCATCTTTGCTGCGCGAGCCCGCCCGGCTTGGCTCAGGATCTGAGCTGCCGCCGCCGCCGCCGCCCCCGCCGCTGAGGAATTTTCGATCCTGTGCCCTCGCTGTGTAAGGGTTTGGTAGAGACTAGGGAGGGCAACGAAAGCAAATTTGCTTGTAGCGCTGGACCTTTTTGCAAATTTTGTGCAAACATCCAGACCTGTGCCATCGATCTCTCATCCAACGGCCCAACATCATTTCTTCTATTTTTGTACAGCAAGCTCAGATTCTACACAAGTGTTAATTTCTGTGAAGTAGCAATCCCATTATAGTATGGGATGGACGAAGATACATGTTTGGGCTTTTCTTTTCTTTTTCTGTTTTCTTTAGTTTTATTTGTTTCTTTCTCGGGTTTTTTGATTTGCATTATTTTTTAACTGGTTCTCTTTTTTTCTTTATCGGTTTCACTTATTTTCTTCGTTTCCTTTCCTTTCTCCTTTATTTTTTTTGTTTCTTTCGTTGCTTTTACTATTTTATTCTTGTTTTTTTCATACTTTCTTCAACAAATTTTTGGTTCCGTTGTTCCTTTCTTGATTTCACTGTTTTTCATACTTTTGCACTGGTTTTCCTTTGTTTTATTTTCTTATTACATTTCCTTTCTCAGTTTTATTTGCTTCCTCTTGTTTCTTGTTTTCTTACGCTAGTTTCTCAATTCTCTATGTACACGTTTAACATTTTTTAAATACATTATTAACAATTTTTATATCTAATTTTTATGTCTACCTTAATATACACATTGTACTTTTTTTATGTATCAAATACATTTTTAATACAGGTTTGACCTTTTTAAATACAAGTTTAATTTTTTTATACATGGCCAGCATCTTTTCTATGCACACTTTATATGTTTTTCCAAATTCTTGATTAATATTTGCAAATCAAATATTAATTTTTTCTAAATACATTGTCAAGGCTTTTTCTATACATTTTAACATTTTAAAAATCCTTTATTAATATTTTAAAAATACCGTGTTCAACATTATTTTAAATACTTGATTAGTATTATTTTTAACACATAATAAATTTTCCAAACACATTGTATTTTTTGTATGCATTTTTTCATATACATGTTTTTTCAAATATTTTCTCTATACACATTTAATATTTTTCAAATGCTTGGTTATCATTTTTCAAATGTTTTATTTACACTGTTTTTTGTAATATATATTTTTGCATTGTATTTTTCTAGCAGCATGTATTTGGTTATAATATTTGAAGTATAAAAAAGGAAAAATAAATAAAGAAAAAACGTCAAATAAACAAAAAAAAAACGAGGCCGTGGCCTCCCTTGCGCCTAAGACAGCCTATCTGGCACTTTCCGAAATCCTAAACGAGAAACAGGGGCACCCGTTTCATAAAGTTGCGCCTACGCCTCGCTTGGTACGAGGTGGAAGGCAGCTTCGTGCCAAGGACGCATATAGTCACAGGCCTAGTAGCAAAACGGTTGTTCGTTTTAATTTCCATTGGTTTGTTCCTTTTTTTTCTTTTCTTTTTAATTTTTTTTATATTTTCGAAAACTATTATAACTATAGATATTCCAAAACTTGAAGTTACCGAAATTTTCTTAGAATTCATGAATTTGAAAAAGGTTAACACATTGTAAAAGAATTGTTAGCGTAATTTTTAAAATATTGATAACATTCTTCACATTTGAAATCTTTGACACATATTAAAAATATAATTGATAGATATTCAAAAATTCAAACACATACATATTTCACAATTGATATCATGTATATGAAAAATGATATAAATGTACAATGTGTATGAAAATAAGTTGACAATATATATATATATATATATATATATATATATATATATATATATATATATATATATATATATATATATAAGTATTAATCATGTATTTGTATTTTTTAATGTGTATATAATGAATTTTCTTGATATCTACAAAAAATGTAGAACGTATATGGAAAAATCTAGATATGAAAATCCACCTAATGGCACAGTATTATCAAGCATAAATGTACAATGAGTGTCAATGATATTAGGAGGGTCAATTGCTGACAAGTCACAAAGACTTACTGGCTCCTAGCGCCGCGATGAGTATTGCTAATTTAACCTGATCTTTTTCCATTTTCTTCCTAGCACGGACCTGCTTCTTACTAAACTCATCAAGTTTTGACCAAATAAAATGGTATTTACGCTGTTGGTTCTGCTTGCATAATTTTTTAAGCAAGTTCATCAACCGCTTGTTCTTGAACTGTGAGAAAAAGTTAGCCCCAACATGGCGCATGCACCACCAGATCTGCAAATCCTTCCAAGGTGTTGCTTCGCCTTCTATTGGATTCCTTAGTGTCCTCACGACCTTCAATATACTAGCATGTCTGTCATGAATGACACACATGTTTGGTCGGTCCCTCACGATGGTAGTTTTCACTTGCCGAAAGAACCATACCCAGCTCAAAAAGTTCTCACCCTCCACAAATGCCATGGCAAGTGGGTGATTTGATTATTCCCATCCACACCAATGGTAGTCGGGATTTGCCCTATGTACTGACCAGTCAAGAATGTACCATCCACAAACATCATAGGAGGACAATGCCAGAAAGCTTCAATGCACATAGCGAAAGAAAAGAATACTCGTGTCAACACCTTGAAATCTGGTATACTTGGCAACCTCATGTGTTGTACGTTAACATAAGTGTCGGGATTCTTCTCCTTCACTATGTCCAGGACAAGGACAACATTATCATATGAGTCGAAGAACGTCCCAAACCTTTTCCTCCATAGCCTTCTGCTTAGCCCTCCAAGCCTTCCCATAAGGAATGATATAATTCCATCTGACCTTCACTGCTGTCTGGATGTGTTTTGCTTCCATATCTTTCTTCTGCACTATCTCAGTATACGTGAGTTGGGAAATGAGAGTTGAAGTTAGGTTTGGATGATTCACCAGAAGGTTTTTCCTCACACAATTATGTGGGACGACATCAGTGACAACCCAGTGGATGTTATACTTCAGCACGTGCCCGTGGAGCTTTCTAGGACAACCTGTTTCAACACACTTCATGATATAGTTTGTTGGACTTGATATGTGTATCCGGAAACCCTCTGCATAGACATAGCCCACTTTATCACCGCATACTTCAATTTTTTCTTTGTATCAAATTAGCCCCTATCTGGACTTGGTTCATATTATATTGCCATGGAGTCTCATGGCCATCGTTGACTGTAAGGTCGGCGGTTATGTCCTGAACCCATGTAGAAGGAATCGGTATCGTCACTTCATCCTCGGTTTCAGAATCCAGATCCTCCGCGAATCCATCCTCGTTCTCTTCCTCCATCACCCTCTGCATTTCCTCCCCTTCCTCATCCCCATCAGCAAAATCAGAACCAGCTAATATTATCGACTGACTACTCTGCCCTGTATCATGACCACAAACATTTTGTGGCACGTAGTCTGACTCTTTCTCGGGTTGGCTAGCATCCACATCCGGTGGCTATGACCCAGATAAATAAATCTCGTTAGCCACTTGACTGCCCTGGCCGAGTTCATACCCCACGTGTAGTTGTACGGTATTCTCCTCCTTCGGCACAGGTCACTACAAAAAAATACACTTTCGTGATGATACGTGTTTGTCATAGTAGGTCACGTTTTCTGTCATGCATGTACATCCATGACGATTTTATGACAAAATCAGGATAGTCATACATGTGCTGTCGTAGAAGTGTTCCATGACATTACCAAAATTATCATCACGGAAGTATCCACTTCCATGACAATAAATTGGGCGTCACAGAAGTGCTATCATCAAGGGTAACCGACATGTGGCATCCACCGTAACGGAATGCCGTTAAGCTATCAGGTCCAGTTTTGGATCCGATAACCCATTAACAGCCCCGACCAATGGGGATTTTCCACGTGTAAAATCATCATTGGCTAGAGGAAACACGTGTCAGCTCACCGTTGGGACAGATGTCATCCACTCATTGGACCGAAGGCACCTATTATACGTCGACACGTGGCACGACCCAACAGAGGCCCACTCCTATGAAAAGGCCAGCCCGTTTGACTTGGTCAAAAGGTGGCGGGTCGGCCCATGGAAATCCTGTTAACGGCCTGTTCGCATATAGCCCATTTACAGCCAGCTAACCCAGGGTCCGTTACGACCTATCCGAATTAGGCCCAGTAGCGTCATCTGGGCCGTCCAATATGATTCCAGCCCGTTTTAACTTCCATCCCATGTATGGCCCATGACGTCTTTCGGCCCATATGAGGCCCTTTGTAACTCTTGACCCATTAACGGCCCGTGGTGAAACTGGCCCGTAATGAACAGTGTGTCTCTTTATACCCATTAACGTCCCATTAATCCATTGGGCCGTTTCCAGCCCATGTTATCTTTCAGCCTTCTCAGGGCCCATTTATTCTTGGGCTCATTTCCAGCATTCGGTTACTTACGGCCCGTTATTGTCATTTTCTGCTTGTGGGCCAAATTCAGCCCATGGTTACAGTCGGCCCGTTTGTGGCCCGTTAATACGTTGGGCCGTTTTCATGTCCAAAAAACCCGTTGGGCTGTTTTCATAGAGTTATCAAATATGGCCTATTAACGGGTCGTTATGGTCCACGAATAGTACGGCCCATGATTGGCGAAATGATTATACGCCCCGTAGAAGGCCCATGGATCCTACGGCCCGTAGAAGACCACTGGATCCTACGGCCCATAGAAGGTCCATGGACCGTATGGCCCATAGAAGGCCCATGGATCCTACGGCCTATAGAAGGCCCATGGATCCTACTGCCCATATAGAAGACCAATGGATCCTACAGCCCGTAGAAGGCCCATGGATCATACGGCCCGCAGGAGGCCCATGGTTACAATAATCCATGTATTGCCATGATTATTGTGGCCATAGTTACCAAAAATAGGTTATTGTGGCCACTAGAAAAACAATGGAAAAGAACTGCAGTGACTACAAGCAAACAACTAAACAAGACAATAAGGAAATAGATAAGCAAGCAACTAACGCTAGCCTATTACTGCTATTACACATATTACATCCACTGGGCATCAAAGTTCGCCACCTTTGCAAATATAGGCAACAAGCAACATATTACATACACTGGCTGTCAAAATTGGCCACCAGTGCAAATAAACGCGGCAGCAAAACAAGAGCATAAATAAAACAACTTCAGAAGAGCTCAAGAAACATTATCCTGGATATCCACCATGCTGGCAATAAGCTTAGCAAGCTTATTAGCTTTGTCCTGTTTGGCGCTAAAATCCTCAAATGCTTGCTGTTGCACCAGAAAGTATGCATCTGAATGCTCCAGGGACTTCCGCGGTCCTTCCGCTTCTTGTCGCAGCACAGTTGATCGATGTCTTTCAGCTTGGAGTTGAGACTCAAGAAACCGAACTGATTCAGACAATGAGTTTGAATAGCTTGTGCAAGCGGTAGTGGCCAATAACTCGAACACTAAACCAAGACAGGACTTTGGGGTTGTCTCACTGTCTTCAAGATAGTCTTCCTTAGCTGTTTTATCATCTTTGTTGGAGACCAACAAGGATGTCTCACTATCCTGAACCTTATCTGCATTACTTCCTTTACCATTTCTTAATAAGGCACTCTTCCCCAATATTTTGTCAGCATTCTAAAAGAAACAAGAAGATAGATAACAGGTTTAGCATGTACTAGTATATGAAACTCATTCCGGTGAACCAGTTCATTAGTAAGGTGGACATGATTAAACTACCAAGTCTTCTATTGCCAAGTACTAGTAGATAATAAAAGCATCAAACAAACATATATCTATGTCCTATGGTCACTACATTGTCTTGCCAAATCAAAATAGAGATACGGTTCAAATCATATCAGTTCAAGACAAAGCAGCAGTGAAAGAATACAAAGCGTGGGAAACTACACGGCACAACAAGATTTCAGATGGGTACCACGGGTCTACATGTACAACAACACTATTGGCTCTGTTGTGATGCTAGTAATGTGCATGATATGAGAAGTCAACTGTATACCCAATTTAAATTGAAACCAACAGAGCTATTGATAAGAGCAAAACTGTTAAAGAAACATGCGTGAACATACCTACTGTGCCATTGGAGTTTCGATTGGATCCTTCAATTTAAAAATAAGTTTGTATGAGTAAATACAGTGATATAAGAGCAAAGAAGTATGCACGATAGCAATCACAGTTAAAAAAGGCGCGCCTAAGCGAGCGCCTAAGCGCGCCTAGGCTCTAGGCGTTGGCAAAATGCATTGCGCATAACTACACTTAATCTGTGCATAACTGCGCATAAGCATGCGCTTTGGTCAGTAAAGCGCAAGGCGGTGGCAAAACGCGCAATTAACCCCTAGCGCTTTTTTGAACTATGATAGCAATGGAATCTTAAATTAGAATAGTTGTTCTTCAGGTTTAGGCACTTGTTCTACATGAACAGAGTACAGTAAGACGCAAGAATATAGTACTTAAAAATAGAAAATGAGCTCATCGACCTTACCACATTCTTGGTTCGGGACCAGTACAGAACAAGGTGTTCCCAGTCATCGTCCAGTAAATGTGTCTCGGGAGAACATAAGGGAATTTGATGAGTTTCTTTGCCGATGAAGTATGTTTTCTTCAGGTAATTCCGATACTGGCACCAAGCATTCTTGAAGATAACAGAGGTATTAGCACAGGTTACGTCATCCTGAGTTTCCAAATCGGTCCTTCTCTATAGAGAAAAAGGGGGAAATTTGCTGTATTATAACCATCATGGAGGTAGGATGTATGGGACAAAGCAAAGTAATTGCCATGAATAATATTACTTACACATAACTCCTGGACAAACACCTGCAACTGGCATTTTCCTTCATCTTCAGTATAATATTTCCAAGATGGGAAGATACGCACATAGGATTTAACAACATCAAATGCGATAGATGCTAAACTACGACTAGCTGGTTGTGCTTTGTCCACAGGAATAGGCATACTAACTGGTGGAGTTGGGGTTCTCCATGGTAGTACTGGCCCTTGGGCACTGGAGCTGCCTTACTAACTGCTCTTGTTTGGGAGCTCTGTGGTGGAGATGGTGTTGTGTCAACAGGAACTGGGTTACTATCTGCTGGGGTTGGGGTTAGATTGGGTGAAGCTGGTTCTCTGCCCATCACAGTAGGGGTACAATTTATGAGAGTTTGGGTTATGTGTGGTAGGGCTGGTTCTCGTGCTGTACAACTGGGGTGCTATCTCCACCAAGAGGTAGCACTGTTTTATCTGAAGACCGTGTTTTTAGTCTGCTAGATACTGGCATCACCCGCTCTAATTCAAATGGCTTGATTGTACAAACATTTTATGAGAGACAGATGCAATAGATAGTGTGGAAAAAAGAGGGCATGAAATAGTTCACATGTATATTGTTTAACTAAAACGGATAGCATGACATAATTTCACATATATGATGTCTATCTAAACCGGATAGCATAGCATAACATAATTCAAAGATATGATGAATAACTAAACAGGATCGCATGACATAATTCACCTACATGTTATCTAAGTAATCAGGATCGCATGATTTAATTCACATATGTGATTTATATGCTAAACAGAGGGCATTCAATATGATGTCTGAACTAACAACATGGTGTTGAATATTGTGTATATGATGTCTAAACTATGCAATGCAAGACACCATATGCATGATATGAGTAGTATAACCATGCCAAGTTAGAGCATACACCTCGGTGGGGGAATAGGACTGGTCATCTGTCCCTGAATCCATCTCTGAGGAGCTATCAGGACCCAACAAGAGATCTGCTTTGACAAGTAGCACTGTCTGCTCTAAAGGCCTTGTTTTCACTCCTGATTTTTCCATCTCCCACCCAAATGGCTGATTCACAGGAAGAGTAGTTTAATGTATAAACATTGATGACAAATGGAAATGTAATGAAGAAAAGGATGGGCAAGATATCATTCAAATATATGATGCCTGGTTAAACAGGATGGCATTGCACATTTCACATATATTATGGCTGGCTAAAAGACATGAGACTGCATAATTCCCATATATGATATAGAAACTAAACAGGTGGCATTACAAAACATGTATAAACTAAGAATATGACATATATGATGTCAAAAGTAGGCACTGCAAGGAAACATATGCATGATATGACTAACGTCATCATGCCAAGGTAGAGCAAACACCTTGGGGGGTAAATAGGAGTGGTCAGCTGCGTCTGAATTCACCTCAGAACAGATATCTTCCTCTGGATTACAATCTGGAGAGGGGGGAGGGTTTGCCATTGAACCCACCATGGAGTGATGTCTGCATGACATTGTATTGCCGCGCAAAACTCTTCTCTTTTTCTCTACATGTTGAACATGACTGTGTACAATATCTGTCATGCATAAGAAAAAAATATGGTGAGACTATGTAAGGAGAGCATGGAGAAATTTAGAGTGATGGTAACAACCAGTGGATGGATCCAAAAATAATGATAGCAGGCAGATGATTGCTTTAATTTAATAAAAAGACAGATGATGGCTCAGAGCAACCAGTTTACCTTGCATTGCCGGCCCAGAGATCAAGTCTTCTGGCAACACACAACATCATGGTACAGAAACAACCGCTTTATTGATGCTAGCGGGTACATAAGTCTGATATTACATCGAGATAAGAGGCCTAGCGGCACACACGGTGCAGCTGAACAGTATGTACATTATTTAACGAACATGAAAGGGCCTCGATCATATCAACTACGCAGCAACGGAATAATGACGAAGTGGAACTCCATAGTACAGGGACACCGACGTGGACACAATGCTAGACACGGGACGCTCTCCGATCTGATCAGTCTTGTCTGAAAGCTGGCATGACATGCCAGGTCAGTACATTGAATGTACTTGCAAGCTCACAACAAACATAAGCATAATGACAAATAATATCATGACAATTAATCAGGTTTAATGCAATGCAAGTGATACTACGGATGCAATGAAACCGACATATGGACCGAGTCCCTCGGACTCGCTTACCAGACGGGTTACCACTGTAACCGAATGGTGACCATACCCAAATCACAACTGAAGCCAATCACTTACGATCATCACATGATCCACAGCTCATCATGAAACCAGTGCCACAATAATACCAAGTGTGCAAGATTAATTATAATTGTTGATCCATGGTGTGACTTACTACCGAGTTGTGTCCATAACCTAGGACGCGGCTATCGATAGATTAAAATACACCTGCGGAGGTTAGCGCACTTTACCCACACTATGGAACTCAAGGGCCTCGCACTCCCATTCGGGTGGACCACGGAGTTCCAACGAAACCCTTCCATTGCCATGACACTCTCCCGACCACTCCGAATCACTCCCTCTCAGGGTGAAGTCATGTGTGGCCCATGCCTACCAAAGGCATCTTCGGCCACCATTGTGGCAAAACGGTCCCAAACGGGGACAAGGTACCATAGAAACAAACGAGCACACAAGGTTATGTCTGCTTACCGGGCCAGGGTACCGCACACCCATAACCTTCCCTCACTGGAGGCACCGGTAAGAGGCATGAAAAAGGACTGAATCAAGACCCCCCATAAAGGTAAATGTGGTCGCACTGAAAAGAACCCGATTCAGAGGCACCATGACTTGATCAACTTAATATTCAAGTTGGATTATTATCATGTTTAACTTGAAAATAAAGTCACTACAAGCCATATGATGCCATGATCATGCAACTACCTGATATGCTCAAGATGCAACTCATAAGCACGGATCAACATCAAAGAAATAACTTTCTTGCACTACTCATCAACAAAGCTACTGATGTTACTACACTGGTTATTATCAAACCTCACTTTTAGTCATGTATCTTTAATATGAAAATATGCTTATAAAAATAACTACCATTATTTATCAACGCATTATCATTAAGCCAAAAACTTTACCCTACTTGATTAAACTACTCCATGCAATCAACCAGTAACTAAAACAAGCATAACAAGCATGGCAAAGTAACTAAGCATCAAGTCATAATTATTTAACTATTTTAAATGCATGAAAATTAGCTCATATTCAAGTATAAAATCATAGATATTGAGATGACACCATCCAAATGTTATTGTGGCTTGCCTTAGTGCAGAGGAGGTTCACACTCCTCCTGGATAGCTTCAAGACAAGTCTCCCCTTCTGAAAATATTTAAAAACCAAAAACCAAAATATCAAGAACCACTCTGAAAATCACCAGAAATACTAGGCAGGAATCCACACTTTGGTGTGCTGCAAGAGTTTTCTATAACAAACCAAATGCAAAAAGAATCAACTCATTTGGACTTATAGGCTAGGAGATATTCAAGGTCAAAGTTCTGGTCAAAATATTTGAATTAATTTAATAAACAGAAAATCCAGGGGGGTGACGTCGATGGCGTAAAGCCAAAAGACGCCTCCACTCGTACCACTTTGGGCGCAAGCAGAGAGGATGACAGCAGGCCCCACCAGTCAGGAGAGAGGGGAGGGGAAGAGAAACAGAACGCGGCTGCGTTTCGCCGGAGCTCACGCCGGCGAGGAGGAGTCCTTGGTCCAAATTAGAGGGATAGAAATGGAGAGGGGGCTACGGCGCACCTGCTTGTACCCGTGGCATGAGGAGAGACGATTGGAGCTGCTTGCAATCAACCTGCAAGCGGCGGCGGCGGTCGGGTCTTGCCGGAGAAGAAAAAGGTGACAGCGAGGGGCTGTTCTAGGGGCTCTACGGCTTCGGGGCGGCACCAGAAGGGCTCCAGGGATGTGCCTAGGTGGTTGGTTCGGCTCCAGGAGGTCGGGGATGGGGTGGCTGAGCTACGGGTGTCGCCGGCGAGCTCAGGTTAGGCACGGCGACCAAAGGCCTTACCGGCCGGGTGCGGCTGTGTTGCATGTGTGTGGAGATTGAATGGGGCTGTGGGTTGCTCGAGAACGGAGGGAGGCCTCAATTTATAGACAGAGGGGGAAGGGGGTACGTGTCGCCACAGGAGTTCTCTCAAAGACGGCGAGAGGTGACGAGGGGTGTCAGCGAGGCGCGAGAAGCTCAACAATCACGCGGAGTCTGTCCACGCTCGCGGACGAGCACAGGGAGGAGGGGGAGAAGAAGACAGGGGCACGGGTGCACTGTGGCTTTTGGCCGCGATGCGCTCATGCTCGATGCGGCGGCTCTGGCGTCTGCAAGCGCCAGGAGAGGTCAAGGGCGATGAGACGAAGGTGGTGGCACGGTGCGGCGGTCGTCGGTGAGCTCTGGCTCGGGCACGCGCCGAATAGAGGCACTGGCGCGACGCAGAGCACGTCGAACGCACGCCAAGCCCTGTGTCCACACGTGGTCACTGCCCTGGCATTGCCAAAACGACGCCCAAACGCTGTCAAACCTTGTATGGGCTAAAGTCCATGCAGTGTTAGGTCTAAGAAAGGTGAAAACTCAAACCCAGGCCGACTAGAAGTGACTCAAGCTTGCTGGCAAGTTTTTGGACAGAAACTTGGTCGCCAAGTTTGGCTAGCTTCTAGAAGGCCATTAGGGCTAATCTCCTAGGGTTAAGGGTTTCTTAGGAGGGTGTTTAAGCTCAAGAAATATCAGCTCCAAAAGATTAAGGAAAAATGCACTTGTTGTACAAAGTGCCTTTTTGGGCCTGAAAGGAAAATATTTTTTGTAGCAAAAATATTACAAAACATCATGCAATATTTTTACTAAGGGAGGTGGGCCAAGGTTCAAAGAAAATTCAAGAATTATCTCAGGATTTTTGGAGCTATAAAAATTGGGGTTGCTTTGGAGCCCTAATTTCTGAAATGAGGTTTTAGAAAGAAAATGAATATTTTCACTTATGAAAAATATTCAATGGGCCATTCTAGGGTTTTAGAAAGAAATGGAGTTGGATGAGATGCAGATGGGTCACTTGGGTGAAAGTGAAGGGCATGCCCAAGTGACAAGTCCATTTGAATTGATTCTAAAAACTCAAAACCAAGGCAAATGCAAACCAAGTCTGGAAAAAGAGAGAAGGCAAAAACCAGGCTGTCACATAACATGAGCATGTTACTAGTCTATGTTACTACCCATTGCGGCTAGTCCAAGGGGGTTGTCTCCAACAGTGTTCCTCGGCTCGCACCTCTTGCATCACGGTGGTCGAGCTTGGAGTCATTCATCTGGTACACGTGGCATCTCAGATCTGGACACAAGGTGACGTACACCATCAAGGTCCACGGTCAAGGGGGTGCTAAGTGCTAAGTGCTTAGATGTGCTTATATGAGGTGCTAAGTGCATTAAATGGCTTAGCAACTCAAGTCTCCAATGCATAGGTGCTTAGTTTGTTGTTTCTAATCTTGCTTCATTTAATTAGCTATAGACTCAAAACTGTCTTTCCACCGTTTTTTCCTACGGTCACCAAACTAGTCTCTCTCTCTTCTTAATTAACTTGCCACATCATATTTTATGCCTACGTGGCAGGCTTAGCAGTTATACATGGTGGAGCACCGGGAGAGGCCAAGGCTGGTCATAGTGGGGAGTAACTTATATTGTAACATATTACTATGTTACTCTAAACATATCTATAAACCGGAAAGGAGGGAGTAGTAACATAGACTAGTGTCATATGCATGAAACTACTAGTGAGTATGGGAGCACATGATATTTCCCCGTCCGGACCGATCCCAAGTTGGCTTCTCACCTTCTTGGCCCAACAAAACCCCTCCCCCCTCCAAGACGCTTCCCGCCTTGGTGGCCCGCCGCTCCACATTGATGGCAAGTCAGGGAGACACGACCTCTCACTGCTTCCGCCGTTGAAGCGGCATGCCGACCGAGGGCACCGCCCGCTGCACGCCCAGCATTCCAGACTACACAGTGGAGAGTAACTTTAGAGCAAGTACTACAATTAGATGACATAAGCATGCTATAAGGATTTAAATATAGTATTTGTTCTTACTTGAAGGAGAGAGAAGAGGAGAGAGAAGAGAAGCGGGTTGTAAGCTTGTAGCCGGTTGTAGCAGGAGCCCCAACATACTTTGTGAGACAAAAGGTGGGGCCATTATTAATGATATAGTATTATACTAAAGGGACTAACTATTGTACTAGCAGGCTATTAGGTTGGTTCTAGATGATGTGTCAAGTTCATATAGCCGGATGTTGGCTATACTATTAACCATGCTCTGAGTGTGGTGTGTGTGGGACTAAAGTTTAGTCCCATACTACTAGGTGAGTGTGAGTTGCACCACCTTATAATGTGATCTATTCTAGCATTTGCATGAGCATGATAATAGGAAACCTACACGCGCGCTCTTCGGAAATGAGCCTGTCTAAGGACAAAAGCTATCCATGTGGTCTATATTTTTGTTGGTCGGAAAATTTATTTTAAGTCATTAATTAATAATTAACGGACGCCTTAATTACTTAGGTTTTTTTAGACAAACCTTGGTGGGGCTATTATTGACTTGGCCGTGGGGTTTGGGGGCCAAAGGACTACTATTATACTTGGCCTTACTCGCACGACCGACCTGACATGCTCTACCCTAGCCGCCGCTGTATCATATGGTTTCGCACCGTTCCAGATCTTAGTGCCCCCATGCAATTCTTATCCAGCCATCCTTCCGGCGTGCACCGTGAGAAGGGACAACAGTCCTCCGAACCCCGTCTTTCGTGATCCTGTACAGGAGAGGGGCGATCAAGTTTTTTGGGAGCACACTCCTGTGACTGCTGCCAGCGACGACTTCCTCAACGACATCCTTCTTCCCCGACCTCGGTAACCTCTTCATCAATGACATGTGTGACAACATCAACCACAGCGGTTCTGCTCCCGCTGTACAGTATGTGATTCTGTCCTCCTGGTTTAGTCCGCATCATTACTTTGATCTTTGCAATTGTCGTCATGATCTATTTACTACTGATTTGGATTAAATCTCATAGTAAATTGCTCATATATTCAAAAAATTCAATCGAAAAACCTGATTATAGGCCATTTACTCCGAGTGGTTTTGCTGCGCTTTTGAAGCCGCCTAATTTTAAGGGGGTGCAATATAAAAGGTGGCGCACAAGAGCAGTATATTGGTTTCAGATCATGTACTGCTATGACGCCACTAAGGGTAAGCCTGAGGGCGATCTTAATCCTACACAGCAGGAAGCTTTCGAGAATATGGATACCCTCTTCAAAGCCGCCTTGCTGAGTGTTCTTGAAGATTCCATTGTGGATTCATATATGTCGTTTGATAGCGGCAAAGACATGTGGGCTGTGCTCGAGGCCAGGTTTGGGGCCTCGAGCGCTGGCAACGAGTTGTACGTCATCGAGCAACTCTGTGACTGCAAGATGACTGATGAGCTCTGTCGTTCAGCAGACTCATGAGATACAGTCACTCTCTAAGGAACTTGAGTACTTTAAGTGTGTGTTGCCGGACAAATTTGTTGTTGGGACCATCATTGCCAAGCTTCCACCTTCGTGGAACGGTTTTGCTACTTCTCTGAAAAACAAGAGACATGAGTTTTCTGTTTTGGATCTCATAAGCACTCTTGATTTTGAACAGAAGGCGAGAGAAAAAAACACACGTGCTCGGGTCACTGAGGGAGCTTCTAGTGCCCACATGGTACACGAGAAGAACTTCCAGACCAACCAGCCCCAAAACAACAAGAACAAATCTCAGGGGAAAGGCAAGTTTGATGCAAAGAACAAGCCGTCACATTCTACCAACGTCAAGAAGAATTCTCATAACGGGAAGGGATACAAATCTCAATTTTGGTAGCACCGCACAAAATTTATATGGCTGCATCTACCTGCTGTCAGCTAACCTCATGGTGCTCCAGGTATTCCTACATTCGTAACTAGGTACAATGACCACCGCAAGATGAAATAAGCTTATTCGTACGTTGACTTGCTGATTGCAGTGCGGAACGATCCTGTCATGTGTGGAGGAGCAAACAAGCAGTGCAGCCGAAGGTGGAAATCAACCAAGGACTTATGAAATTATATATAATCTTCCTCAGGCAGGTCAGTATCCCCTTCGTCCAGATGATCATGTTTTGTCATGCCGAGCTATTGATATGTGCTACTGTTTTGCAACACCGTTTAAGTATAGCTATTGTTTTCCTATCTTTTCAGATTCAGGACAATGAAGATGATTTCAGGGGAACTGCACAATATGGACTCATGTTGAGTCATCTCTATTGCCTCATGTGTTTGCTGCAAATGTGTCAGCATCAATTGCAAGATGAGGCAGCTAGCTAGCTGTGGAGTTGCCAACATGCTCAAAGTGCTCACAACATTGAGAAGAAACAAGCATGCCCAGGAAATTAATGCATGTGTAGGGAGGCCCTTTGCTCAGAGAAGCATCGACCGATTTTCTTTATTTCCACACCTTCTCACAGCATGTATTAGTTATAGTATGGTGAATCATTGAGATGCATAAACATGCTGAACTTTTGTTCTTCTGAATGTTAGTATGCATACCGTATCTTCTGAAGCTTAGTTTAATGTGAGTGTCTGCATCCAGTACCGCATCCTCTAATTTGGTGGAAGCCAACTTGAAAAAGGTTACTGATGAGTAGCCATAAGCTGGAGGTGTCTCGTTTTTTCTTTTGAATGGGCAATAAGCTGGAGAGTATCTCGGGCTGCCTCTAGCACAAGGCCCTCCAGTACGAAAATAGGCAGCCGACTGGGCTGATACAAAAGCCTATCCATCTTAAAGCCCATTTGTTTTTGTTTTTTGCGAGGAGAAGCCCATATTTCTTGAAGAAGGGGCGATCCCAGAAAAACCCTCCTTCCTCCTCGCTTCCACTTATACTCCCTCCGTCCGGGTTTATTAGGCCCATGAGCCAATTGCTAAGACCAAGAAGATGCACGCAGAGAAAATAAATCTCCTTAATTTACTCCATAACTACCCTATTAAATAGGCCTAGTAATAAACCAGGACATGCAGTGGCCGGCGGGCACATGCATCCCGCGTGCATGGCTAGTCAGCCAAGTCCATGCACGAGTTCCAATGCAGCAACGCAAAAGAAGAGAGCGATTCTTGGGAAAAAGCGAGTAGTTAGTGCAGCGGGCCTTATAAACACGAACAACTCGCTCTCCCTCTTCCGTCTCCCCCCAATTCCCCCCCCCCCACTCCCCAATCTTCCTCACTCGTCCAGAAAACCCCTGCTCACCTTCTTCCTCACTCGTACAGAAAACACTTGCTCCTCTTCTTCCACTCCTACAGAAATCCCCAGCCCTCCTTCTTCCCCACTCGCACTGCCACTAGGCTCATCTCTGGCTACTCTACTCAAACCTGTGAGCTCGGTGTGACGCCCACAAGGAAAATGGAGTCGGCTGGCCCCAGCTCCAAGAAGATGAGGCTCACACCAGCGGCGACGCCGGTTGTAGATCCCGCACCCGGTAGCGCGGGGAGAAGCAGCGAGCCCCTCCCCCCACCCGGATCTGAGGAACCGGTAGAATCTCTAGTGGACCGCATCAGCGACCTCCCGGGCGTCATCCTTGAGGAGATCATATCGCTTCTCCCCACCAAGGATTGCTGCGTACACAAGTCCTATCAACTCGGTGGCGCCCTCTATGGTGCACCGCGCCCCTCAATCTTGACTGTCGTCAGATATGTGTCCTTCCTGAATTTGATCTCCTCAGAGCGATCGTCTCCTCTCACCAGCAGGGCCCCGTTCAATGCCTCTGCATCCCGACATGCTACCTACTATCCATACCCAACATGGTGGACGCTTGTCTGACATCCCCTAAATTCGGAAAACTCCAGCAGTTGAGTTGTACCATTACCACAAAAGTTTCATACTACGAACACACAAAGAATTCGTGCCCACACCACCGTTGTCCATCTCGCGGTTTTCCTCCTCTATTCACACTGCCACCTTCGCCTGGTGCCATCTACCAGACGAGCTGGTACAAATGCTTCGACCCCCACTGCTAAAAAACTTTCGCTTGTGGTGGTTTATCTGTCGGAGGCCTCACTGCACAACATCATCCACTCCAGTTGCCTTTCCCTGGAGCGCTTGCTGATTGTTTCAGGAATAGAAATATGTATCAGTTGTCTCCAAATAAAGTCGCCTCACCTTAAAAGCATTGGAATTTGTTTTGAAGGACATCAGCTCATCATCGAAGATGCCCCTTCACTTCAAAGGTTGCTCATTGATAATTGTTATAAACCATCACAAATAATTGTCGTTTCTGCACCCAAACTGGAGACTTTGGGTGTAATTCGTGACTCGTTTAATGATCACAAGGAGTTGGTGTTTGGCTCCTCACTTTTTCAGGTACCGTATTATCATCTACACATTTGTAATCATAAGCTGCATTTTTCATTTGTGCGCATAAGTTTTTTATCATCTTGGAGTACACTTTGGGTACTAATATTATGTTATATGCTCAATGAAGAGTTCGCCCATTGATAGCCTATCAATGTTGCTGGATTCTGTCAAGATCTTATATATCAGAATGTTTAGTTTTGATCTGAACATAATTATTGGCTTGCTGTGATGCTTTAGATCTCTGGAGAATTTATATATAGAGGTGATGATTTCATGCACATTAAAAAGCCTGTATATATTGTACTAGAATTAACTGGTCAGCTGTCGTTCTTTCGGCATACTCTTTTTTCAGACCTTAACTGTTTTCAATCTTCATGTCTACTTAGGCACAACCACATGGAGCAAAACATATAACCAATCGGTGGCGTAATAAGCACCAGGATTTTCTCAGTTCTCATGACATTCATTTGAGGACAATAACAATGGAAGGATATGCATCCAACCAGGAAAACAGAAGCTTTGTCACATTCTTCCTATTGAATGCGAGGTTACTATTGTCCATGAGGCTTAAGTTTTACCGCAAGAGATTTCTCACGGACGGACACACTGAATAGAAAACAAAGAAGTTTTAGGTGGACAAATGGGCTTCTAAACGTGATCGACTTCTATTTACAACAAGTTGTAGTCATCCTGAAATAATTTTTTTTGCACAGGATGTTGATTCTATAGATCAGACCGATCCATTCGTTTGTGACTGCAAAAAAGAGTGGTTGGGTTAGATGTTACTACCATGTTCAATCCGGGTTTTGTCTAAAAACTTGATGAACAATTAATCCTTGGGCTTCTTGTACCATTTGTAAGCTTGAGTTGCATGTTGTTGCCCTCGTACTCCCCTCCACCTGCCACTACACTACCGCATCTTCCACGGCTGTTGTTCGTTCCCGTCCGAGGCCTCGTCGTCGTTCTCTGCCTTGGTTCGCTCGATGTGCCTGCCGCCGTCTGGCATTGTCAACATGGTCAACAACCAAGAGGAATCAGGAGATGACTGTACATGGAGAGGCTGACGGTAGGGACCCACCAGGGTCATTGCATTTCGCAAGTAGGTGCCTCGTTATTACAAGACAAAAAATACTTCCTCCTAATAGTTTGACAACTAGGTCCCGCGCCATTGTCAATGTAGTCAATAAACGAGAAAATTACACAATGAGCGGATAACACCAGGGACCCAATAGCTCGCCCAGTTGTTTTTTAGTTTCAGAGACAGAGTTTTTTTAGACGGAGCTCAACTGCGCGCTGTGCGGGGGCTGTGGCCCGTCTAGCCCACGCTTACGCTTTTATTTAAGCACATGATGAGCCTAGTTCATATATTTTTTCTTTCTGAAAATGGCTAGCCTCGGTTTTGGTATTCTCCAAAAAAAGAGAATACCAAAACCAAAGCCAACCAGCAATAACATTAAAAAATCATTTTTTTTCAGGATTTCTCTACTCTCTACTCTTATAGAAACCAAAGCCAACAGGCAATTAAATTAAAATATCATCCTGTCTCCCACAAGATAAACTACTCATACAAATGCATCTTCATGTTCCGTGCAACGAACGGGCATCTTGCTAGTTAAGATTCTAAATTTCATTCATTTTTTTTGCGGAGAATTGTTTTTTGAATTTTATTTTGATATAATTTTTTAAAAATTATTTTTAACGTGACTCAAAATTTCGTGATTAAAAGAGTTCGGACCCCACCGAAATATGCAAAATTTCATTGAATTTTTTAGCAGTCCCCAGAATATATGGTCTGTAATGCTAATAAAAAAAATATGGGCTTCAAATATCCTTAAGAATTAGCAAATGGGCTGTAAATTATTGAAAATAATGGCTAATGGGTTGTATGCTGTTTTTCACGGATTTGGAGGCTGACTTCTGGGCCTACTAGGTTGACGGTGATGCTGTCCTAAATTTTTTTTTGACGCGCGCGCAAGGCTTTGTCAACTTAGTCAACATAGAGAAGTGACTGTTGGATGTCCATCCAATAGCCGCCGTGCTTCTTCAATCTCTGATCTTCCTGCTCCAGCCGCCCAAACCAGCACTGGCGGGACTGCCTGCTCCCTCCTCCCGTGGCTGGCTGAGCTGCCGCTAGGCCATCCCTCTACCCCCCCCACACATCCTGTTATTTTCCGGCAACGTCAGCATCACCTCGCAGCCGACCAGTCAGCGCTCGTACTCCCCTCAGTGTGGGCATCCGTTGCGGTGGCTTCGCCGGCTCTGGGTGGTTCCCTTCCTAGGCCTCGCCCTCGTCCACCGTGTTTGTGCTCTCGGTGCGGCGAGGTCAACATGGTCAACAAACAACAGCCATTGGAAGAGGCTGACAGTAAGGGCCCACACAAGAAAATGCCTCCTTATTACACGCAAAATAATGATTCCTCCACCTGACAGCTGGGACCCACCGGAAGAGCCTCTCTATTTCGCAAAAAAAATCGTTCCCCCTGCTGTCAGCTCGAACCCACCGGAAGTGCATCCTTATTACGCACAAATAAAATGAACACCCCCCTGCTAGCTAGGACCCACCTTGGTGGGAGGCTGACTTGTGGGCCTACTAAGTTGACGGGGATAGAGGGCTCTGTCAACTAAGTCAATATGAACGATTCTAGCTCCAGTGACCGTCTGATGTCCATCCAACGGCCGTAGTGCTTCTTCAACCTCTGATCTTCTTGCTCCAGCCGCACAAATCAGTGCCAGTTGTGCCACATGCTCCTGCCTCCCATGGCCGGCTGTGCCACCGCGGAGGTCTCACCGCCCCTACTATTCCCACCGCTGGCCAGGCCCTGCGGCGACGGCAGCCTCACACCGCAGCCAAACCAGTGAACCCTCGTACTCCTCTCCGCATGAGCTTCCACTGCCGCTTCTTCCCTGGCTCCACGTCGTCCCCTTCTAGGCCTCTCCGTCGTCCACCACCCTGGTGCTCTCAGCACGGTGTGGTCAACATGGTCAAGGAACGACTTCCATCGGAAGAGTACTGTACGTGGAGAGGCTGACAGCTGGGTCCACAGCGGCCGCAAGGAAGTGCCTCCGTATTTCACAAAAAAATGATTATTCCTCCACCTGACAGCAGGGACCCACCGGACGGGCCACCGTATTTCACAAAAAAAATGTTTCTCCCTGACTGCTGGGACCCACCAGCTACATCTTCGCACGCAAGGAAGTGCGTCCATATTACGGGCAAAAAATATGATTCGCCCCCCTGACTGTTTTTTTCAACCCACCAGCTACATCTTCACACGCAAGGAAGTGCGTCCATATTACGGGCAAAAAATATGATTCGCCCCCCTGACTGTTGGAACCCACCAGCTACATCTTCGCACGCAAGGAAGTGCCTGACAGTCGGGACTCACTTGGTCGAAGCGTATGTAGCGTTGTCATTATGTTCACGAACATGTATGTACATACTGGTCGATGTAGACGTGCACGTGTCGTAGTAGAGGCGCACGCGTAGCATGTACACGTACGTACAGTGGACATGGTGCAAGAAAGTAAATATTACCACGTACGTACATACGGGCGGGGTCTCGAACGCCTACTCGTGCATACGTACGACCAGGGATCGTGTACATGGCTGGGTCGAAACGGAGAAACTGCGTCGTCGCCGTGTTCATGGGGAGGCAATGGAATGCGTCGTGTTCATTGGTAGGCAAGAGAACACGTGGGAGCCAACCGGCTTGGACGGAACAACCGATGGAAACGAGGCATGGCCTACCGCAGAACGGAGGAAACAGCCTTGTGTTCGACCGGCCACGGTCGAAACGGGATCATGTTCATCGGGAGGGGTCTGGTGTACCGCAAAACGGAGGAAACGGACTTCTGTTGGACCTCCTACGGTCGTAACTGTTGGAAATATGCCCTAGAGGCAATAATAAAAGGATTATTATATTTCAATGTTCATGATAATTGTCTTTTGTTCATGCTATAAATGTATTATCCGGAAATCGTAATACACGTGTGAACACTTAGACCCAATGAGTCCCTAGTGAGCCTCTAGTTGACTAGCTCGTTGTGATCAATAGATAGTCATGGTTTCCTGACTATGGACATTTGATGTCGTTGATAACGGGATCACATCATTAGGAGAATGATGTGATGGACAAGACCCAATCATAAGCATAGCATAAAAGATCGTATAGTTCGTTTGCTAGAGCTTTGCCAATGTCAAGTATCTATTCCTTGACCATGAGATCGTGTAACTCCGGTTACCGTAGGAGTGCCTTGGGTGTATCAAACGTCACAACGAATCGGGTGACTATAAAGGTGCATTACAGGTATCTCGAAAGTATCTGTTGGGTTGACACGGATCGAGGCGGGATTTGTCACTCCGTATGACGGAGAGGTATCTCTGGGCCCACTCGGTAATGCATCATCATAATGAGCTCAATGTGACCAAGGTGTTGTACGGGATCATGCATTGCGGAACGAGTAAAGTGACTTGCCGTAACGAGACTGAACAAGGTATTGGGATACCGACGATCGGGTCTCGGGCAAGTAACGCATCGATTGACAAAGGAATTGTATACAGTGGTTTGATCGAATCCTCGACATCGTGGTTCAACCGATGAAATCATCGAGGAGCATGTAGGAGCCAACATGGATATCCGGACCCGCTGTTGGTTATTGCCCGAGAGTCGTCTCGGTCATGTCTGCGTGTCTCCGAACCCGTAGGGTCTACACATAAGGTTCGGTGACGCTAGGGTTAGTAGGAAGTCAAGTATGTGACCACGAATGTTGTTCGAGTCCGGATGAGATCCGGACGTCACGAGGAGTTCGGAAGGGTCCGGAGGTAAAGAATAATATATAGGAAGTGGTGTTTTGACCATCGGGAAAGTTTCGGGTTTCGGTAAATACGGGACCACCGGAAGGGTCCGAGGTCCACCGGTGGGGCCACCTATCCGGAGGGCCCCATGGGCCGAGGGGAAGGAACCAGCCCACAGGGGCTGGTGCGCCCCTAGGCCCACCCCGCGCCTAGGGTTGAAACCCTAGGGGTGGGGCGCCCACCGCTTGGGGCACTCCACCCCTTGCCGCCGCCCCGGAGATTGGATCTCAGGGGCCGCCACCTGGGGCCTATATAAAGGGGGAGGGGGGGCTGCTGTACACAACACCCAAGGCGCAGCCCCTCCCCTCCCCAACACATCTCCTCCTCCGTAGAGCTTGGCGAAGCCCTGTCGGAGTACTGCTTCTCCACCATCATCACGCCGTCGTGCTGCCGGTGGAGCTGTCTTCCTCAACCTCTCCTTCCCCCTTGCTGGATCAAGAAGGAGGAGACGTCGATCGTCCCGTACGTGTGTTGAACGCGGAGGTGCTGTCCGTTCAGCACTTGGCATCGGTGATCTGAATCACGTTCGAGTACGACTCCATCATCACCTTGCAAGCTTCCGCACGCGATCTACAAGTGGTATGTAGATGTCATCTCTCTCCCGTTACTCGTTGCTTAGATGAACTCATAGATGGATCTTGGTGAAGCCGTAGGAAAAATTTTAATTTTCTCGCAACGTTCCCCAACAGTGGCATCATGAGCTAGGTCTATGCGTAGTTCTCTAATGCACGAGTAGAACACAAAATTTGTTGTGGGCGTTGATCTTGTCATCTTACTTGCCTCTACTAGTCTTTTCTTGCTCAACGGTATTGTGGGATGAAGCGGCCGGACCAACCTTACACGTGACGCTTACGTGAGACCGGTTCCACCGATCGACATGCACTAGTTGCATAAGGTGGCTGGCGGTGTCTGCTCTCCCACTTTAGTTGGAGCGGAATCGATGAACAGGGCCCTTATGAAGGGTAAATAGAAGTTGACAAAATCACGTTGTGGTGATTCGTAGGTAAGAAAACGTTCTTGCTAGAACCCAATCGCAGCTACGTAAAGATGCAAACAACAATTAGAGGACGTCTAACTTGTTTTTGCAGCGATTGATCATGTGATGTGATATGGCCAGAAGTTGTGATGAATGATGAATTGTGATGTATGAGATCATGTTCTTGTAATAGGATTCACGACTTGCATGTCGATGAGTATGACAACCGGCAGGAGCCATAGGAGTTGTCTTTATTTTTTGTATGACCTGCGTGTCATTGAAGAACGCCATGTAAACCACTTTACTTCATTACTAAACGCGTTAGTCATAGAAGTAGAAGTAGTCGTTGGCGTGACAACTTCATGAAGACACGATGATGGAGATCATGATGATGGAGATCATGGTGTCAAGCGGTGACAAGATGATCATGGAGCCCCAAGATGGAGATCAATGGAGCTTGATGATATTGGCCATATCATGTCACAACTATATAATTGCATGTGATGTTTATTATGTTTATGCATCTTGTTTACTTAGGACGACGGTAGTAAATAAGATGATCCTTATAAATTTCAAGAAGTGTTCTCCCTAAGCGTGCACCGTTGCTACAGTTCGTCGTTTCTAAGCACCACGTGATGATCGGTGTGATGGATCCTTACGCTCACATACAACGGGTGTAAGACAGTTTTACACAGCGAAAACACTTAGGGTTAACTTGACGAGCCTAGCATGTGCGGACATGGCCTCGAACACGGAGACCGAAAGGTCGAACACGAGTCGTATGGAAGATTCGATCAACATGAAGATGTTCACCGATGATGACTAGTCCGTCTCACGTGATGATCGGACACGGGCTAGTCGACTCGGATCGTGTAACACTTAGATGACTAGAGGGATGTCTAATCTAAGTGGGAGTTCATAATTTTGATTAAGAACTTTATTATCATGAACTTAGTCTAAAACCTTTGCAAATATGTCTTGTAGATCAATGGCCAACGCTAATGTCAACATGAACTTCAACGCGTTCCTAGAGAAAACCAAGCTGAAAGATGATGGCAGCAACTATACGGATCGGGTCCGAACACGAGGATCATCCTCATAGCTGCCAGGAAGCAATATGTCCTAGAAGGACCGCTAGGTGCCGCTCCCGTCCCAGAGAACCAAGACGTTATGAACGCTTGGCAAACTCGCGCTGATGATTACTCCCTCGTTCAGTGCGGCATGCTCTACAGCTTAGAACCGGGGCTCCAAAAGCGTTTTGAGCATCACAGAGCATATGAGATGTTCGAAGAGCTGAAACTAGTTTTCCAAGCTCATGCCCGGTCGAGAGATATGATGTCTCCGACAAGTTCTACAGCTTGTAAGATGGAGGAGAACAGTTACATCGGTGAGCACATCCGAAGATGTCCGGGTTGCACGCCAGATGACCCAGCTTGAATATTAACCTCCCAGATGAGGCGGTCATTGACAGAATCCTCCGATCGCTCCCACCAAGCTACAAGAGCTTTGTGATGAACTACAACATGCAGGGATGGTAAAGACCATTCTGAAGTGTTCTCAATCAAGTCAGCAGAGGCTGAAATCAAGAAAGAACATCAAGTGTTGATGGTCAATAAGACCACTAAGTTCAAGAAGGGCAAGGGTAAGAAGAACTTCAAGAAGGACGGCAAAGATGTTGCCGCGCCCGTAAGCCGATTGCCGGAAGAAGTCAAAGAATGGACCCAAGCCTAAGGTGAGTGCTTTTATTGCAAGGAAAGGGCTTCGAAGCGGAACTGCCCCAAATACTTAGCGGATAAGAAGGCCGGCAACACCAAAGGTATATTTGATATACATGTAATTGATGTGTACCTTACCGAGACTCGTAGTAACTCCCGGTATTTGATACCGTGCCGTTGCTCACATATGTAACTCACAGCAGAGCTGCGGAATAAACGGAGGCTGGCGAAGGACGAGGTGACGGCGCGCGTCGGGAATGGTTCCAGGTCGATGTGATCGCCGTCGCACGCTGCCTCTACATTTACCTACGGGATTAGTTTTAAACCTCAATAATTGTTATTTAGTGCCAAGTTTGAGCATGAACATTGTATCCGGATCTTGTTTGATACGAGATGGCTACTCATTTAAGTCGAGAATAATGGTTGTTCGATTTATATGAGAGATATGTTTTATGGTCATGCTCCGATGGTCAATGGTTTATTCTTAATGAATCTCGAGCGTAATATTACACATGTTCATAGTGTGGATGCAAAAGATGTAAAGTTGATAACGATAGTCCCACATACTTGTGGCATCGCCGCCTTGGTCACATTGGTGTCAAGCGCATGAAGAAGCTCCATGCTGATGGACTTTTAGAGTCTCTTGATTATGAATCGTTTGACACATGCGAACCTTGCCTCTTGGGCAAATGACCAAGACTCCGTTCTCCGGAACAATGGAGCGAGCAACCAACTTGTTGGAAATCATACATACCGATGTGTGCGGTCCAATGAGCGTTGAGGCTCATGGAGGATATCGTTATGTTCTCACTCTCACGGATGACTTAAGTAGATATGGGTATGTCTACTTAATGAAACACAAGTCTGAGACCTTTGAAAAGTTCAAGGAATTTCAGAGTGAGGTGGAGAATCAACGTGATGAAAGATAAAGTTCTACGATCGATCGTGGAGGAGAATATTTAAGTCACGAATTTGGCACACACTTAAGAAAATGTGGAATCGTTTCACAACTCACGCTACCGAACACCTCAAATAAACGGTGTGTCCGAACGTCGAATCGCACTCTATTGGATATGGTGCGGTCTATGATGTCTCTTACCGATTTACCGCTATCATTTTGGGGATACGCTCTAGAGACAGCTACATTCACTTTAAATAGGGCACCGTCTAAATCCGCTGAGACGACACCGTATGAATTATGGTTTGGGAAGAAACCTAAGCTGTCGTTTCTAAAAGTTTGGGGATGCGATGCTTATATCAAGAAACTTCAACCTGAAAAGCTCGAACCCAAGTCGGAAAAATGCGTATTCATAGGATACCCTAAGGAAACTGTCGGGTATACCTTCTACTTAAGATCCGAAGGTAAGATCTTTGTTGCCAAGAACGGATGCTTTCTGGAGAAAGAGTTTCTCTCGAAAGAAGTAAGTGGGAGGAAAGTAGAGCTCGATGAAGTACTAACTCTCGAACGGGAAAGTGGTGCGGCGCAGGAAACCGTTCCTGTAATGCCCACACCAACCGAAGAGGAAAACAATGATGATGATCAAGGTACTTCGGATCAAGTTACTACTGAGCTTCGAAGGTCCACGAGGACACGTTCCGCACCAGAGTGGTACGGCAACCCTGTCATGGAAATCATGTTGTTGGACAACAATGAACCTTCGAACTATGAAGAAGCAATGGCGGGCCTGGATTCCAACAAATGGCTTGAAGCCATGAAATCCGAGATAGAATCCATGTATGAAAACAAAGTATGGACTTTGACAGACTTGCCCGATGATTGGCGAGCGATAGAAAATAAATGGATTTTTAAGAAGAAGACGGACGCGGATGGTAATGTTACCATCTATAAAGCTCGACTTGTCGCTAAGGGTTATCGACAAGTTCAAGGGATTGACTACGACGAGACATTCTCTCCCGTAGCGAAGCTTAAGTCCGTCCGAATCATGTTAGCAATTGCCGCATACTATGATTATGAGATATGGCGATGGACGCCAAAACGGCATTCCTTAATGGACATCTTAAGGAAGAGCTGTATATGATACAGCCGGAAGGTTTTGTCGATCCTCGTAACGCTAACAAAGTATGCAAGCTCCAATGATCCATTTATGGACTGGTGCAAGCATCTCGGAGTTGGAACATTCGCTTTGATGAGATGATCAAAGCGTTTAGTTTATCTTGAGACTTATGGAGAAGCCTGCGTTTACAAGAAAGTGAGTGGGAGCTCTGTAGCATTTCTCCTATTATATGTAGATGACATACTCTTGATGGGAAATGATACAAAACTTCTGGACAGCATTAAGGCCTATTTGAACAAGTGTTTTTCAATGAAGGACCTTGGAGAAGCTGCTTATATATTAGGCATTAAGATCTATAGAGATAGATCGAGACGCCTCATAGGTCTTTCACAAAGCACATACCTTGATAAGATTTTGAAGAGGTTCAAAATGGATCAGTCCAAGAAGGGTTCTTGCCTATGTTACAAGGTGTGAACTGAGCTCAGCTCGACCACCGACCACGCAAAAGATAAAGAAGAGATGAGTGTCATCCCCTATGCTTCAGCCATAGGATCTATTATGTATGCCATCTTGTGTACTGACCGATGTAAACCTTGCCGTAAGTTTGGTTGCAAGATATCAAAGTAACCCCGCAAGGAACACTGGACAGCGGTCAAGAATATCCTGAAGTACCGAAAAGGACAAAGGACATGTTTTCGTTTATGGAGGAGACGAAGAGCTCGTCAGAAGGGTTACGCCGACGCTTAGCTTCGACTCAGATCCGATGACTCTAAGTCACAAACCGGATACGTGTATATGTTGAATGG
Organism: Aegilops speltoides; assembly: GCA_021437245.1. Classification (NCBI taxonomy): domain Eukaryota; kingdom Viridiplantae; phylum Streptophyta; class Magnoliopsida; order Poales; family Poaceae; genus Aegilops; species Aegilops speltoides. Next base: position 491,888,185 of record CM038144.1, read on the forward strand.
TGGAGCGAGAAGCTGGTGCAGCCGCAAGCGAAGCGTCGTGGCGGGATCTACGTGTGAAGCGGAGTACATGGCGGCCTCGGAGGCGGCGCGATGAAGCGATTTGGATGAAGGAGTTCATCACCGACCTAGGAGTCATACCCAATGCGTCGGGCCGATCAAACTCTTCTCGTGACAACACTGGAGCTATTGCCCTAGCCAAGGAGCCAGGTTTCACAAGAAGACCAGCACATCAAGCGTCGTTTCAACTCCATCCGTGAAAATGTTCAAGATGGAGACATAGAGATTTGCAAAGTGCACACGGATCTGAATGTCGCAGATCCGCTGACTAAACCTCTCTCGCGTGCAAAACATGATCAACACCGAACTCTATGGGTGTTCGATTCATCACAATGTAACTAGATTGGTGACTCTAGTGCAAGTGGGAGACTGTTGGAAATATGCCCTAGAGGCAATAATAAAAGGATTATTATATTTCAATGTTCATGATAATTGTCTTTTGTTCATGCTATAAATGTATTATCCGGAAATCGTAATACACGTGTGAACACTTAGACCCAATGAGTCCCTAGTGAGCCTCTAGTTGACTAGCTCACAGATCAATAGATAGTCATGGTTTTCGACTATGGACATTTGATGTCGTTGATAACGGGATCACATCATTAGGAGAATGATGTGATGGACAAGACCCAATCATAAGCATAGCATAAAAGATCGATAGTTCGCTTGCTAGAGCTTTGCCAATGTCAAGTATCTATTCCTTCGACCATGAGATCGTGTAACTCCGGTTACCGTAGGAGTGCCTTGGGTGTATCAAACGTCACAACGAATCGGGTGACTATAAAGGTGCATTACGGTATCTCCGAAAGTATCTCATTGGGTTGACACGGATCGAGCGGGATTTGTCACTCCGTATGACGGAGAGGTATCTCTGGGCCCACTCGGTAATGCATCATCATAATGAGCTCAATGTGACCAAGGTGTTGGCCACGGATCATGCATTGCGGAACGAGTAAAGTGACTTGCCGTAACGAGACCGAACAAGGTATTGGGATACCGACGATCGGGTCTCGGGCAAGTAACGCATCGATTGACAAAGGAATTGTATACAGGGTTTGATCGAATCCTCGACATCGTGGTTCAACCGATGAAATCATCGAGGAGCATGTGGGAGCCAACATGGATATCAGACCCGCTGTTGGTTATTGCCCGAGAGTCGTCTCGGTCATGTCTGCGTGTCTCCCGAACCCGTAGGGTCTACACTTAAGGTTCGGTGGACGCTAGGGTTAGTAGGAAGTCAAGTATGTGACCAGCGAATGTTGTTCGAGTCCGGATGAGATCCCGGACGTCACGAGGAGTTCCGGAAGGGTGGAGGTAAAGAATAATATATAGGAAGTGGTGTTTCGCCATCGGGAAAGTTTTGGGGTTTCGGTAAAGCACTGGGACCACCGGAAGGGTCCGGGTCCACCGGTGGGGCCACCTATCCGGAGGGCCCCATGGGCCGAGGGGAAGGAACCAGCCCACGGGGCTGGTGCGCCTCAGGCCCACCCCGCGCCTAGGGTTGAAACCCTAGGGGGGGGCGCCCACCGGCTTGGGGGCACTCCACCCCTGGCCGCCGCCTCGAGATTGGATCTCAGGGGCCGCCACCGGGGCCTATATAAAGGGGGGAGGAGGGGGCTGCTGTACACAACACCCAAGGCGCAGCCCTCCCTCCCAACACATCTCCTCCTCCGTAGAGCTTGGCGAAGCCACAGCCGAGTATCGCTTCTCCACCATCATCACGCCGTCGTCTTGCGGTGGAGCTGTCTTCCTCAACCTCTCCTTCCCCTTGCTGGATCAAGAAGGAGGAGACGCCGATCGTCCCGCACGTGTGTTGAACGCGGAGGTGTTGTCCGCTTAGCACTTGGCATCGGTGATCTGAATCACGCTCGAGCACGACTCCATCATCACCTTGCAAGCTTCCGCACGCGATCTACAAGTGGTATGTAGATGTCATCTCTCTCCCGTTACTCGTTGCTTAGATGAACTCATAGATGGATCTTGGTGAAGCCGTAGGAAAATTTTTAATTTCTGCAACGTTCCCCAACAGTAACATGGTCCTATTGACCGGGAGGGGTGTGGTGTACCACAAAACGGAGGAAATGGACTTGTGTTGGAGCGCTACGGTCGAAACGGGGGTCCTGTTCATCGGGAGGGGTGTGGCGTACCGCAAAACGGGACTCCACGGGATATTGTTCATCTCCACCGTCAACCTCCTCCAGCCTCCACGCACTACTTGGGAAAACGTTATACACAGAGGTATAGCAGTAGCGTTGGTCAAAACTCGGCGCTAGCGGTAGTAGCGCTTGTTGCAAAACCACGCTACAACCATTGTTTTAGCAGTAGCGCGTCCTCACAGAAAAGCGCTACTACTAAAATTCCCTCACTAATGCCGGTAGGCTAGGAATAGTAGTAGCGGTTCTCCCAGAAGCACGCTACTGCTAAAAACATTGTAGCAACGCGTTTATGCTGTAGAGCGCTACTGCTATGAAAAAGAAAATAAATAGAAAAATAAATAGAAAAGTAAATGAAAATGAAAGAAATAGGAAAAGGAGAAATGAAAAAAAGAAAATGTAAAGAAAGCAAAAGAAAAAGAAAAATAAAACAGAAAGGAATAGTTGTAGAGCATTTCTTTGGAACACGCTATAGCTATCTTAGCTATAGCGCGTTTCAGCAAAACGCGCTACTGCTAGTTTGACTCAAATCCCGGCAACCCGGGCTCAAAATTTAACTAAGTCCTTTCCCACCTCTCTACTCCCCCTGTCCCCCAACTGCTCCAACGCCGCCGTCGCCCTGCCGCCTTCGACCACACCGCCATCGCCCGAGGCCGCATTCGACCACACCGCCGCCGCCTGTCGCCTTCGACCACACCGCCACCGCCCATCGCCTTCGACCACACCGTCGCCGCCCGAGGCTGCCCCCTCGACCTCACAGCCGCCGCCCGAGGCCGTCGTCGACCTCACCGTCGCCTCCCTCGAGCTCACCGCCGCCGCCCGAGGCCGCCCCCTCGACCTCACAGCCGCCGCCCGAAGCCGTTGTCGACCTCACTATCGCCTCCCTCGAGCTCATCGCCGCTGCCCTCGACCTCATCGCCGCCGCCCGAGCCAGAGCCTGCCCTCGTCGCCGACCGTAAGGCTCTGCCTCTCCTGTCCCCTACCCTCCTCTCTCTCTCTGCTAGGGCAATTCATATATATGTTGATGTTCATATGAACCCTAGGTGTTCATATGAACCCTAGATTTTTTAGGGCAGTAGGCATTTTATAGCATTTAGGAAAAATGATTAGCAATTTTTTTAGGAAATTAGCTATGGCAATTTTTATGAAAATGCCTAAACAGTAATTCCATTTAGCTTTAAACTAATAGAGGGTATATAAATAATAGTAGCATTTAGATTTAAATTAACAGAGGCTATAAACAAAAAACACTTAGCTATAAAAAATATTTGGACTACGGACCTGAATTTGTTCCAAATTTCATTCAAATAAAATTTGAATTATTTGGACTATGGACCTGAATATTTTTGAAGAAATTGGGTGTAGGTACTAAGGTCTTGCTGTGGAAATTTTGGTGAGGTCAGAAGGGTTAGAGAAAATGTAGTTCCTAGACTTTTAGCTTTAGACAAAAAACAAAAGCATTTAGCTATAAACAAAAAACAGAATTGTTTTTCTTTTCAAAAACTTGGTCAAACTAATTGTTGCTATGTAAACAAAAAACAAGATTGTTTTTATATAATATATGTCATTGATGTTCATTTGCATATTCCATTATTGTTGATTATATCTTTTCGTTGAAGTGGCCATGTTATATGCAAATTCCTCAATAGTGTTTGCTCATGTTATATCTTTTCATTGAAGTGGTTCGATTTTGCCCAAATGGCTTTGTTGTTTCCAGGGAATGAAGCTGAGTGGCCTATGTTTTGCCGGAATGGTTATTCATTTCTGTTCCGGCAAATTTTAGGTTCTCGATTTGTCCATTTTTTAGCAAAGGTCATGCCGAAATTTTTCGTGAATTTCGGCATGACTTGTCGTACAAACTAGGACATATCGAGTGCCCGGGATTTGCCGCACCAGGAAGGAGTCAACGTTCCTGCAAAACAATAGGCCTTTTTTATGTCATTATTCATTTTATTAGGTCTAGAATTAATTGACTAGATTTAATCATTGGAAACATGGCTAGCAACGATGAAGGACAGGGTTTTGGTGATTGCGACGACCTCTACCAGGCGGTAGACGAATTTTTTAGCCTTTCCGATGATCAACTGATGTTGTTGCTGGGCCCACCGATGGCATCAAGGACTGAGACCGACACGTAGACCGGTGCTGATACTGAGACCGGCGCTGAGACTCAAACCGGCATCAAGACTGGCGCTGAGACTGAGACCGGCGCTGCCTCAGGGAGCGGAGCCGGTGTAGAACCGAAAGCAAAGAGGCAACGGCTTCCTAACAACTCAGGACTACTAGACTGGTGGTCACGGAGGTGGACGATGGCAATTTTGAGCCAAAGGCGCCTGAGGAAGCGCGCTTGTGCTACGGCAATCAAATAGGCTGCATCGTACGAACAACCGCCACCATCAATGATGAGAAACTACAGAAGATAGAAAATATGAGGCGCTCCCTCCCACTACTAGGAAAAAGCCTATACACAGAATCTTAGCAGCAGCGCGGTTCAAAAAGGAGCGCTGCTGCTAACTAGTAGTAGCGCGTGTGCTGTAAACTCGCTGCTGACAAGGATTTAGCAGTAGCGCGCTCCGCCTAAAACGCGCTGCTACAAATATTGACCAGCGGTGTTCACCTAACTCTAAGTAGCAGTAGCGCGGTCGCAAGAACAGCGCTACTGCTAAGTGTGTAGTAATAGCGCGCTTTTCCTGAGATCGCTGCTGGTAAACTTCAAATTGCCACACTTTTTTGTCCCAGTTAGCAGTAGCGCCGCATCCCAAAGAGTGTTGCTGCTAAATACTTAGCAGCAGCGCGTTTTATGTCCCGCGCTACTGCTAACCCGCACCAATCCAACACCTTTCCCCACCCGTCCCTCCCCTCCCCTCCCCCTCCTCTTTTCCCTTCCCCCTACCTCCCCCTCCTCCTCCACTCTTCCCTTCCCCCTACCTCCACCACATGCTCACACTCTCACTCTTCTTCTTCTATCCACCTTTCTCTCTCTTCATTACTCCTACATAACTACACCACCTCCATTAATGCATCTCCTTTCTCTTTTTCCTTCCCCCTCCACTAGTTGAAGTTGCCTCCTCCCAAATTAGGTAGCTAGGTAGATGTAGGATTTAGTTAAGTGACCTATTTGCCCCCTAACTAGATCTTTCTTTGTCAAGAAGAGCTTTGTGCACTTTTGATCTCCCTACAACATCATCTCCGGCCATCGAGATAGAGGTGATGAAAATTTCATGCTTTTGCAAAATGGAAATGTGTTTATGTGTGTGTGATATGTTTGTGGAAATTGTGTGTGTGGCATGAGTTGTGGCGCTAAATTGTGCTTTTGAGTTGCCTATGTTTTGCGAAATGTCGATTTATTTCCGCTTCGCTAATTCGGCAAACTCTAGATCCATATATGTCCTATTTTTAGGGAAGGTCATGCCAAATTTTTTATGACTTTGATGCATGCATGCATTTTACAATCAATTTTTTATTATTACCGTGCAGAGTTGGCGATGGTCATTGGAACAATGGTGGACAGTTGGTTGCGGTCGGCGGTGCAAGACATGAAAGAAAATAACCGGACAGAGGTTTTATGTCCGTGTCGAAAATGCAAAGGAATAGTTTGGCTCGACCCCCATGACGATGGTCGTGTCCAAGCGCACCTGCTCATGACTGGTTTCATGGATGGCTATACTCGGTGGATAATTGAAGATGAGGATGACGATGTTGAGGATGCCGATGGGGCAGGCAATGATGACACGGGGCAAGACGAAGAGATGATCGATAATGGCGGCGGGGAAGAGGCCGGACATGGGGGCGGAGAAGGGGCCGGACATGGCGGAGGAGAAGGGGCGGACATGGCGGCGGAGAGAACGACATGGACTCCACGCAGCAGAGTTAAATCGGTACTAAGTTCAATTGTGCGGGACCCTCATGTTCAAGCATTGCGCAAGGAGACAATCTTGAGAGAGCTGCTTCTAGAGAGGAGGCTAAGCAGGAACAAGCGGTGGTAGACTCGAACACTCCATTGTATGATGGTTGCAATCCTGAGGTGACCCGCTTGAGTTTCACGCTCCAACTCCTGAAGACGAAGGCTAAAAACAAATGGACCGACACTAGCCTCGATGAGCATCTCAAGTACCTAAATGATGTTCTTCCCGCGGGTAATCTATGTCCTACTAGTGTTGATGAGGCCAAGAAGATCGTGTGCCCTCTTGATCTACCACACGTTAGATACCATGCATGCATAAACGATTGCATAATTTATCAGAAGGAGCATGCAGAAAAAACAAGATGTCCAGTGTGCAATGCTTCTCGATACAAGAAGGCCGGGAAGAAATGTCCCCAGAAAGTTGTATGGTACTTACCGATCACTCCCTGTCTCCAGAGGTATTTTGTAGATCCCAAGGAAGCAAAGCTAATGCGCTGGCACGCGGAGAGGAAGAAGCCCGACGATGGAGATGATCTGAAGCTGAGACACGTGATCGAAGTACATTCACATGAGCATGCTTATTCAAGGGCCGAAACAACCAGGAAATAATATTAATTTGTATCTGGGGCTACTTCAAGAGGAGTTAGACATGTTATGGAAAACACCGGCCAAGACATGGGACTCCAGCAAAGGTGAGTATTTCAACATGAGAGCCGTGCTGATCACGACAGTGCAGGACTATCTCGGTTACGGATATGTGGCAGGCCAAGTGTGCCATGGATATTGCGGATGCACGCAGTGCATGGATGATACAACGTCTCAGCAGCTAACGTCAAGGAAAGATGGCGGGTCTGGGAAAATCGTGTACATGGGGCATCGAAGATGGCTTGAACGGGACGACCCGTGGAGAAACCGTGGAGATCTATTCAATGGTCACGCTGAGCATCGAGGACCTCCACATAAGCGGAGCGGTGCCGAAATCGATGAGCTGTTGAAAAACTGGAAGGAGTGCCCCGTGCCGGGAAAGACGATGAGAAAGGCGCCGGAGCCGCTGCTGAAGGTATGGAAGACGAGGTCTGTGTTCTGGGACTTGGAGTACCAGCACAAACTCGATACACCTCATTTCCTTGATCAAATGCATATCTGTAAGAATGTCCTTGAGAGCTTGCTCGCAACACTGATGAACATGCCGGATAAGACCAAGGATGGGCCGAAGGCAAGAAAAGACTTGCAAGATTTGAAAATCAGGGAAGATCTGCACATGCCGCCCCGTAAAATGTCAGACGAGACAGAGACGGAGACAGAGGCATGGGAGAAGAAGGGCAAGAAAATAAAGAAAGAGGATTATTGCCCCCCTTCTTGCTTCACCTTAAGTCAGGCTGAGATCAATCAATTCTTTAAGTGCCTTACCGGAGTGAAAGTTAGTTCTGGTTACTGTGGCAAGATAAGCAGATATCTAGACACGGACAAGAAAAGGTTCAGCGGGATGAAGTCTCATGACTGTCATGTGATGATGGCGCAGATACTACCTATTGCCCTTAGAGGGATAATGGACAAGCACGTCCGTGACACGCTTATTGGTCTCTGCAACTTTTTCGACGTCAACTCTTGAAAGTCGATCAGTGTGAAGCAGCTCCAAAGGCTACAGTAAGAGATCGTTGTGATACTGAATGAGCTTGAGATGTACTTCCCGCCCGCGTTCTTCGACGTGATGGTGCATCTGTGTGTCCATATTGTGGATGACATAATAGACCTGGGGCCGTCATTCCTGCACAACATGATGCCGTTTGAGAGGATGAATGGGATCATCAAAGGATTCGTTCGTAACATGTCCCGTCCGGATGGAAGCATCGTCCAGGGCTATTTGGCACAAGAGTCCATCTCTTTCTGTGAGAATTTTCTATATGGCGCAGACCAGCCACCTGGTGTTAGTGTTGGTTTGCCCGTTAACAAGCACGATGGGAGGCTCGAAGGAGATGGTCACTGCAACGATCGCAGGGAACTGCACGTGGCATACTCAGATCGACGCAACGACTTTGACAGAGCAAACTTGGTAGTGCTACAACACCTAGACGAGGTAGATCCTTTCGTGGCACTGCACAAAGAAATTATCACAAAGAAGTATCATGACCAGGGTGTATGCAGGACGGACGCCAAAGTTACTAGAGAGCACAACTCCACTTTCCTGCATTGGTTCAAAGAGCATATTATTGCTAATCCCCCGGAGGAGGGCACTAAGGACGGATTGCTCATATACGCCTTAGCACATGGCCCCTCGCCCAACCTCGTAACCTATCAGGCATATGATATCAACGGATACACGTTCTCCACGGAGGCAAAAGATATGGACAGTGATGATCAGAACTCAGGGGTGACGATGGAATGCATGACCGGCAGCGACAACGGCACAACTGAACGATTTTATGGAAGGGTCGAGGAGATCTGGGAGCTTGACTACTCTGGACTGCACAACACGACGATGTTTCGTGTCAGATGGGCTAAGAATGTCAAAAGAGAAAGCCGGATGTTCACTACCATGACTATACCCGACGCCAAGAGCGCTACCGTGAACGCTATCACAAAAAATGAGCCATGGGTACACGCTAAGCACGTGATACAATGCTTCTTCATAACTGACCTGTGCAATCCCAGCCGTGTTGTCGTGAGGAGAGGCAAAAGGAACATCATTGGAATGGATGGAGTCGCCAACGAGGAAGACTATGATCAGTACAGCAACCCATTGAGGGAAGATGACGATGATGATGAAGTATACGTCAAAAGAAGAATCAATACTTCATTACCTAAGAAAAATCATACTCCGTGGAAAAGGCAAAGTCACAATGAGGGGCTCAATTATTCTTCGACGAACAAGAAGGGAAAGAAGCTGACTCAAAAACGAAAACGTCAGCACTGAGGAAACGTATGTTATGGGTCCAATGATGTGTAATATATATATGTTCCTATTTTGTATACACACTTAGCCATTATTATGCATGGGTCCAATGATGTGTAATATATATGTTCCTATTTTGCATACATATTTAACCGTCCAATGATGCAATATATATTGCCCTCCCTTCATTCATTGCCCTCGGGAAATAAAAGTGGGATAAAATAAAGGAAAAGAAAAAGAAAAACTGGCAGTAGCGATGGTAGTAGCAGCGCGTTTTGCATAAACCGCTGAAGCTACTGTTGTTAGTAGCAGCGCGTTTCTCCTAAACCATTGCAGCTACTGGTGTTAGTAGCAGCGCGTTCTTACATAACGCGCTACTGCTACGTCCACTTAACCCAAAATTCTCTCTCGCCCTGCTTCATCCCGCCATTTCCCCCCAAATCCCCACTCTCTCTCCCCGTCGCACTTTTGCGCCTCGACCTGGCCAAGGCCGCCCCGACTCCACGGCGCCGGTGCTAGCCCAAGCGCTTCGCCCCGTCTGCCTCGACCCGACCTCGGCGCCGGCGCTTAGCCTCGACCCGCCGCTCGTCCTCGACCCGCCGCTTCGCCCCGACTCCGGCTCGGCGCTCGACCTCAAGGCTCACCCCGACCGTCGGCCTCGCCTCCTCGCCCCTGCACTCTCTGTAAACCCCCCCTCTCTACTAGGGTTCTTCGGTTATGTTAATTAATTAGGTTATCTATTTAGTTATGAATTTAGCTAGGTTTCAAAATTAGCTGAATTTATATGCAAATTTGAACTGGACATGTGATATGTGCATATGTCATGTTTTGGACATGTCATGTTTGGAAAATGATCCGAGTGTCCTAAGTTACGCCGGAATGTTGATTCATTTCCGTTTCGATGAATTTCAGGCGCTCGATATGTCCATTTTTTAGCAAAGGTCATGCCGAAATTTCCCGTGAATAAAGGCATGATTTGTGCTACATAGTTGGCATATCGAGTCTTGGCACATAGATTTCTTTTATGTCATTTCTCATTTATTCATACTTTTAGAAATAAATGAGGCCACTTAATCATAGGAAACATGTCGAACAACAAAGAAACTGGGCCTTCTGACCAAGATGCAGACGAGATGGATTATGAGGGTGAACAAGAGTACCTCGACTATTTGACTGCTAAGCAAGGTTTGCAGGTCGGCCTTGATGATGGTACTGACGCTGACATCGACACCGACGATGCCGGCACCGACGGCGGTGGGGAAGGTACCGGCGGGGAAGGTACCGGCCCCGATGCCGCTACCGAAAAGAGGAAGCATAAGAAGCAGAGGATACGAAAACCTAACAAACTAGGGATTGGACGACTTGTGATCACAAAGATGGCACCTGGCAAGTTTGAGCCATTAGAGCCGGAAGAACCTCGCAAGTGCTATGGGAACCAAGTAGGATGCATCCTACGGGAATGCGCGAGCATCAACGACGATGACTTAAGGAGTAAAGAACATTTGACGCAGTTGCTCCTAACGAAGTTGCACAAGAGATTCAAGTTCCCCGACCGGGATGATAACATAGAACAACCGTGAGATGATCCGAAGATGAAAAAGATTAACAATCACGCGATGGGCATGTTCAGCAGTGATTTGGCCTCCTGGAAAGGGAGGGTGAAACTAGCTATTGAGGCTGATGAACCCCTGTCTAAGATTCTGGAGGAAAATCCGACACTTACGGAAGAGGAGTTCGAAAAGTTCAAGGACACTTGCGCTACTGAGGCAGCCAAGGCTAAGGCTGCGAAATTCAAAAGCCTTCAGCAAAGGAACACGGAAGCATCGCCGGAAGCCGTGGCTACCTCGGTAAAAGGCCCATACGGGATAAGGAGGACACGGAACGTGAAGCCGCTGGTCTCCTGCACCTTCGAAGTTCACCAACCCCTTGGAGCATGACTTCATCAGGCCCGCTACAAGTGGGACAAGGAGAAAAGGTTTTTACACGGACAAGATCACAAGGAAATTGATTAGACTATCGAGAAGCAACACCGCTTGCAGCCGAAAGCCCTACTTCTCGATGAGGCCCAAGTGGGACACCCTCTCAACCGGCCTTGAACGAACTTAAGGGACTCCCGTTGGACCAGCGGCCGCAATATGGTCGCTTGCACGGCGCTAGAGACGGCGCCACGTGGAAGGTGTTTTACAACGACGCCCGGAGGGCAAGAAGAAAAAAGAAGTTTAGTCAGCGGACATCGACGCAAAGGTGAAGCTTGCAATCGAGAAAAAGCAGCCGAGGACGCGAAAAAAAGCAGCCGAGGACAATACGAGTTGCTACAAGAAAATCAATGCAGCAGAATCGTCTGCAGAAATGATTTCGCTACTAACTTGGTTTCGATTATCATCAATCGGGCGAAGGAAAATCCGCATAAGAGGGTACATGATTTCCCGATGCCCGTTTCGTCGCGAGCAACTCCATGAACAACAACACCATCGCACCATCACTTGCTCAAGCAACCGGGCCTCCTCTCGCAGCCGCTCCCGCTCATAGCAGCCCGTCCTCAGTCTCAGGCATGCTAGGTGGGCCTTCGTCTTTGGCTGAGCTCGACGCCGTCATGGTAATTACATATCGCACCAATATATATATATATATATAGATAATATTCCATTTTTGTTGCCTTTCGATTGTTTTACGCCACAGACATATGTGTTTGCAGGCGAAAGAAACCATGTGCACCGTACTCTACTTGATCAAAGGCCAGAAGGTGGACGTGGGAAAGGGAATGATAATGGACCCCTCTCAACGCACGTACCACAACCAGCCGATCCCCGCTGGGCACTTCAGGGTTAGCTTGACCAGTGTGAAATTGTGGCACGAGGATTTGCCTCCTCCAAGATAAAGATGTGGGAGCGGACGACGAGACCCCGCCGGATTGAAGCTGCAAGGGTTGGGTGCTGCTATGGTCAAGAATCTTATTAAATGCGAGCCGCCGAGAGCACACCAATAACTACCACACATCAACAAGCATGTGCGAAGACCACCACCCCGCCTACGCAATTACCAGCTTCTGTAGTGCCGGGTGAGAGCGGCGGACGACATGATGAAGGGGGTGCAATAGTACTGGCTGATGTAATTTCTCCAGTAGAACAGAGAATGGATGATGAGACGGAGGTCGACCCTATGGATTACCTCAATACAAACGTGTATGACTGTGACATAGATATGATGAGTCAACCATATGACGAATCGGGCTATCGACTTGCTAATGAGGATATGGATGATATGCCCGGCAGGGTCGTACCATGGATTGCAAAAGTCTCTCTTCATGAAATCCTCACAGACACGCTCAAGATGCCGCCCAACACAGTCTCAACTAGCGGGCGCGAGGGTCGACAAAGATTTAGCCCGGGAACACTTGGGCAGGGGTTAAGGAAGGGTCCGGAAGGTGTGCCCAAGAAAAGGAGAGGAAGAGATTGGGGAAGGTAACGCCTCCAAACAAGCGAGCACACAGCAGCGACGATGCATTCTCAAGAGCGTGTACCCGTGAAAGGTGCGGTCATGTTCCATCTCACGGCGAGCCGATGCAACCGCCAAACTGCTGGAGGCACTATCGAGGATCTCAGAGACTGCACGACCATGTCGCCGACCGAGAAAAGCCTACTAGCCTCAAAGGATCCGGGATATCCGACATACGGCTCGTGTGCACGAGGGAAGTGCTACTTGACACACGGCCCGCGGAGGTGTTCTTCCTGCGGTTTGACCATATCTTTGAGATGTTTCTAACAAGGCGGCTTGATTTTAAAATTGTCCGCCTTTTTGCGCTACATATGAGCTCCGTCATGAAGAGTGAAGAAGTCTCGCAAATCTGTGTGGCGGATCCGTACTACATGCATGAGTCTTTCTTGAGTCTCGGCGACTTTGAGCGTGAAACTGCTAGGGAGTACATCCAAAACTTCATGGTATAGAATAAGGACCGGGAAATTGTCCTCATGCCTTATCATCCAAAGTAAGTCAGTTCCGGACAACCCTTTCGTACATTTCAATCATTCCTTCTCTCTCATATGGGGAATAATTTGAGGTGTCTTTTCCCCGCAGCAACGGGCACGCCGTCCTTATCGTTCTTTACCCGCAAGTCTCCCACGCCGTGTATTTTGATCCTTCCAGAGACTACGAGAAAAAGGACTACACCCACATAATGAATATTCTAGATGATGCTCTCCAAGGCTTCAGCTTTAGAGGTGGCCATGTGCATATCAAGAAACAAAGGAACAAGAAGATGGGTTTCGCGCATAAAACTAACTTCTCCTGCATCCATGTCCCAAAACGAAGCAAGAAGGATGGATTCTACATCGTCCATCTCATGATTCAGTTCAACACAGATCACCAAAAGCTTCGCATTAACAGCAGAAATGATGATCATATCCACAAGTGGCTAGAAACTCATGGAGAAGCGAATTATAAACTTAGAGATGACTTCTTTCGCATCCAAAGCGACATTGCGACGATCGTCATGAAAGAAGTCGTCGATGAGAAGGGGATGTTCCACCACGGCCCTATATCGCGAGCTGACATCCGAACTCGCATAGGCATGCAACGTCTAGACCTCACGTCGTTCAAGAAGCTAGGGTTCGTCCTTGATGATATGGAAGCATGGAATTTCTAGTGATTTATGATGCCGATGATGATGATATGTGTCGGTTGAACTTGTACACTTTTTGTAGCGATGAAACTTTGTGATGTCCACGGTCCCTGCCGAACTTGCGTAACGCTACTTTGTTAGTTTGCGTACGATGACCTGCGTACCTCTAGTTAATTAATTTGCATACTGTATATGTTGCATCTAGTTGCTAACCCTTTCTTTTTCGGTGTTGCTCTAGTATATTTTGTTGCATATATATGATTGTACATCCTCTTCATGAACATGCATCTCTAACACGTACCTAGTTTCTTGATGGCGAGATGGAAATGCCATGTCGTGTACAAAGGGAAGGTTCCGAGGGTGTCGTGGATTTGTCACGGCAGATGTCCTAGCGAAAGGACTTAGTCGTGGAGCCATCGCTACGGGTTTACTTGAAGGGGTTAAAGCGGACACAAAGACATGAGGGTTTATACTAGTTCGGCCCCTTCGATGAAGGTAAAAGCCTACGTCTAGTTGTGATGGAATTGATGTGGTCTCGATGGCTAGGGAGCAAACAAGCTTCACCTAGGCTCGAGTTGTGGTTGTCTGTCTTGAACCGCCGCCGGGTCGTCCCCTTATAAACACAGGTGACGTCCGTCGGTCCTCAGAGTCCCAACCGGTTCATACTCGTATCCCGGTTGGTTCCTCTCTATTCCTAACTTACAATACAAGTTATACATTAGGCTGGTTTACGGCTACAGGTTCTAAATCAACTACAGGCCTTGGGCCTTCATCTGTTTATACCACTAATGAAGCTAACCCGGCCCAAGTAAGCCGGTTTGCGCCTAGTGGTAATATCCCCAACATTAGGCCCCAGATTGATTTGAACCGGTTCATGTCAATCCTCCCCAAAATCTTGTGTCTTGGACATCTTCTGGTAATTGGTAAACCGCCATGTCGTCATCATTTCTGGTTGCTGTAAACCGGCATGACGTCATCATGAAATTTATCATTGATAACGCCCTCCTTTAATAATAGATCCTGGATTCAAGCGCTTGACCTAACTTTGTTGCCTTATAAATAAGACCGAAGGGTCATTTCCTTTCCTTTCCCTTCGTCTCTTCTTCTTCGTCTTCCTCGTGATCGCCAGCCTTGGAGCTCCACCGCCGCCGTCCGATCGCTTGCCCCGGGGCCGCTGCATCAACCTCGAACGCATTCGAGCACCGCGCATCCTTCCGCATCTTCTTCGCTTCCGATAGCTTTCTTCTCTTCTTGACCTAGATCTGTTCTTAGGGTTTCATGTTCGTTTGTGTTCGCCGCTTGCTCATACTTGTATTCTGACTCTTGAATGAATCTGTGAACCCCTGCTGTGTTTAGTAGTAGTCGTTAAGCATCCGCCTGTAATTTCTCATCAAAGTCCATAGATCTCACGCATATACCCGCTCAATGGTTCACTTCCGTTCTGCCTTACTCTTCAGAATATTTTCTGTTTTTGTGAGCTTGTTGTAGATCCACGGCTGTAATACGATCTTGTGAAACCTGTTTCTGCATACCTAGCTGTCCACAACTTCAATTGCTTCCGATGTTTAGGTCAGGCGGTTTAACTTACCATAGAAAAAAGTTATTAAACCGGTATATACCATTAGTCCCCTTGTTGAACCGCCAGAATCCATATAATGCCGCCTCGTAGCAGACCGGTTTATAGGTATTGCCTCCGATTTAGTGTTGTTCAAACCAACACCTTCTTTTATCCACATATTCTTGAACCGGATCACCTATTTCTTGTAGATCTCACCATGGCCAAACAAGTATATGAGTGCAATTGGGTTCCCTCTCGCGTCACAGAATCTCAGTTGGATGATCTGGTCCTGATCGGCGCTTTAGACAACAAAGATACGATTCACTGGAGGGTTCCTGGAAATGAATGTCCTCCCACACCTCAAGAGGGAGAGGTTGTGGTCTTTGCAGATCACTTGGCCCGAGGCTTCAAACCGCCTGGTTCCAAATTTTACCGGGATGTGTTAGCCAACTTTCAGCTCCGTCCACAAGATATTGGCCCCAATTCCGTTACCAATCTATGTCACTTTCAAGTACTCTCTGAGGTATACCTTCAAGAGGAGCCTTCAGTCGAGTTGTTCAGAGACTGCTTCCATTTAAACCGTCGCACTGAATTTACCAACGGCCCCAATACTGAATTGGGCGGCATGGCCATTCAGAAGAGGAAAGAGATCACTTATCCCCAAGTCAAACTCCATACTCACCCCAAGGAGTGGAATGCAACTTGGTTTTATTGCAAAGATACCTCCCCTGACAATGAAAACCCCTTGCCTGGCTTCCGTCCGGAACGGCTCAGCAACACTCACCCTTTTCCACAAAGACTAAGCGCCAAAGAGAGAATTAAATATGCTCCGCAACTGTCCAAGCTCCGAGCCTTTATGGCCAACGGTTTAACGGGAATAGACCTTGCACGCTGTTGGATATCATGGAGCATACTGCCTCTGAGCCGGCGCTCCGGTTTGATGTGCAAGTATACTGATAGCGTCGATGACCCTCTCCGACACACTAAAATCCAACTCTCCGACGATGAAGTCACAGATTCTGTAAAGAAGATGTTGAATGAACCGGAGCAGCTCTGTGCTCAAACCGGTCTGCTTCCTTACTGCACCACCAACAAACCGCCAGCGGTAAGATTTTAATTTCTCTATTGTTAAACCTGTTACTGCTTTATCCGTCTGACATTTAATTACTGCTGAACCAGGGCGATAATCCGTTTTGGAGCAAGAAGCTTCCACAAGACAAAACGGAGAAGGCAGGGCGGTCAACCCGGCCCAAGACCAAGGTTATCAAGAAGCCAGCTTACAAGAGAAAAACCACCGCTTCATCTGATCCAGCTATTGATGATGATGTGGGTAACCCGGACCTTGAGGTAGAACTTGATTCACTTGGCTTACTTTTTACACGCCATATTGATGATGATGCTTGTCGATGACGCTGAAGCCAAGAATGCGAAGTCGCTGAGGTAACTATTCTCTCTTCCGATTCGAAATCTTGCCTTTGCCAAAATTTCGCCAGCAAACCGGAAAGTTAAATTTTCTCATCCTCTTGCTTATTTGGATCCCAAATTTCTTATGAAGACTCAAGAACATGAAGTCGCCGACAACCCGCACGATGGCTGTGTAGTTACCTCCGCCAGTTTACCAAACAGTCCGGTTCGAACGCCATTCCGAGGTCTCCGACCTTTTATTGATTTAAATCCTAAAGCGGGTTTCTTCCACAACCTCTTAGTCCATCCGACCGATTATCAGGTTACTTCTCATTCATCTTCTGGTGAATCGTCGGCCACTCAGCTGCCACCATTGAAAAAGGTTCTTGGGTAAGCTAAGCTGAACATATGCTTCCAGTATACTGTGTAATGGCTTATGCTGTTGCTTGACTCTTTGTTTTTCTTTCAGGGCCAAACCTAAACCAAGCACGAAGGCCTGCCTGGATAAAGCAACTGAAGAAGATGTAGCCCCAGAACATGAAAAAGCGCCAGATCTTGAAGCATTTGCTCCTGAGGATATCCCCAATGATCCTCTTTTGCAAGACGATGCTATTCCCGAAGAGAGGCCTATTAACACTTCAGTCTCTGCTGACCCGCCTGCCAACTCCGTCCGGATTGAGAAATCCCACAGTCCTGCTGACAAACCGACCGCACTAACACAAACCGGCGAGTCCAAAGATGATGATGTTGTGATTACCGGTGTAGGCCGCTTTGAACCCGGGAATCCTGTCACCTTAACCAAGCATACCGTAAAAGAGGATGTTTCCGCTCTGAACAAAGGAAAATGGGATGTTGAACTGGAGACATATGCTGCTCTGACTACCCAAGATCTTCATTCTGGCTATTTAAACCGGCTTTATACTAGCCGTGACTGTGAAGCTGGTCTAGTAAAGATGATGAGGGATAAATTTGAGGTAACTTACTTCTTTACTTACTGCCATTGTATCAATCCTCCTAGCCCCCAAGGGTCGGTTTGTAACCTTCGTCAAACCGGGACTTGAATACGATCCTCAACACTTTGAAATCCATCAATATAGCCCCCAAGGGCCGGTTTAACTTAGCATAATTAAACCGGGGCTCCGATAGAAAACTATCTTTAGAACATAATTTGATCAAATAGCCATTAGCCCCCAAGTGCCAAGTTGAATACATGTATTGAGCTTGGGACTTTGCAATCTAGTAATAAATGAAAATTGAAGGTGCATTAGCCCCCAAGTATCAGGCGTATAATTTTGTTATGTGGTTGATACTTCAATTTGTTGGACCGCTTGTTTAAAGCTAAATGATGTCTATATGCAGGCTGAGGTGAGAATCAAGGAGGACCGGATTGCCGATTTGCAGGAGACCTTGAAAACCCAACAAGCTGAAACAAACAAGGCAAGGGAAGAATTAACCAGCGCCTTGAGCATCGCTGAACAACTGAAGGAAGGCTTCAAGAAAGAGCGGGCTGATTGGGCCACTAAGAAGGCCGCTTTAACCAAAAGAGCTAAAAATGCTGAAGCTGCCCTTAAACCGGTGGTGGATGAACTTACGGCCGTAAAGCGGCAAATACACTCCATGACCGCTGCGATCTTTGGTAAGCTCCTTTTAACTTCTGTGATAACTTGAACCTGTTGTAGTATAAATCCGGTTTAAGACCGTCCCTGTATTGTTGCAGGTACACGCATCGGGCACTTAGGATCCGATGTGCGGAAGAAGCCGAAGGCCGCCTACACCTCAGTGGAACAACTATATACCGGAGCCCAGCGGATCATCACCACAGCCTCTCATAACAACCCGGCACCCTCTTTAATCCAGGACACTCTTAACAGGTTGTCAATGCTTCCGGCCCGGATTGAGAAGCTGAAAAAATCTGCTGCTCGAACCGGAGCTATTAACGCCTTGATCCGGGCAAAGGCATGGGTGCCAGATTTCGACCCTGTGGAGGCAGCTCAAGGCTATCCCAGCCTGAAGGAAGATGGCTCTGAATTCAACGAAGATGATTTGAGGGCAATAAACCGTGCAGTGCGCCCTCTGGCTTGTCAATTAGCTGAAGAGGCAGACTTAACGCATTATCAAGCGCAATACAACGATCAGAACAAGCGAGTGCCTGCCCCAACTCTTGAAGCGGAGAATCTGATTCCTCCAATTCGTAAGCATACTTACGCTCCTGATATTGAACCGTCTTCCCTGATCCATGAAGAGGCTGTTTTCCAAGCTTTAATGGGAATCGACTGGACCACTGTTGATTTCCAGCCAATGGATAGAGACGAGGAAGCTGAAGAGGCGGATGACGAGGAGCAGGCTTGAACCGGAAACCGGTTTGGATAGCTGTCTTTGGCATCTTTCCAAAATAACAATGATCTTATTTGGGCACCGTGTTGCCTTGTAATAGGATAGTCCATACTTCTACCTTGAATATGCCTTCGTGCATAAGTACTGAAGCTTTTGTTCAAAAAACCTCAATTCATATTTCCTGCAATCAGAAAAATTTGAACTTCGGTGGTGGTTATATCGCCAGCCGGTTTATGATCTTTATATATGTATCAGCAATGTAACAAATAGGTGATACAAAATACCTGCCATATATGGGCATGAAGCTGGCTTAGCCAAGTGTGAAGCGGAGGTTTTATAAACCATTACCCTCAAAAAAAAGGGGGGGAGAAAACAGCTCCCGTATAAACCGTGGTAGGTCATTATAAGCCCCCCTGTTACTCCATGATGTTAACAGGAAGGGTAAACCGGGCATACTTCTCCGGGTTAAAGGGGAATCAAATCCATCGGCTGAACCGGAAAAAAGGTGGTGTTTACATAAAGGAAATACAACAAAAACAAAGAAAAATAGGCCATGAAAATAACATGGAAGCAAAGGAAATGATAAAGACCGTTTGCAAAAATATGCTATACTGAGCTGATCAGATGGTGTTACCATGGTCGGACAGGATCAAGCCCCCAATAGGAGTGACAATGATTCAAGTCAGCCAGGTCCCCAAATGAAACCGTGGCATATATGCCAATCAAGAGGCGTGGCAATGGTTCGGGTTCGACCAAGCCCCCAAGTGATTTTGTGGCCTTAGGCCGATCAAGAGGCGTGACTGGTTCAGACTTGACCATGTCCCCAAGTGATCTGGTGGCTGTCGCCTATCAAAAGGTGTGACGTTGGTTCGGACACGACCAAGGCCCCAAGTGATATAAAAAAGCAAATGTCAAGGGCTAAACCGGAGGCCGCTTTAAAAACAGAACCACTCCATGTAACCACGCATGATAAGAAAAGACAGAGACCCCGCTTTAGCTGAGGCTCCGGTTTTATTATATCAAAGATAATATATACACTGTCATGATATGTACATAGATAGAGCCGATGGCTCAAGTGTAGTAAGGCCGAAGATGAGCTATGTTCCACGGCCTGTTGGTCTCCTCCTCTGATGTGCGTGAGTCTTTATGCTCTCGAATATCAATCAGATAGTACAACCCATTGTGCAGATTCTTGCTGACTACGAAAGGTCCCTCCCAAGGTGGGGATAACTTGTGCATATCTGTCTGGTCTTGGATGAGTCGAAGCACCAAATCTCCTTGAAAAGTTCTGGTTCTAACCCGGCGACTATGATAGCGACGAAGATCTTGTTGGTAAATCACCGAACGGGCAGCCGCTATATCACGCTCCTAGTCCAATAGGTCCAAAGCGTCTTGCCGTGATGTCTCATTGTCCGCTTCAACATAAGCTGCCACACGAGGCGAATCGTGCCGGATATCACTAGGGAGAACTGCCTCTGCTCCGTAGACCATGAAAAATGGTGTGTATCCTGTGGATCGATTTGGCGTAGTATTGATACTCCATAGCACAAATGGTAGTTCTTCAACCCAACATCCTGGTGTTCTTTGCAATGGGACCATAAGCCGGGGTTTGATGCCTTGCAAGATCTCTTGATTAGCTCGTTCTGCCTGTCCATTGGACTGGGGGTGTGCCACTGACGACACGTCAAGTCGGATGTGCTCACGTTCACAGAACTCCTTCATAGCGCCCTTGGATAAATTGGTACCATTGTCGAGAATGATCTTGTGTGGAAAGCCAAACCGGAAAATCACCTTTTTGATGAACTGCACCGCTGTTGCCGCATCACACTTGCTGACAGGCTCCGCTTCAACCCACTTGGTAAATATGTCAACTGCCACCAAAAGGTGGGTTTTCTTATCCTTGGATCTTTTAAAAGGTCCGACCATATCCAGCCCCCAAGTTGCAAACGGCCACGTTATTGGGATCATCCTCAATTCTTGAGCCAGCACATGAGCACGCCTTGAAAATTTCTGACATCCATCACACCGTTTAACCAAGTCCTCGCATCAGCATGCACTGTCAACCAGTAGAACCCGTGACGAAACGCCTTTGCCACCAGAGACTTTGAACCGACGTGGTGTCCACAATCCCCTTCATGGATTTCTCTTAAGATTTCACAGCCTTCCTCAGGAGAAACACAATGTTGAAACGCCCCTGATACACTGCAATGATGCAATTCACCATTGACAATCGTCATAGACTTGGATCGCCGGACTATTTGCCTGGCTAGAATCTCATCCTTTGGTAACTCCCCCCGGTTCATGTACGCAAGATAAGGAACTGTCCAATCCGGAATAATATGCAGGGCTGCCACCAATTGAGCCTCCGGATCAGGAATAGCCAAATCTGCTTCACCTGGGAGCTTGACTGACGGGTTGTGCAATACGTCCAGAAAGACATTAGGCAGGACCGGTTTGCGCTGAGAGCCCAACCGGCTTAAAGCGTCCGCCGCTTCATTCTTCCGACGATCCACATGATCCACTTGATAACCCTTGAAGCAACCCGCAATATTATCCACTTCCCGACGATATGCAGCCATGAGCGGGTCCTTAGAATCCCAAGTGCCAGACACCTGTTGAGCCACGAGGTCCGAGTCACCGAAGCACTTAACCCGGCTTAAATTCATCTCTTTAGCCATCCGGAGACCATGGAGCAAGGCTTCGTACTCAGCTGCATTATTAGTACAAGGGAACATTAAGCGGAGAACATAACAAAACTTATCACCTCATGGGGAAGTTAATCGACTCGACCCCGAGCCTTCAATTGCTCGGATCCATCAAAATGAATAGTCCAATATGTGTGATCCGGCTTCTCCTCCGGTGCTTGTAACTCCGTCCACTCATTGATGAAATCCACAAGTGCTTGAGACTTCACCGCCGTCCGAGGTACATACTTCAGTCCGTGTGGCCCAAGCTCTATAGCCCACTTGGCAATCCGGCGATCGCCTCCGGTCTCAGATGATATCACCCAAGGGAGCTGAATCGACCAATCGTGATGGGGTGCCCTTGAAAATACTGCTTCAACTTCCGGCTGGCCATGAAGACACCATAGACCAGCTTCTGCCAATGCGGATACCTTTGCTTGGATTCAATAAGCACCTCGCTGATATAATAAACCGGCCGCTGAACCGGATATTCCTTGCTCGCCTCCTTGCGTTCCACCACAATAGCCACGCTTAATCGCCCGAGCATTGGCTGCTACATTATAATAATAGTGGCTCCTTGTCGGCCGGAGCTGCAAGAACAGCGGATTGGCTAATTGCCGCTTCAAGTCCTCAAATGCTTCATCGCAGCTAGACTCGAGACGAAATGGTCATCTTCCTCGGCATTTGGTACAAAGGATGGCCTTCTCGAGGCGGTGATAAACCGGCTCGGTCTGGCGATCCGCCCGCCAAACGCTGAACATCGTTGATACACTTCGGTTTAGCCAGGGAGGTAATAGCCGTAATCTTCTCCGGATTAGCCTCAATTCCTCTGTTAGACACCAGGAAACCCAGTAACTTGCCTGCCGGAACACCAAAGACACACTTGGCTGGATTAAGCATCATCTTGTAAACTCGCAAATTGTCAAAGGTTTCCTTTAAATCATCCACCAGCGTCTCCTTCTGCCTTGACTTCACTACAATATCATCCACATAGGCGTGCACATTGCGGCCGATCTGGTTATGCAGGCAATTCTGTACACACCATTGATAGGTGGCTTGGGCACTCTTGAGCCTAAAGGGCATAGATACATAGCAGAAGGCTCCAAAGGGAGTAATAAACGCTGTCTTCTCCTGGTCCTTAACCGCCATTTTGATCTCATGATATCCAGAATATGCATCCAAAAAACTCAAACTCTCACAACCCACCGTGGATCAATGATCTGGTCAATGCGGGGGAGGGCAAAAGGATCCGCTGGACAAGCCCTGTTAAGATCCGTGTAATCCACACACATACGCCAAGTGCCGTTTTTCTTATGAACCAGCACCGGATTAGCAAGCCACTCTGGATGAAACACCTCAATGATAAAGCCAGCTGCTAAAAGCCTGGCTACTTCCTCTCCAATGGCTTTGCGCCTTTCTTCGTTAAACCGGCGGAGGAATTGTTTTACCGGTTTATACTTAGGATCCACATTAAGAGTGTGCTCACGAGTTCCTCGGTACACGGCATGTCGACGGTTTCCATGCAAAATGTCCCGATTCTCATGGATGAACTTCGATGAGCGCGCTTTCCTATTTGGGATCCAGGTTGGCACTAAAATGAACTGCTTGGACGAATCGCCGCACGAAGTCAACAAGCTTGGTCTCATTGCCGATTTGAACTTCAGATCGAATCATGCTCTGTAGTTGGCTTCTTCAAAGGGTCATATCCGCCGGATCAACATTGTCCTTATAGTACTTCAACTCCTCCGTGGCACAGACCGACTCTGCATAAGCCGCATCACCTTCCTCACATTCCAAAGCGACCTTCCGGCTCCCATGAACCGTTATTGTCCCCTTGTAATCCGGCATCTTGAGCTACAAGTAGATATAACAAGGCCGCGCCATGAACTTGGCATAAGCCGGCCGCCCAAACAAGGCGTGATACGGGCTTCGGATTTTCACCACCTCAAAGGTTAGTTTTTCAGACCGGGAATCGTGTTCGTCCCCAAAAGCCACATCCAGGGCTATCTTACCAACAGGATATGCAGATTTGCCAGGCACCACACCATGGAACACCGTATTAGACGGTCTGAGATCCTTGTCTGTTAGACCCATGCGGCGGAATGTCTCATAGTATAGTATGTTAATATTGCTCCCTCCATCCATGAGTACCTTGGTGAATTTATAACGCCCCACCTGAAGGTCTACCACTAATGCTAGCTGGCCCGGATTATCAACCCGGGGCGGGTGATCCTCTCTGCTCCACACGATAGGCTGCTTCGACCAGCATAAGTAACGTGGTAAGGCCGGTTCAACAGAGTTCACCGCTCGCTTGTGGAGCTTTCGGTCGCGTTTATCCAAGCTAGTTGTGAAAACATGATATTGCCCATTGTTCAACTGTTTTGGCTGGCTCTGATAACCCGACTGCTGCTGCTGCTGCTGCTGGCCATTCTGATTATTCTGGTTGTTGTGACCGCCCTGATTGAGACCTGAACCGGAAGCTCCATCGTGGCCCGGCCCATGGAAACCGGATCCTGAACCGCCACCTGACCCGCGGTCATACCGGAAGGCATTAGAGTTTTTAAACTCCTGCATAATATAACAATCTTTCCAAAGGTGGTTAGCTGGCGCCTCCTTCGTCCCGTGCTTTGGGCAAGGCTGATTCAACAAATAATTCAAACGGTCTGCGTTAGGATTGGGAGCCCCATTACGATTTGCCGCTTTACCTCGGCGCCGCTGCCCCCTGTCCTGTGCATTAGTGTTAGCCACAAAGTCCATGCTGCCATCCGCCTTGCGCTTGCCTCCGTTTCCATGACCCGCCGGTTTGTACTGTTGCCCCTTGGAGTTGCTATTCTTCTTTCCCTTCCTCGCTTCATCATCATCGGTCTCGGGATCCTTGGTACGGTCCGAATCAGCATATTTTACTAAAGCGCCATGAGAGTTCCCATGTCATTCTGTAACCGCTTCATGCGTCCCAATTTCAATTTTAAAGGCTTAAACCTGCAGTTGCCTTCCGTGGTTAAGATCGCAGAGTCAAGATTGATCTGTCGACGAGTGCAAAACTTCCAAATCTGGCGCCCAATGGGTCGTTGACTCTCCGTCCTCCTGGACACAAGCCGCAGTGTCTACTATGGACTTGGGCTGCTTACATGTATCCTTGAAATTCTAGATAAATCGGGCCCGCAACTGGGCCCATGAGCTGATAGAATTGGGCGGCAGGCTCTTCAACCAAGTACGAGCCGTGCCTTCAAGCATCATGGTGAAGTACTTTGCACACACGGTCTCATCCACATCTAGCATCTCCATGGCCATCTCATAACTCTCTACCCACGCTTCGGGAGATAAATCAGCGGTGTAATTCGGTACCTTGCGCGGACCCTTGAAATCTTTGGGCAAGCGCACATTGCATAAAGCGGGAATTAAACAAGGCACTCCCAAAGCGGATGCGACCCCTAGTCCGGCGGAGGTGGTAGGACGAACCGGTTTAAGTTGACCCGCATCATTCTGTGCTGCTAACTCGGCCTCCCTTCGTGCCCGGGCCCGGTCCACCACATCCTGAGCATCGTGAACACCACCTGCCGGGTTATTGCCACGGGCCGCTTCACGGCCTCGCGCATTGCTCGATATGGCCGGTTCATCCATGCACCTGCTATAGCTCCGGCTTGGACGGGGCGTGGAGTGAATCCGATCACGGCTGTACGAATATGCTTCCTACTGAATCAGCGCGGTCTGGAGAAGCTCCTTAACCCGGCGCGTCTCTATCGCTTGCGGAGAGTCCCCTTCGACTGGGATAGCCTCTAATCGCGTGGCGGCTGCAACAAGGTTGTCCATAGGATTAGAATAATGACCCGGGGGGCGTCTAGACCGGCGGAGGAACCACAATGTTCTGTTGAGGAGGTTCCATCAGGCCGGGTTGGACCGTCGCCCCCGGCCCCGGTGCCTCAATCCGGTTTGTCTCTGTGTCTTGTGGCGGATTCCGGGTCCAGCTCACGGAGTGTGAAAGAGATTTGGGGTCAAACCCTAACGGCAAAGCGTGATCGTGCTTCCGCTTCAAGACCTCCTGTGATGCGTTACGGTCAAGCATGAGCTTATAGGCCTGGCGTCCAAAGCGGCCTGCTCTGCAGCCATCCTGTTTTTTCATTGTCCGATCCGCTTTGGCTTGCACGATCTGCTCTCTCACCTTTGCGATCTCTCGCATCATGGGCCTCTGATCCGCTGGATTGGCCTCTCGCCATAAGCGGCTAGTGCATCAAACAGATCAGATAGAACTTGAACCGGCGGGCGCACAAGGCCTCCTGCCCCTGCTGCCGCTGCCGCTGCTGATCCGGAGAGCATCGCTGCTGCGGTCGAAGAGTGATTCGCCGCCTTTGTGCCGGCCATGAATATTCCAACCCGGTTGACCTGGCCCGGCGGGTCCGGAATACTGTCGCCATCGGAACAGCCCCTAACCTGGTCGTCTTGCAATTGGTATAGCGATTCAGTCTCTCCGGTCGAGGACTCGTCACTGGAATAGATGACGGTCTCGCTACCGTGTTCTAATTCGTCCTCACGCTCTCCTCCATGGATGACTCCAACGAAGACACGCTTCACGTCCGGTTTAGCCTGGGTAGATCTCGCATGCTGAGCCGTCTCGACGAGGTCGGTGCAGATGTCCGGCTCAGGCCCAGGCTCGCCGATCTTGCCGATGAAAACGTGTATGCCACCAAAGGGGACCCGGTACCCGTACTCGATCGAATCGGCCTCGGGACCCCATCCTGCGTCGTCGATGTAGATCCTGCCACGACGACTCTTGGTCATCCGGCCCACAACATAGCCTTCGAGTCCCTTGAGCTTGCCCTCCAAGATCGTCAAACCATCGTGCGATAGCCCCACGGTGGGCGCCAACTGTCGTGGATTTGTCACGGCAGATGTCCTAGCGAAAGGACTTAGTCGTGGAGCCATCGCTACGGGTTTACTTGAAGGGGTTAAAGCGGACACAAAGACACGAGGGTTCATACTAGTTCGGCCCCTTCGATGAAGGTAAAAGCCTACGTCTAGTTGTGGTGGAATTGATGTGGTCTCGATGGCTAGGGAGCAAACAAGCTACGCCTAGGCTCGAGTTGTGGTTGTCTGTCTTGAACCGCCGTCGGGTCGTCCCCTTATAAACACAGGTGACGCCCGTCGGTCCTCAGAGTCCCAACCGGTTCATACTCGTATCCCGGTTGGTTCCTCTCTATTCCTAACTTACAATACAAGTTATACATTAGGCCAGTTTACGGCTACAGGTTCTAAATCAACTACAGGCCTTGGGCCTTCATCTGTTTATACCACTAATGAAGCTAACCCGGCCCAAGTAAGCCGGTTTCCGCCTAGTGGTAATATCCCCAACAGGGGGTGTACAACGAGTGGCATGAGTGTCAGGCGCAAGTGAATGGGTTCACGGGCGCCAGCCATAAAGGCTTCAAAAGCAGACAAGAAGGAGAAGCTAGTTACTTGAGGTTCACGCTAGTGCGAGAGAGGACTCGTAACCGCCACCTCATGTACTGCATAGTTCCGCTCTCACTCATAGTGATAGCACTTCTTGCGTATACCTTTGTTTAGATGGATGACGTTGTTGTAGTTGCAAGTATTCGAGACTTGCATGTATTGCTATTTTCGAGATGATGACAAGATATCACTTTGTGTTGGACGATGATTATGATGAGACTATTTGTATGTACATGCTATGATTACATTTGTGGTCTCGCAGGCATTTGTATGTGTATCATGATGACATGACATTTCTATGTGCTAAAGATTCTTCAACAAGCCTGTTCAAATACAAAATAAATATGCCAAAAAAAACTACTTAAATTAGCAGTAGCGAGTGTACAAATGTTAGCAGCAGCGCCTCAATAGCAGTAACGCGTCCAGCCAAAGAGCGCTAGCGCTACTAGCAGTAGCGAGCTTCCTCTAACCGCGCTGCTGCTACACTTGTGTAGCGATGGCTGAGCGCAAGACGCGCCATCTGCTATGAGTTAGCTCAGCGCCTTATTAGTAGCGTGGTACCCGCCATCGATACATCTAAAACCCGCGCTGCTGCTAGCCTTTTCCCTAGTAGTGTCCTAAAGAAGTTTCACCAGATATTCTTGTTCCCGGGCCGGAATGAGAAGGATTATGAAGATCCAGATGAGTTCCCACCAATGAAGAAGATAAACAAACACGCCATGACCAAGTTTAGCGACGCGTTGGCCGCCTGGAAAAATTGAGTGAAAGCAAAGATCATCGACAAGAAGGAACCCTACTCCGAGATTGTAAAGGATAATCTGACAATCACGGAAGAGCAGTTTCAAATATTCAAGGAGGCTTGCGAGGCCGAAGCTGCCAAAAAAAGTCTAAGTACATGAAGGGGCTTCAAGAGAGGAACATTGGGAGCCACCACCTCGGAAGCCGTGGTTAGAACGAAAAGAGGTCCAAATGGGCCAAGGAGGACGCGAAGCATGCAGTGCAGGCATCCTGACCCTTTGGCGGAGTTCACCGTCCCGCAGGAGCGTGACGTCCTTAGGGCCTGGCACCGTTGGGACCCAGTGAAGAAGGTTTACGAGACAAAACCGGTCATTACGGAGTTCATGAGACTGCTGGTAATTTTAGTTTCTGATCAATTCGACTGTCATATTTGTAAACGATCCTTGTGCCTTTTGCCGAGAGAGCAGCACATGATTGCGGCCGAAAGCGACTCACCGTCTGAGGCATTGGCGAGGCCCAAGTGGGACACTCCATTCAACTGGGCGTTGAACATATTGAAACGACAACTGATGGATACTCGACCGTCATATGGACGCGTGCACGGTGTCGGAGACGGCGCCACGTGGAAGAAGTACTACCATGAGACCACGGAGGAGAGAAAGGAAAGACGGAGGTTAACTGAAGAAAACATTGACAAGAAGGTTGAGATTGCGGTTGAGAAGAGATCATCTCAGACATTCGCAATAGCGGTAGCTGCCGCAAAACAGGTGGTTGCAATTTGTTTACTTCCTTGGTTCCGGCCGTTTTCACATGGACAAGGCAAAATCCAGAGAAAAATGCAGAGGACTTTCCCCTTGCTGCCTTCTTGGGGAGCAGCTCGACTAGCATTGCACCAGCACCTACTCCCGCACAGGCTCCCGCACCTGCTCCCGCACCGGATGTGCTCGGCGGTGCTCGTCTTTGGCTGAGCTCGACGCCCTCACGGTATCTGTCACACCGGCCCCCTTCAATATAAATGTATAATCTCCCGTTTTCGTTGCCTTTCGGATGTCTCACGTCGCAAACTTTTCTTTGCAGGCCGACGAAACCCCGTGCACCATATTGTACACCATCGGCGACCAGAAGGTGGACGTGGGGAAGGCGACGATAATGGAGCCGAAGGAACCATTGTTCCACAGCCGGCTGATCCCCCCGAACGTCTTCAAGGTTTCCGTGGCCAGTGTCAAACCGGGCCACGAGAATTTGCCTCCTATAATACTAGTGGGGGATGACGACGAGACCCCACGGCGGCTTGGTGATTGTTGCAATGGTTGGGTCCTGTTGTGGCCAAAGAGTGCGCCGTGCGAGGCGGCCGAGCACACCCACGAGCACGCAGCCTCAGCAAGGTATGAACATCAACACCCCACCTACCCAATTAGCGTCGGGTGTCGGGTTGGGTGATAGCGGACGGGGTAAGGAGGAGGCTCCATTAGTCGCTGATGACGTTGCCATGGACGAGGATGAGGATGACGATGGCGCTGAACAGTATGTCTATACTGGTGCCTCCTCAGGGTTTGAGCGTCATGAGTCGGTGCCTGAATTGCCGTCTTAACATATTATGGATGACCTTCTAGTAGTAAAGAAGTCTAGGAAGAGAGCGAGGAAAGGCAAAAAAGTTGATTCTATGATCCAGCTGCCTCAGTAGCCTCGGCTTCAGGACCGTATAGATATCCCCGATGCGGATAAATGGCATATCCCGGTCAACCAATCCTACCTGCAACAGGTCTACGGGCCAGATTCGGCGATCTAAGGAGACTTCATGACGATGTGCTGCGGGTAGAGAAAGGCCTCATCGCCTCGAAAGATCCAGGATACCCACTCTGCGTGGTTAACGTTCCGCGGCAAATGTCGTACGTTGACTGCTTCCCCGCGGATAAGTTCTTCCTCTGATTTGATTACATATTCGACATGTTTCACGTGAAGAAGCTGGATTTTACGTTTGTCCGCCTTTATGCATTGCACATGAACTACATCATCGGGGTTGAGCAGATACCTCATATCTGTGTTGCTGACCCATACTACATGCACGAGGGCTTCTTGGGAGTCTGCGCAAAGCACGGTGAATACGCGAGGGATTACATCGTCAGTTTCATGCTCGCCAATAAGGACAAGAGGCGATTCTCGTGCCTTATCATCCCGTGTAAGTCATCCACGCTGCTATCCTTCCTTCGATTTCAATCATTCATTTGCATGGTGGAGGCTCATTAATTTGAGGTGTACTTATTTTGCGTAGCGGCGGGCGTGCCGTCCTCATCATCTTGTACCCCCGATTCTCCCACGCTCTTTACTTGGACTCGTCGAAGAACATTCACAAAAAGGATTACACCCACATCAAGGATGTTCTTGACAGTGCTATGTTTTACTACCAAGCAAGGGGTGGAGAGGTCAGGGACAAGAAGAGAAGGCGCGGCAGGGTCGCCTTCAGCCATAAGACCGACTTATGCTGCATCCAGCAACCGAACAATTCTCTTAACGATGGATTCTATGTCCTACACCACATGCTGGAGTATAGACAGGATCATCAGAACCTTCGCATGTCACCTAGATCCGGCGATGCCCATATTCTGCAATGGGCAAAGGACATAGGAGATATCGAGGATCATCGACTTCGAGCTGAGTTTCTATAACATCCAGTGTGAACTTGCCCAAATCATCATGAAGGAGGTCGTCGGAAAAATAGGGATGTTCTACGAAGAAGGACAAATGTCGCGGGAATACGTCCGAACATGGATAGCCTCTCAACGTCTCGACATGAAGCCTTTCACTAAGCTCGAGGACTATCCCCCTGACATGGATGGATGGAACGACATGGTGGAGTGATTGTCGATACATGACAATGTGTCCGTTTAGTCCATACTTTCTGTATGACAAAACTTTGAGTTATGCACGGTGAAACTTTATTTGTGATATAATTAAACCGTCCTCCTCCTCGACTAGCGAAAATCACTCTAGTTAGGGCATTTTGGGTACGATGAACTTTGTTATTTATGCTTATGATATGTTGTTTCTATTTTTGCCAAGTCTGTCTCTTTCTGTTGCTCAACTATATATGTTGCATATCATCAACTCATGTGACGATGCAGGTGCATAGATCATAGATGGAGAAGAAGTGCTACGCCAGGAGTATATATACGACGAGTGGCCGGAGTGTCAGGCCCAGTTTCCGAGCGACAGGCAGTAGTTAGTTTAGGTTCACGCTAATGTGAGAGAGGGATACGAACTCATGTACTCAAAGTGATAGCTCTTCTCGCGTATATCATTGTTTAGATGGATGACGATGTATTTGCAAGTAATCGAGACTTGTATCGCTATTTTCGAGATGATGACGAGAGACCACTTTGTGTTGGATGATGATTATGATGATGACATGATTTGATGAGACTAATTGTATGTATATGCTATGATTATATTTGTATGTGTATGATATGCTAAAGATTATTGTATAAAGCCTATTCAAATACAAAACAAATATGTAGGCAAAAAATAATAAACTAGTAGTAGCGAGGGGGGAAAATTTAGCAGTAGCGCCGCCTTACCAGTAGTGCTTTCTTGTAAACAGCGCTGCAGATAATATCAGCAGCGCCCTTTTCTAAAGAGCGCTACAGCTATTCATGTATAGCAGTAGCATGGGACAACAGGCACTACTGCTATATGTTAGCTGTAGCGCCTTATTAGTAGCGTCGGTCCCGGCGCTACTGAGAGGCCTAAAACCCGCGCTGCTGCTAGGCTTTTCCCTAGTAGTGACGGGCTACTGTTCATCCACCGTCGACCTCCTCCAGCCTCCACCTGCGACTGTTCATCCACGGGCTCCTGTTCATCCAGCCTCCACCGCGCGCTACTCCACCGGCTACTGTTCAACCAGCCCTCTCCACAGTCTACTGTTCAACCACCCCTCCACGGGCTACTATTCATCCAGCACTCCACCGGCTACTGTTCAACCAGCCCTTCACGGGGTCGTCCTTTTCATCCAGCCCTCCACGGGGTCCTGTTCAACCACCCCCACCGGGAACTGTTTACCCAACCCCCCCCCCCCAGCAACGCTCACTGTTCATCTAGAGGCAGCATTGATCAGCTTCAGTTAGCAGCAGTAGCGAAGGAATCGCTCGATCGCTCGGGTTCAGTAATGTGTAGCCTGTAGTGCGGGTTCACTTAGGCGACGCCTCGCTTGGGTTCAGTTAGAGCCCAACGCCTCGCACCCACGCGCGTATGGTATGAGTGAAACGTGCATCGCTCGGCCCCCGACCACCCACCATAACCGAAAACTCCCCGATATTGTCCTCGACCTTACTTCTACCATGATTTTTTCCGTCATGGACGGCCCAAAGAATGTCATGCAGCTGCGTCTCCGGCCCGCCCAGGACGAAAAGCCCATTTTCTATCATGATTTTTGGTCATAGAAGTAGGATCCCACCACATCTATGATGACACCGGGTTTTGTCACAATTACCGTCATAGAAGTGTCATAAGTATGATAGAAAAAATTTCGGTCGGCCCATCATGGATGTGTCTTTTTTTGTAGTTGGTTGCACTAGGGCATATGGGTGGATTCTTCGGTCTCGACAATGACTTAACAGTGCAACCAATGTTGGCTCCTATCTATCGGCATCAACTCCCACTTGACATTTTTATAGGATTTGGTCCACAATGCATGAATACTGATGGAACATACTTCAGGATCCAGCCCAAAACTAGTAGTCAATCAATACTTCAACTGTCCATTGTCCAGCCTATCTGGATCTGCGAGTGTCATGACGCCATTTTTATACTCGCTAGGATCAACCCCCAACTCATTATATTGAACGGTACCAGCACCGTATTAAACAGTCAGATTTATTGATTCAGACATTTTTCACCTGTCAGACATTTCCATCTTCTCATTAATCTCAACGAACAAAATTATCTACATTAACTACTAGAATGCCACAACAGACAAATTAACACTCCAAGTACGCAAAATGGCTTATCTACACTAACTAAACGACATGGTTATACCTTTGACACATGTGACCCCTGCTTCTTGCTCCTCTCTTCAACTCAGCGGCACTGGTCACCTCGTGGAGTACTTGCACCACCGGACAACACCACCGCACCTCCACCTCACCACTACCTTATCCCCAGGCGCACCTCCTCCTCACCACCACCTCCTCCCCAGCCGCACCTCCTCCACACCACCACCTCCTCCACCCCACCATGGCTCTTCCTCACTTGTACACAAAAAACTACCCCATAGGAAAAAATATAACCGTAGGCCACCGGGGATTGCTACGATCTACTGATTCAGCGGCTTGGATGAGAAAATTGATGGAGGAGTGGGGAGATCGGCGTGGGGTGGCGAGGAAACAGAGACGAAGCAGAGAGATAGAGGAAGAACTCGCGAGAGCCAAACGAAGAAGAAAGCCATTCGGCCTTATCCCGAACTCTTCGATCTAGGCTTCGCCGAAGAGCTTTTCGGCCGCTCCTAGGCCGAAGACGGCCTCTTCGGGCGGTAACCCACCGACACCCCCTCTTCAGCCCAGTTGGGCCTCTCTTCGGCCAACTCGTGGCCGACGGGCCCTCTTCGGTCTACCACTGGCCGAAAACCTGGTCTTCGGCCTACTGAAGGCCGACGGGGTCATACTTCTAAAAATAACTCGTTAGATCATATAGTTTTCAAATTTGCTATAAATAACATGTTTTAAAAAAACCTCGTGCTCCGCTTGCTAGACTGCCGTTGCAGGGGGCAATTCTGCTTCTACAGTAGTATCGATTCCTACCGCACTCTTCAGCGAAGAGACGTGTACGACCAGATATATCTCGCTCGTGGCCGGAAGCTTGAGGCGATATGC
The DNA here is from genome assembly GCA_021437245.1 of Aegilops speltoides. Classification (NCBI taxonomy): domain Eukaryota; kingdom Viridiplantae; phylum Streptophyta; class Magnoliopsida; order Poales; family Poaceae; genus Aegilops; species Aegilops speltoides. Next base: position 491,921,837 of record CM038144.1, read on the forward strand.
CACTGCTCCAATCTTCTCTTCGATATGCCACCGCGGGAGTGCCACAAGTGAGCATGGCTTCAATAGAAATGATTCAATTGTTGCGATTTTTTAACTTGATCCGTTGGGACCAGGAGGATTAGAATTAGTTGATCGTGAATGTACGAGAATACCCTTTTTAAGTAACTTTTAGATTCGTGTAAACTTTTAAGGGGTGTAGCGAAGCAAAAGGAAACAAAGAAAAAACTTGTGCCAGTTTGGAATTCACATGCAAAGGCAACCTTCTCTATCGATCGAGATATTGAGTTTAATGGCGGCGATCTGATTTGACACTCACGAAGTGGGCCGAAGCTGAGCCGTTCGATGTGTATGGCAATTCCCTCCCTCAGCAGTAGTTCGTGGCCCGTGGCGAGACATGTACTGCGCATAGTCGCGTCGAACAAATCGGACATAAAGGTTCTTTGTTCCTTTTTCTCTTGGATAGGAGATGTTGTGCCTGCATTATAGTCAACGAATGAAGTCACAGTACATAGTGACCAGTGGAACTTTTTACAGGATGCACGCCACCATAAAAACATGTGGACAATGGACGCGTTGTCGCGTTCAGGATGCATGTGGCCTTCCCTCGAATAAACCTACCTCGGACAGGCCGCCGGAATCTTAAATCGTCAACCCTGGCCGTCTTGGCGGTTCTTTTCGAAGGTGACCACTCTGCCAGCCGCATTATTACTCCCTTAATCTTGCGTTATGTGGCCTCTGGGGGCAGACGACTGCGACATGCATGAGAGTAAAATCAAGGTCACTCTCGCTTTCCTGGATGGTAACAAGTGGCGCAATGAATATGCGACACTTGATGCAATCTGGGAGTTTTGTATTTTTTTTTCATACATATTTTTTCAAAATGTATTATCTCTTGTAACGTGCGTGGAAATCACATACCGTTTTCACTGATCATTCATTGATAATCAGAATCATATAGACGGGAAAAGAAAAACAATTTCTATCAAATCAATAGAAGAAAGGGTCCTTACCCCGATATGAATCCCATCCTACTTCAAGTAGGACATCTCTAGACTTCCATATAATAAGTACAATGATTTATGTTTCTTTCCTCCTCCACAAGAAAAGCTCTTCTCCCGTCGGCGCCGCCGCCGGTCCGCCCCATCTCCAATGGCCTCTAGGCCATAGGATCACCCCCACCACCACCACCACCACCACCGCCGCTGCCGCCGCCGCCGGCGAGAGGGATCCCCGTTCCCGTTCTTGTTAGATTAAACGTCTTGGTTGGGGCTCTATGGCGGCGGCAATGTCCCTTAGTAGGAATAATGACTCACACGTCTCCGCCTCGATGGTGCGTCTAGCATCGTCGGAGTGCGTGTGGAGGTTTGTCTTCGTCGGATCTCGTGGGATTTGGTCGATACTGGCCTTCGGTGGATCTGTTTGGATCCGGTCTTCGTTCGTCTTTGTTTGGGTGTTTTCAGGTTTCATCCTTTTGAACTACGACATTCTTCATCGGTGATGGTTGCTACTCTGGTGTGCTGGTCCTATGGGGCCTTAGCACGATGGCTTCCCGACTGTCTAATACAACAAGGTTTGCCCGGCTACGTGAGGTAGGGACGATGATGGCGGCACGCCTTCGGCTCGCTTCAGTGATTGTAGTCATCGCTATGTGGTCCACGGACATGGTTGTAATTTTTATTACCTGTGTTGTTCTTTGTACTGCCATGATTGAAGATGAATAATCGGAAATTTCTTGTAAAAAAAGTGCAATGATTTTATCCATTTTGCTAATTCCTACTTTATTTTAAGTATTTTGCTTCTCTCGTGTCAAGATCATCAACACTAGACCCCACATTAACAGCTTTGAACAAAAAAAATCTCAAAAAGCCAGAAACCAAAAAAACATAAAAAAATCAAAAAAACTGGTAACTAAAAAAATCGGAAACAAAAAAAACCATGACTCAAGAAAACTAACGAAAACCGGAAGCACATTTGTGTGTCACCTTTGTTTGGGAAGTATAGTTGCTTCACTTTTTCCGGGGGAAGCACAATTCAGCTTCACGTGGTATCACAACTGTGTTTTTCACTTTCCAGTGAAAATCCAGTTATGTTTCACTTGTTCGCGGAAGACAACTATGTTCACGTGGAAGCATAACTGTGCTTCATTTTTGAAAAAGGCACGGAACCACAACTTCTGCTTCAGTTTCAGAAAAGCACACACGAACTATTGTCCTTCCTAACAAAAAACTGAAAAGATGAAAAAGGAGGAAAAACTGAAAACCTAGTAATTAAAAGAACCAAGCATAAAAACCAAGAATGCCCCCACCACAAAAAACCATAAAAAACATGGTAGCACTGGAACAAACCCGCGGCCATCTCTGCTGAAATCCCTACAAAGGGGGCATCAGCTAGTTAGTTGGTCGTTATACAACCAGGGGCATGGTGGGTCCATCTTCTTGTGAATAAATAAATAAATGGAATGATGCAACATCCAACTAATTATTATTACTAAACAGTATAACTCAGCTACCTAGGAGCTACCACAGAGTTTTGACGTCCTCAACCATCCGATCTGAAGCAGGAACGGACCAGATCATTTGATCATCTCAACCAGCACTCGTACGTTGTTTTCACCGCATCACGACCTGACGCACATACTCGGGCTGCTGCTCCACATACCGAGCTAGGAATCTCCTCGTTCGTTGGGCTGATCGATGGCCAAAAACCCATATAGGTGCAATGACAGGAGTACGACCTCCCATCCATGCTACCTAGGAGCCACCACAGCGTTTTGACGTCCTCAACCATCCGATCTGAAGCAGGAATGGACCAGATCATTTGATCATCTCAACCAGCACTCGTACGTTGTTTTCACCGCATCACGACCTGACGCACATACTCGGGCTGCTGCTCCACATACCGAGCTAGGAATCTCCTCGTTCGTTGGGCTGATCGATGGCCAAAAACCCATATAGGTGCAATGACAGGAGTACGACCTCCCATCCATCAGTATGTTATATACGTCCAAGGCTCAGTGGGCCAGGGCCCGCACAGGTCTGGAGAAAAAACATATATTATATTATGCTGCACAGGACCAGTTATTGTTCATGCTTGCATTTTCTCAATGTTTCTTTTTATATAGGAATACTAGCATAGTCATCTTGATCTCGTTGCTATGTGGACATGTATATTAAGACACATATTTGGTGCTCCTATTTATATAGCACATACATATAGAATAGCACCAATGAAGATTTAGGAGGAAACTCTACCTGTTCTGACTACAAAAGATCTAACCCAATACTGCCAATCCATATATGGTAACGGGTCAGTTCTAACTTCAAGTATGCTAACTATTTCAAATATGTGAAATACCATCATCAAAAAAATACGCAAGTGGATCGGCTATAACTTCAAATAATTATGCCATGTACCATGGCATTATATGGGTTTTGGCCACACGGGCTAATCGTTCATCCATTTCAACTATATAGTAGTTTTTTGTTTAAGATGGATGGGCGCACCAACGCGCATCTCCATGGTCTAGTAGTTTGTAGACGACAACAACCTATGGGCTGGTGGAGGGTGGTCTTGACTCGCCAGTAGCAGCGGCTTGGCTTTTGTGCTTACGGGGCGCTGCCCATCACTACAAGAGAAACACACATCTGTGAAATTTTTTCCCGAATAAAAATATTATTGTCATGAAAGTGACACTTACATGATGATAATAGTGATGAAAACACGTAACATCATGGATGTGGCGGGCACCTACTTTTATGACAAAACATTGAAAGAAAATGGGATTAGTGAATTCTTAATTACCTATTATTTACGTGATTGAATTGAATCAACACCTGCCAAAGCAAGGACAAAACAAGATCTCCCCCTTTAATGGGATTTGATTTTTTATTGGAAGGAGAAAAACTAGTGGGAAAGGATGGTGGGAGGTGAGAACAAAAAAAAACTAGAAAAAAATCGTATCTGACTACCAACTACTCCTTCAGTAGTAGATTCTTTTGGAAGGTTATAGAAAAAATATTGTGTCTATATTTTAGGAAGGTGATCTCATATATATGATGTGATTTCTAAATTCTTAATTACCTATATTATTTAAGTGATTCAAATGAATCAACACATGGAAAAGTAAGCACGGAACAAGATATCCCCTTTAATAGGATTTTGTTTCTAATGGGAAGGAGAAAACTAGTGGGACGGTGTGGTCGGAGGTGAGAGAAAAAATGGACAAAAATAAACCATGCCAGGCTACCAACTCCCCCATCAATAGAAGAGATTTTGTTGTATTAGTAAAGTTGTGATTGACAATTAATAATAGAGAAAATGATAATAGTAAATCGCATAGTGCACGTGATTAATGATTTGTTATTGAGTAATCTCTCATTTTGGTTTGCAAAGCTATTGAGAAAAGTAGTCTATACTTTAGGAAGGTGATCTCACATATATCGTGCGATTTCTGAATTCTTAATTAGCTATTATTTGCATGATTGAAATAAATCAGCGCCTGCCAAAGCAAGCATGAAACAAGATCTCCCCCTTTAATGATATTTGGTTTTTTAATGGGATGGAAAAAACCAGTGGGAGAGGTGGTGACAGGTGAGATGGAAAAAAACGGGCAAAAATAAACCGTACCATGCTACCAAGTACCCCTTTAGGAGTAGAGATTTTGTTGTATTAGTAAAGTTGTAATTGTCTATTCATAGTAGAGATTATGATAATAATAGATGACATAGTGCACGGTATTAATGGTGTGTTATTGAGAAATCTCGTATTTTGTTTTGGAATAAAAAAATATTATGTCTATATTCTTGGAAGGTCATCTCACATATATGGTGTGATTTCTGAATTCTTAATTACATATTATTTACGTGATTGAAATGAATCAACACCTGCCAAAGCAAGCATTTAAAAAGATCTCCCTCTTTAACTGGGAGTTGGTTTTTAATTGGGAAGGAGAAAAACCAGCGGCAGAGGATGGTGGGAGGTGAGACCAAAAAAACCAGACAAAAATAAAGCATATTTGTCTACCAACTACTCCTTTAGGAGTAGATTTTTTTGGAAGGTAATCGAGAAAATATTATGTCTATATTTTATGAAGGTGATCTCAAATATGTGGTGTTACTTCTGAAGTCCTAATTACATATTATTTACATGAGTGAAATGAATCAACATCTGCCAAAGTAAGCACGAAAAAAAATCTCCCTTTGTTGGGATTTGGTTTTAGTGGGAAGGAGAAGAACAAGTGGAAGGGTGTGGTGAGAGGTTAGACAAAAATAAGGCGAAAATAAACTATACCAGGCTACCAAATCCCCTTTAGGGACTCATCATTCAGTTTGAAGGAATTTTGTAGAAAAGCATAGGAACAACGATTCCAGAGGAAAATTTCATATAAATGCATTCGGTTTGTAGGAAATGCGTACGGGATTTTTGTAGGAATACTATTCATTTCCTATGTTTTTGGAGGAATCTACACATCCAGCCAAAGTTCATTTTGTGTGTAGTAACGAGGCAAGACAATTCCTTAGGATCAACTTCTACTATTTCTAAATGCTACGTTTTGGTTTCCTCAAAACTGAATGATGACTAGGAGTAGAGATTTTGTTGTATTATTAAAGTTTTGATTGTCTATTAATAGTAGAGACAATGATAATAATAATAATAATGGCATAGTGCCGGATTAATGATTTGTTATTGAGAAATCTCTCATTTTGTTTGGAAAATTTATCGTGAAAATATTATGCCTATACATTAGGAAGGAGATCTCACATATATGGTGCGATTCTCGAATTCTTAATTAGTTATTATTTGCATGATTGAAATGAATCAGCACCTGCCAAAGCAAGCACGAAACAAGATCTCCCCATTTAATGAGATTTGGTTTTTTTACTGAAAGGAGAAAAACTAGTGAGAGTGGGTGGTGACAAGTGAATTGAAAAAAAAAGACGAAAATAAACCATATCATGGTACCAACTCACCTTTAGGAGTAGAGATTTTTGTTGTATTAGGACAGTTGTGATTGCTAACTAATAGTAGAGATAACGATAATAATAGATAATTTCTCCTTTAGTAAATATAAATCTTTTTAAAAATTTCAATAAAAACTACATAAAGATATTTATAAACACATTTTAATGTGTGGATTCACTCATTTTACTACATACAGGCGTAGCAAGCATGATAAGCAACACCAAGCCAATCGGCAATACATAATAGAGATAGTTGAAAATAAGAACATTAATTAGCTCTGTTTATTTTCTTCCGTATAAACGCAGCGTTTAAAAGGCAAGAATAAATTATAATAATTTATTTCCTTGATTGTACGGCAACAATGTCCACACCATCGTTAATGATCTATATTAACTCCTATATCAACCATTAAATCATGGAAATTTAACGGTCCATATTGCTTAGGACCACCTTGAAATTTCACTCAGTCGGGTGATTATAATCGTTTCCCTTCTCTATTTGAGCTGCACTTTTATCTTTTTGTAACCCTCACTGCCCTATATATATGCCTCTCGTCACGTTTCCGGGATCCTTCCTAGAAGCGCTGCGTATGACACGAACACGACGACTGGTCCATCACGTAGGTGTCTTACTCTAAGCTAATAGTAGTATCTATCTCTCCGTCGACCATGCCGGCCTCCGGCGAGGGTGGCACCACCACCGACCCACCTCTGGTTGACAGCTATCGCACGCTGCTCCGCAAAGGAGGTGGCGACGGCTTTGTGCCGGCGCTGGCGGCCGGGAGCCTGGCCGTGCTAGAGTGCGACCTGCCAATGATCGACTTGGAGCGCCTGATGATGGGCGACGCTAGGGAGAGGGGCGTGTGCATGGACGCCATGGCGAGCGCGGCGTCGGAGTGGGGCTTCTTCCAGGTGATCAACCACGGCGTGGGGCAGGAGCTCCTGGAGGAGATGAGGCGGGAGCAGGCGCGGCTATTTCACCAGCCGTTCAATATCAAGGAGAAGGCCGGACTCCTCAACGGCTCGTACAGGTGGGGGACCCCGACGGCGACGTCGCTCCGGCAGCTCTCGTGGTCGGAGGCCTTCCACGTTCCGCTCGCAAGCATCTCTGGGGAAGACGACTGCGAGCATGCAGAGCTCAGCTCCTTGAGGTACGTACGTAAGTAGGATTAATTAAGCATGCATGCATGCTTGCATGCTTGACCAAGTTTTTAATTTCAGCAACAAAATAATATGCGAAATTTATTGTGCGAGCAGGGGAGTGATGCAGGAGGTGGCGGCCGCGATGTCGCGGGTGGCGGACACGGTGGCCGGGACGCTGGCGAAGAACCTCGGGCACGAGTCGACGTTCCCCGCGGCGGCGGGGTGCGACGGGACGACGTGCTTCCTGCGGCTGAACAGGTACCCGGCGTGCCCGTTCGCGGCGGACACGCTCGGCATGGTGCCGCACACGGACAGCGACTTCCTCACCGTCCTTTGCCAGGACCAGGTTGGAGGCCTAGAGATCATGAAGGACTCCCACTGGGTCGTGGTCAAACCCCGCGCCGACGCGCTCCTTGTCAACGTCGGCGATTTGTTCCAGGTAACACTTAATTTGCTAGCATTTCATGTGCGTAGTGTGTACGCGTCCATGAGTTTTTTTTTTCATTTTCCAGACAGCTGCATGTATTTTCTACCAGTTTGGAGGTCTCATTTTTTTTAAAAATGGTTTTCTATTTTGTAAGTCTAAATTTTATTGCGATCATTCACATGTTCACATCTTAAGGGGATGTTTGGTTCACGGACTTTTTAGTCCCAGAGACTAGAAAAAGTCCCTAAAAAGTCCCTAGGAACCAAACGGGAGGGACTTTTTCTACAGGGACTAGAAAAAGACTCTACTGGAGAGTCTTTTTTTATTAGTCCCTGTGACTATAAAAAGTCCTAGGACTTCTGAACCAAACACCCCCTAAGAAAATTAAATTTTTTTCATGCATGTAAAAGTTATTGGTCATTTATTGGTCATGCATGTATGCATTGCAACTAATAATTGGTTTATTTGGTTTCCCATTTTGTAATCTCAATTTTATTGCTATCATTCACATGTTCAGATTTTAAGGTGATTAAGTTTTTGCATGGATGTAAAAGTTGTTGGTCATTTATTGCTCATGCATTGCAACTAATAATTACTACCTCCGTCCTGGTTTATAGGTTCCCTTTGTAGTTTATGCCAAATTTTGACTAAGATTTAACTAACAAAATGTTAATGCATGTCAAGAAAAATTATCTCATTGGATTCGTATTTGAACATAGTTTTCAAAAATATAATGTTTGGTGACATGCGTGAACATTTTGTTAGTTTAATCTATGGTCAAATTTTGGCACAAAATACAATGGGGACTAATAAACCCGGACGGAGGTAGTAGTAACCACATTTAAAAAAACTAGCTCATTAATTAAGTACTTTTGCAAATTACAAAAAGTATTACACCGCTCATCATCTACCTTGGTTACAACGGTTTCTGCATTGAGCCCTATAAACCGGAAGGGAAGGAGTATGCAGCTGTTATATCATTTAAAGTCGTTATATATAGTCATCCATACAAGAAGGTTTGCTATAATTAAGGTTAACTATTAGACTAGTATTTTTGTTTTACCTTTTCTCTTTCTTTTTCATTGTATTTATTGCTTTTGCCACGAGCACACGCATTTTTTCCAAAAAGGAGGTTGAAAACTTGAAACGCCTGGCCTCTACATCGAGCGATGCACACCGCTATCCAAATAGCATACGTATAGCTATACTCTTTCATATCTCTTTTATTCACATAACAAAAATGACATACAAGCAGGCTAAGCTCATTATTGTACTTGTAAAGGAGAAAGAGCATACAACGCCCAAAACAACACGACAGATACATCACCAAATAACGCCACGACCAACCGTGATGTTTCCTTTTGTTCTGCTTAACTAATTATATATCTTGGTTCTATGCTTTCAGGCGTGGAGCAACAACAGGTACAAGAGCGTGGAGCACAGGGTGGTGGCCAACTCCATGGCGGAGCGCTTCTCCGTCGCCTACTTCATGTGCCCGTCGTGTGACTCGCCCGTCGGCACTTGCGCCGAGCCATCGCCGTACAAGCCGTTTACCTTCGGGGAGTACAGGCGCAAGGTGCAGGATGATGTCACGCGAACAGGGAAGAAGATTGGTCTGCCCAACTTTCTCAAAGGTTCTACCTTTGACGGTCTGACTGAATGACAGCATCGGACCGGATCTTGTTACATGTGCGAGCTCAGTCTCACCGTAGAAGCGTGGGTCAGCAGTTTGGCGTTGGAGATTTTTTTTCTTTATACTTTTTTTTCATCCTTTCGATAGACTCTTTCCGTTTCAATATACAATGCAGTCTTTTTGAAAGTCAAACATGTCTATGTCTATGTTTTTATACTTTAATGTATTTCAGATTTGATAATTTGCAGTCGGATGAAATTAATCCGTTTTTTTTTGTCCGTCTGATCCTTGTGTCAAGTTTCGTGTATTTATTTTTCTTTTCAACCAGACAATGATCATGTATATAGGCATCACGTCCGAGACAAGTAGACTGACTCATGCCTGCATCTACTATTATTACTCCACCCATCGACTATTCTCCACTATGCATCTAGGGTATTAAGTATAAAATGGAGTAACGCCAGCAAGATGATATGATGTAGACAAAGTAAATCTAACCAATATGAATAAACTCCGTCATTTTCCCCTTAATGCCAACAATACAAATACATATCTTGTCCCCTACTGTATCACTGGGATATAGAGCACCGCAAGATTGAACCCATTACAAAGCACCTCTCCCATTGCAGGATAAGTCAATCTAGTTGGCCAAACCAAACGAATAGATCAGAGGAAAATACAAAGATATAATAATTATGCATAAAAGAATTCAGAAAAGACTCAAGTATTTCTCATGAATAATCTGATCATAAACCCACAATTAATCGGATCCCAACAAACACACTGCAAAAAGATTACATCGGATAGAACTTCCACTAGTAGAAAACAGGGCTATCGTTCGGGCCTGGGCAGCCCATTAGTCCCGGTTCTTCAAGAACCGGGACCAATGGGGGGGGGGTATTAGATCCAGTTCGTGAGCCCAGGGGGCCGGCCGAGGCCTCGGGAACATTGGTCCCGGTTCGTATGGAACCATTTGTCCCGGTTCCAGGTATGAACCGAGACAAATGGGCCTCGCTCCTGGCCCACAATCATTGGTCCCAATTCGTGGCTTGAACCAGGATAGAAGGGGGGCTTTAGTCCCGGTTCATGCCACGAACCGGGACAAATAAATTTCCTATATATACCCCATGGTCGCGGCAGAGCACTCCACAGTGCTCTATTTTTTCAAGCCGGTGAGGGGAGGGCATTTGGGTGCTCTAGTTCATCTCCTATGCACATTAGGTGTTCGATGAAATGCCCCAGCCACACTAGTTAATCTTTCTCCTCTCAAAACTCGACCTCCGAGCTCCATTTTCCCCGAAATTTGTCTAGGTTTAGCGGTCCGTCACGTCCCGTCCCCGTCTTCACCGCCGTCGATCACCCGCGCCGATCTCGTCGCCGGCAACACCGTGGTGAGCCTCTTGTTCTTATCTTCTTTCTAAAAGAAAAAAAATTCTTACTTCAGATAGATACTTGTCTAATTTTCTTACTTTTATTATTACTTGTTATTATATAGTGCGATGGTTTTGGTATCCGCCAACGTCGGCCCTCGTCCTGTCTATGATTCAGATGTGGTATATTATCTTTTCATAACTATCTGGTTCATTTATTGTTTATGACAATTATGCCGACCAATGTGACATAGATTTTATTTATCTAGGAGGTTGTTGAACCAGAAATTCCAACCGACCCTATTGTCGAGAGGTTAAATTTAGTTGAAGAAGAAAACAATTACTTGAAGGAAAAAATAAGAAAAAATGAGGAGGAGAAGATGATATTGGAGTTGCATGTTGCGGATATCGTCAATGATCACAAGATCAAGATGGATGCAATGCGGTTGAAGATTAAAAAGATTAGAAAATATGCCATTCATACCGAGGTTTGGTATCATTATGCAGTTGGATCAGTTGTTACCTTGGTTGCGATTATGATCGCATTTGTTATTGCATGGAAATGTTTTACATAATTTCAATGTATGGTTTAATTAGATGCTCTGGAGAGCTATATGTTGTTCAATGAGAACTATGTATGTACTTTGGTTTTAATGTGATGATGAACTTCTATTAATGATGATATGTGGGTGAAATAATGATACCATACCAACTTGGAACCTTTTCAGAGTTCATTTCAAATGCTTTTCAATTTCATGGTCTTATAGCTCAAAATAATTAGTAAATGCATGAAAAATAACAAGTGAAGTCAGAAATGGATGTAAATTGAAGATGTGGCTTTGAATGGTGCATTTTGAACACAGAAAAACTATGGAGTTCAAATAAGTTCAAAAAAATGAAATCCCTTTGTAACAGACGAGTTTCCGTATGAAACCCTAATACTTCGAAAAAGATTGTCGTACACGAAGTGCATCCAATTTTTGCCGTAACCCTCTCTACTTTCTCACACATGCTATGTGGGTGAAATGATGATACCATGCCAACTTGGAACCTTTTCAGAGTTCATTTCAAATGCTTTTCAATTTGATGGTCTTATAGCTCAAAATAATCAGTAAATGCATGAAAAATAACAAATGAAGTCAGAAATGGTTGTAAATTGAAGATGTGGCTTTGAATGGTGCATTTTGAACACAAAAAAACTATGGAGTTCAAATAAGTTCAAAAAAAATGAAATCCCTTGGTAACAGACGAGTTTCCCTATGAGAACCCGATACTTCGAAAGAGATTGTCCGTTTTGTACACGAAGTGCATCCAGTTTTTGCCGTAACCCTCTCTACTTTCTCGCACATGCTATGTGGGTGAAATGATGATACCATGCCAACTTGGAACCTTTTCAGAGTTCATTTCAAATGCTTTTCAATTTCATGGTCTTATAGCTCAAAATAATCAGTAAATGCATTAAAAATAACAAATGAAGTCAGAAATGGTTGTAATTGATTATGTGGCTTTGAATGGTGCATTTTGAACACAGAAAAACTATGGAGTTCAAATAAGTTCAAAAAAATGAAATCCCTTTGTAACAGACGAGTTTCCGTATGAAAACCCGATACTTCGAAAGAGATTGTCCGTTTTGTACACAAAGTGCATCCAGTTTTTGCCATAACCCTCTCTACTTTCTCGCACATACTATGTGGGTGAAATGATGATACCATGCCAACTTGGAACCTTTTCAGAGTTCATTTCAAATGCTTTTCAATTTCATGGTCTTATAGCTCAAAATAACCAGTAAATGCATTAAAAATAACAAATGAAGTCAGAAATGGTTGTAAATTGATGATGTGGCTTTGAATGGTGCATTTTGAACACAAAAAAACTATGGAGTTTAAATAAGTTCAAAAAAATGAAATCCCTTTGTAACAGACGAGTTTCCGTATGAAACCTTGATACTTCGAAAGAGATTATCCGTTTTATACACGAAGTGCATCCAGTTTTTGCCGTAACCCTCACTACTTTATCGCACATGCTATGTAGGTGAAATGATGATACCATGCCAACTTGGAACCTTTTCAGAGTTCATTTCAAATGCTTTTCAATTTCATGGTCTTATAGCTCAAAATAATCAGTAAATGCATTAAAATTAACAAATGAAGTCAGAAATGGTTGTAAATTGATGGTGTGGCTTTGAATGGTGCATTTTGAACACAGAAAAACTATGGAGTTCAAATAAGTTCAAAAAATGAAATCCCTTTGGAACATACGAGTTTCCGTATGAAACCCTGATACTTCGAAAGAGATTGTCCGTTTTGTACACGAAGTGCATCCAGTTTTTGCTGTAACCCTCTCTACTTTCTCGCACATGCTATGTGGGTGAAATGATGATACCATGCCAACTTGGAACCTTTTCAGAGTTAATTTCAAATGCTTTTCAATTCCATGGTCTTATAGCTCAAAATAATCAGTAAATGCATTAGAATAACAAATGAAGTCAGAAATGGTTGTAAATTGATGATGTGGCTTTCAATGGTGCATTTTGAACACAGAAAAACTATAATAGCAAAAAGAATTATCATAAAATAAAATAAATAAGTAATTTGAAACAAAATAATATAAACTATAATAAAATATATAAGCAGAATTTTCAAAAAATAAAATACAATAAACTTTAATAACATAAATAAATTTATGAAACTAAAATTATCAAAGTATTTTCTGTTCAGAATCAGTAAAAGCAAAAAAGAATTGTCATAAAGAACTATTTTTGTTAGAAACTTTAATAGCAAAAAGAATTATCATAAAATAAAATAAATAAGTAATTATAAACAAAACAAAATAAACTAAAATAAAATAAAATAAAAATAAATAAATCAAAAAAGAAAACAAAAAAACTAGGAAAAATATAAATTTGCCACCTACTGGGCCACCATTGCCTGGATACGACTAGAAACCCTATTGGGCTAGGATTTAGGCCCGCAGACTGCCCAGCAGGCCCACAGGTAGAGAAACAAGTTTAGGCCAGTAGGCCTGCAATAGTGAGGAGTTCAAATGGGAGGGTAGAGTTGCACTTATAAACAGGTGCGGCCGATCCTCAGCTAGCGAGGTGGGACTAAACATCCCACCGCACCATGCCAGCGCAAGGCCTTTAGTCCCGGTTTGTGGCAACAACCGGGACTAAAGGGGTGCATTGGTACCGATTGGTGGCACCAACCGGTACCAATGACCCCCCCCCCCTTTAGTCCTGGTTGGTGCCACCAACCAGGACCAAAGGCCTTTGGGCTGCTGAAAAGAGGCCATTGGTCCCGGTTGGTGGCACCAACCGGGACTAATGTATCCTTTAGTCCCAGTTCGTGGCACCAACCGGGACTAAAGGCTTTGCTATATAAGTTCACACTTAGCAAATTTTCACCCTCATCTCGAAGTTGCCGCCCCCAATGACGTCGACGACATCGACGCTGCCAGGCTGCCCCAACGCCGCCCGCCGCCCCCGCCATCACCCGCGCCCTCGCCGTATGTCGCCCGCCTCCCCTGCGACGCCGCCGCCCGGCCGACCCCGTCGTTGCCGTCGCCGCCTCCTCCCCGAAGCCAGCGCATTGCCCGTCACCGTCCGCGCCGCCGACCCCGCGCTCATCCTCACTTGGTCCGGCCGGCGCATTTTTTTTTTCATTTATATATATGCTTGTTTTTTTTACATATGTATATGCTTATTTTTTCATATATATGCTTGTTATCATAATTGTTTTTGTTCATATATATATATGATGGTTTTTTATAGAATATGATGTTTTTTTCATAGATGATCACATATATATATGATGTATGCATGGATGTGGATGAAATATGATATTTTTTGTTCATAGAACATGATGTTTTTTTATTCATAGATTTTTTTTTGTTCATGAGAGAGGCGGGGGCGTCGAGGGATCATAGATGTATTTTTTTCAGAATTTTCTATCGTGCATAGACCGATTTTATGCCATGGGAGCACCCCCCCCTATCGTTGCAAAAATTGCTAAGTGATATTAAGAAGGAAGAAGAAGACAAAGAAGGATAGGAAAAAAGAAAATAAGAAGAGGAAGAAAGAAGAAGAGGAGAGGAAGAAGAGGAGAAATAAATAAGAAGAGGAAAAAAGAAAAAAAAAAGAGGAGAAGAAGAAAGGAATAGAGGAGAAGAAGAAGAAAAATAGAAAAATATTTTTTTTTCTTCTTCTCCTCTATTCCTTTCTTCTTCTCCTTTTTTTCTTCTTTTTTTTTCTTCGATTGCTTCTCTTCTATTCCTTTCTTCTTCTCCTCTTTCTATTTCTTCTTTTGTCTTCTTATTTTTTATCGGGTATGTCGTTGTCGATATACCCCCTCCCAATAACTTCAATACGAGGGGGGGTCGATATACCCCCTCCCCGATAACATTATTTTCCCATGTATGTATGTCGCGTTGTTGTCGATATAACCCCCTCCCGGATAACTTCGACATGAGGGGCGGTTGATATATATACCCCCTCTCGACCGTGATAACTTATACCACGGGAGCACCCCCCTCGGCCCCCTCGCTCGACCAAAACTCTCGAGGACACCCAAACCCTAGAAAAAAAGATGTTGGTCTCTTACCCCCTCTCGCCGCGCCCCTACCCGACAAACTATCTCGAGGCCACCCAAATTTACCAAGTTAAAAGAGTGTTGTCATCGGGGCCACCCCAAACCCTTGAAGCATTGTCGAGGCCACCCCAAACCCTTGAAGCGTTTCCGAGGCCACCCCAAACCCTAGAGAAGCAGCGTTGAAGCCACTAATATGATTCCTTATTGTGATTATATTAGCTAGCTAGTCTACGTTTGCCACTAATATATCTAGCTGTCATGTTTCAATAATAATTGCCATGTTGTAAATATTTGCAGAAACTATGGAGCACCCCCGAGACAAAGAAACAGAAGAGATGTTGGGGACATAATCGCAAAAGGAAGTGATGTCGTTGCGTCGTTTCTCAACGACACTGATGGTCTGGAAGGACAGGGTAGTGAAGAAGAAGGTTATGATTATGATGGCTCCGGTGACCCAATGCCGGTACAAGAAGAAGTAGACCATCATGACGGCTCCGGTGACCGAACCGAGTCCGGCCAGGTATATATATATATTAGTTAAGCATGTGTTGACTAGCTAATTGATGCATTCATTGTTTTTGTATGTACACATATTAATTAACTCTCGTCTTTCTTATTTTCTCTAGCCCTCCGGATCGAGCACAACTTCGGTGAAGAAACGAGGCCCGAAGAAAAAGTTGCGCTCGGATGAAAGGTTTGAGATCACAGCAATCGCGCGCGATGGCAAGCCGATTGAACCCATCCGGACAAGGGATGCATTTCGTGCTCAGTGCGGGGTTCTTGTTAGGGACAAGATCCCGATCAGTATCCAGCAATGGTTAAAGCCTAAGAAGGAAGACCCTGAGGTGTCTTATGTCTCCGATATGCAGAAAGAAGATCTTTGGACATCGCTTAAGGCAAATTTCACCCTACCGCCAGAGGAGGATCCGGAGAAGCCAGTTAAAGAGCAATTGATCAAGTCTCATGCTCTTAAGAAGATGGCAGAACTATTCAGGAGGTGGAAGAATGAGCTGAAAACATAGTTTGTCGACGAAGATTTGACACCTTCATTCACCGGAAAGTATGAGAAGATCAGAGATCACTGGCCCGCATTTGTGGCCCACAAGACATCGGAAAAGAGTAAGAAGATGTCAGTGATAAACAAGAAAAATGATGCGAAGAAGAAGCATCACCATCGCATGGGGTAGGTGGCTACCTCAAAGCCCGACCTTTGTGGGACAAGGCTGAGAATGACCTGATTGCTAAAGGGGTCGAACCAGAGACATTGAACTGGCCAGACCATTGCCGGACTTGGTTCTTCGAGGTTGGCGGAACCTTGGACCCTGTAACAGGGAAGTGCGTTTGAACGGAAGAGCAACTGCGAATACCCGTCACAAGGCTTAAGGAGTATATCGAGAAAGCGCAGCAAGGGACGTTCGTCCCAGACAGAGAGCAGGACAAGCTCACAATGGCCCTCGGGAGTCCTGAGCACCCTGGACGGACACGAGGCACGCCAGGCTCCATTCCGTGGAAGGCTAGCTTTCCGGACACAGGTGGTTACAAAACACAGGAGAGGAGAAAGAAAGTGGAGCATAGCCAACTGCAGGCACTGCACGAAAGGGTACAAGGCTAGAGGAACGAGAAGCAGATGGCAGCAAACGACCTGCCGAGTCTTCCCCTGAAGCTGCCCCGCCATCTCAGCGGAGAAGCAGCATGGCTTCCACCGAGCAGACTCGGCAGCTAGAGCCTGTCTTCACGGCTCCTGCTAGCTACCCCGTGGATGCTATCACGGAGTCTCAACATTGCCACCTTGTAACGCGATGGATGACAATGAAAGTCAAGGCGGCTGTTGGCTCTGTTATACCTAATGAACCTGGCGCAACCTACCACGGCCAGCCGATTCCAGAAGGATATGCTAGGGTGATGGTGGATCAAATGACGGACGGATTTGAGGACCTTCAGCCTGACCACCCTACGGGTGAAGGGGAGATTCGGCTGGGTTCTTCTCTGAAGACTCCATGCCTATGGCGGAAGGAGCTCATCAACCTTCCGAACTGGACGCCTCCGCCTCCTCCTCCTCCTCCGGCGAGTCAGGGCAATCTGCCTCCTCCTCCGACGAGTGATCAGGGCACTCAGCCTCCTTCTCCGGCGCGTGGCGGCACTCCGCCTCCTTCTCTGCCTGCACCGGCGCCCCCGAGCAGCCAGCCTCCTTCTCCACCTCGTCAATAAGGGCGGATCAAGAGACCCGCCGCCGCTCCGGCTGATCCAGCGCGTCGTAGTCCTTCTCATCCGCCTCGTAAGAAAGGAAAGACAGCCGCAGCTGCTCCGTCTGCTCCGATGTCTAGCAACACAGCCAGAGCCGGGAGGCAATACAAATACGGTCCTTCTCTCAAGACTCCAGAGAAGTTACCATACGAGAGGACCGTGGAGGAAAACACGCAGATCATGGAAGCCGAAGTGAAGAACTTCTTTGAAGGGGTGAAAGGAAAGAAACATCCACCTCCGGAGGAGCAGATAGATCCGGTAAAAGTGAAGCGTACTCTGGCTGCCCTGAAGAATCGCCAAAGTCTCCGGTGAAAGGCAACTATGAGCGCATTCTTACAAAGTCATTTGTGGAAGCGTCGCAGTCGGGAAGACTATCAGTGGTCAACGACGAGCTAGGAAAAAAGTTGCCCAGCTCGGTGAACAAGTGAACCAATCGTTCCCCCCGCTCCAGGTGTCTAGCAATATCGTCGCTAATGTTCCGGGCGGGATGGTGCCCGGTTATAACAATCTTGAAGATTACCTGCCCGACGATGTACATTATGATTTCTTGGAGGTGGACAAACACAAATACGTGTACGGGAAGCCTCTCGTCAAAGATGAAAGATCTCTACCAACGATGATATTCAGATTCCATGATTGGTACATGAAAACCTGCAGAGAGTCTGAGGGGATGAATATTTTGACGCTGAGAGTCAGAGAGGAGCATGACCTCATTCGAATTGAACTGTTGAATGTTCCATTTGAGGAGTTCTTCACGTTTTCAATCTAAAGGCCCTCGATAAATTAATGATCACTTGCTACTGCCGGTAAGTACAATACTACTTCTGTCGTTAAGTCTCTATATATAGGTCAGCTCTTTCATTGCATGTATTTTTAATTATCCTCACTATATTATGCAGATTGAAGATCGCCGAATTGAAGAGATGACAAATCGGTGATATTGGGTTCATTAACACAAATCTCATAGATGCATACATGGTTAAATCTCAGGCCAAAGAAACCGAGGCCAAGCTGCTACAATCGTTTGTATTAAATCAAAACAAAGCTATAATACTCTTCCCTTACGAATTAAAGTGAGTGTTATTGTCTTGTGCATATTCGGTTTGCCTTATTAGTCGAGGTTATAGTAATGTAATTGATGAGTTATGCATGCGTGCGCAGGTTCCACTATATTCTCCTAGAGATTAAGCTTGAGCAGGGACTAGTAACCGTCTTAGACTCGAGACGAAAAGATCCCAAGGAGTATGCGCACATGACTGAAATTCTAGAGAAGTAAGTTAAATCGATCATTATCGCACCATATCGGCAATTTTGTTCATTTCCTAATATCAAATAATTGTTTTCTTTGTCTGCTAGCAGGGTTTGGAAAAAATTCACCTCAAAAACTCCGGGACTGCCGAAGAAGCTGCAATTTAGACACCTGAAAGTAAGTACTATAGTAGCATGTTCCACGCATCTCCTAGTGATTCAAGCGCTAGTTTCATCAATACCATTTAGCATGCTTGGTAATTATCAGTTTGATTGACCTCGATCTATTTCTTGTAAAGTGGTTGTGGCAGGAACAAGGGAATGATTATTGTGGATACTACATTTGCGAGTCCATCCGCCACACGACCTTTGAGCGGGGCTACTCT
This sequence comes from Aegilops speltoides, assembly GCA_021437245.1. Taxonomy (NCBI): domain Eukaryota; kingdom Viridiplantae; phylum Streptophyta; class Magnoliopsida; order Poales; family Poaceae; genus Aegilops; species Aegilops speltoides. The sequence goes on from CM038144.1 coordinate 491,940,834, forward strand.
AACAAACAATATGAAGTGCATAAATAATAATATTCACAATTTTATTTTATTACCATCATTTGTGTTCAGTTTCCTTTATTCATATATATTTATTGACCCCCTTCTTCAAATTAGATATTTCGGATGCGGGGTGAACTCCTACCACCAGATCGTATGCGAGGAATTCAAGAGGAATTGGCGGCATTCTTTCTTGACCACATGATCGCTAAAGACGGAGAATACCATGTGGACCCTAATCAGCTCGATTTTAATTAGGAGATTATATTGTTGTTAAGAGATACTTATATTGTATATACGTAGCCAGTACGTAGCGTCGGATAGATATACGAGAACTTGATGTTCGACCAATCTCTCAGAGAAGGAGAGGTGGTCGATATCACTTCTCTCTGTATGCATATGTTCATGACGATCTTCTGTTTCCTTCATTTGCTTACTAGCTAGCGTGTCTAGTCCTCTCTATACGTATAGTACGTAGCGTCGACCAAGCACGGAGATAAGAGAGGACACTTCTCTCTATTAATTAGCTAGCTAACACAATATATGAAACACATAAATTAACCCCCCAAAACCCCCTAAACCCCCCCCCCCTTAGAAAAAAACAAAAACCCCAGCACCTGAAATGCTGACGCATGGATGCCTATTGGTCCCGGTTGGTGCCACCAACCGGGACCAAAGGGCCTCCTGCCTGGGCTCGCTGCACCGGCCACGTGGAGGCCCATCTGTCTTGGTTTATGCAAGAACCGGGACTAAAGGTATAGGGCAGTAGTACCGACACTTTAGTCCCGGTTCAAAAACCGGGACTAATGGCCCTTACGAACCGGGACTATAGGTCCTTTTTCTACTAGTGTTCAAGAACATTGAGGAGAACATGGTATTGAAGATCAAAGAGAGAGAGAGAGAAGAAGTCATCTAGCTACTAGCTATAGACCCGTAGGTCTGTGGTAAATTACTCACGCATCATCGGTTGGGCAGCAAGGTTGATGTAAAAGCCCTTCGTGATCGATTCCCCCTCAGGCAGAGTACTGAAAAAGGCCTCCAGATGGGATCGCAGAAGAACAAAGACTTGCGGCAACAGAAAAAGTGTTTCGGGTGGCTCACTGTTGGTTTGGGAATATTTGTGAATTTATAGAGGCGGAATTACGTTAAGAGGTGCCACGAGGGGCCCACAAATTCAGGGGGTCCCTCCTGGTCTTCTCCAAACCTTCATGGGTCCCTTCTGGCCTTCTCCATACCTTCATGGGTCCCTTTAGGTCCAAAAGAAAATAATCCCAACATTTTTTTTTCATTTGGACTTCGTTTGATATTGATTTTCTGAAAAGCCATGTTTTTTTCCATTTGGACTTCATTTGATATTGATTTTCTGAAAATCCAAAAACAAGCAAAAAACATGAACTGGCAATGGGCACTGAGTTAATAGGTTAGTCCCAAAAATAATATAAAATTGCTTATAAAACATCTAAGATCAATACTATAATAGCATGGAACAATCAAAAATTATAGATACATTAGAGACTTATCAATTTATCATCACAGTATTATCCTCGAACTCCGGCTGTGGCAGCAAATACTCATGGTCTAACAGAAAATACTTGTTTGCACCATTCGAGTTGATAAGCATCTGAATGTGTGGTGCAAAGCCACAAGATCTCTTCTGGTCTGTAGCAGTCCTCTTGACGGTTTTCACAATTAGATCCATTACCTTGAATTTCTGATGTTGGTTAATATGATGCAACATGTTGATAGAATGACCACGAATCATCTTCTCATCGCCTGACTTGGGCATCAATGTATGCCTCATGATGGTATTGGAGGTAGCAAGACCTGCAAATAAGTGATATACTGAGCCAAGCTTGTGAGAATCCTTGTACTTGTTGGGAATCTCTATATGCATGTTAGCCATGGAATTGTGGTCCATCTTAGGCTTGGCATATACATCTATGTCATCCTCATTTACCTCAGGCACACCCAACAGAGTAGCCTACTCAAGTACACTAGACTGGTACCATACTCCCTTAGTCATCCAAACTATTCGACCATTGGGGTATAAGTGAGCTATAGAATAAAATTACATGATCATCTCGTCATTCCGTGAAGTCAGCTTCTTCCCAATGAACTCGTCGAGACCAACAGTCCTAAAGTCCTCATGTATGTGGGAGGAGTGGTCCTCATACTTGTCAATGTATTTCCAGTCCACCCACCTCATGTCACTCACTTTAGACTTCTTGTTGAAAAGCATTGTCTCATAGAAGTCATGTGACTCCTTGGTGTAGAAGCGGTAGTCCACAACAGTCCTTCTCCTGATGTAATATGGGTCAGACTCTCTCCATTTCCTCGGACCTTTGTCTTTCCTCTCCTTCATGTTTTCTGCCACACGATGTGTGTCATCGTGTTCTGGCAGTCTGGCTCTTAGCTTTCTCAGCATCATCAATATCTTCCTCTCTCTCAGGCACTGGAGCCTTGTTCTTTTCTGTAGCTGAGATGTTTCCGGTAGTCTTCCCCTTAGGCTTGGGGGCAGTAGCAGACTTGGAAGTAGTAGCTTTCTTGGGCATGGTATCAGCCATGAGATTTTGTTGCTTACGAGGAGGTTGAGAAGCTTCAGGCTCATCTTCCCTTTCATCCGGATGCTCAAACATGGAAATAGGTCTTCCTTCAACATGAACAATCCTCTTCCTAATCCTCTTATTTCCGGCCACTTTGGCCATTGACTTGCCTGGAGCTAGCTTGGTGCTAGCAGCACTGCCATATTCCTTGGCTAGCACAACTTTCTTCTTCTTAGAAGTAACTTGCTCCATAATGAAGTTCTCATCATCATCATATGAGTTTCTCTTCTTCCTTGTTCTAATGGCTACTGGAGGCAAACTAGGAGAACTCCCTTCTCCCTCATGGTAAGTCTCTTCTGCACTTGTCCCTACATCAAGATCCACACTGAATTCTCTGGACACATTCTAGCTATCACTGTTGTCTGACATACTGGCAGCAAAACCTGTGAATAGATTGGAGGAGGGAGAGTAGATGAGTATCACAAAATGTAGTCGGTTTTGGAAAAGAAACTGAGTTCAAACTTTAGTTTTAGGATTTCACAGAAAGCATATCAGAATTACCTATTTGATAATTTGGGTAGCATCGTAAGAAACAACAGAGACTTGGCCACACTATTTAGGTCTGACCGATGTGTGTCCCGGTCTCTCCGAAGTGCTAGGTTTCTACTGAAATTATAGAACCGGTTTCGCCGATTAGTACAGCTCAAGGGTACCGAAACATACTGAGTGAAATGCCTAGAGGCCAAATCGATGACGCTGGTCCTTTCAGTTCGATCAGTCTGAGATGAATTCTGCGCAAACCTAACCCTAAAATTTTCACTCAAAACCAACCTAAGGAATTTTTTCCTGGATAAGAAGTTGCAAACAATAGCAAGATCTCAGGCACAATCTCTTGTGCATAGAATCAGATTGGGAAGCACTAGGAACATCGAATCTCACCCTAACTTGGTGGAGATCCTCTATGGCGGTAATGCTGGAGAAGATTGTCGTTGACTGTGACAGAATCCAGCAGCAAGGGCACGCTAGAGATGAAGGTGACGATCCAAACACTAGGGGTGACGTCGGCAATGGGGTGCGAGTGCGTGATGTTTGAAGAATTTTTCAGCGTACGATCCACGAACAAATATATACCCCTGTGTTGTTCGTAGTGCCAATCGAAAGAAATCGGTCTCACCGAGATACATAACTGCTAGAGACAGAGAGCAACGGTGAAGCCGAGTTTTTCAAATCGGTCTTAACGAGGAGAAAATAAGGATCAGTCTGAATGCAATCGGTAGGACCGAATTTGAATGAGTTGGTAAGACCAAAAAGCACTTAGAAGGTTTTGGAAGTCATCCCTAATCAGACCGATGGCTCTGAGTGCTCCCCACCCGAAGGGTCTGAAGAAGAGCTTGTTCAAATTTTGTGATATAGCATGAATATAATTTGAGACAAGAAATACATAGGTAGCTAGAGAAGGTGCTTAGCATTCTTGTACATCCAATTGGTCAAATAAAACCAAATCAAACAAACTACAATTGGATGTCCTCGAATTAGAAATATGCATAGCAACATGCTCACGCAATAAGATAGCAAATAGAACATGTGTCAAACATGCACAACCAACATTAGAAACTATCAAGCAATGGGCGATGACACATTCATCTATATATTAGTATATTGACATAGGAGCCAAATGAGAACATTTGATCATAGATCATACTCATCGTTTAATCCCAAGTGGGGTTGCCACTTTTACATAAAGCATTAATGTGTTTACACCATTAGAGTTGCTCTAACTCCAGTCTTAGAGTAAAGTGATACATCCATTTTGCATCATGTTTTCCTACGGATATTTATAATTTTTTTATGCATAATAATGCTTTATGGAGTAATTCTAATGCCTTTTCTCTTATAATATGCAAGGTTTACAGAAAGAGGGAGAATGCCGGGAGCTGGAATTCTGGACCTGAAAAAGCTATGTCAGAGATACCTGTTCTGCACATCTCCAAATGAGCTGAAAATTTACGAACAATTATTTTGGAATATATAAAAAATACTAAAGCAAATAACTATAGGAGGGGGCACTTGGTGACCACAAGACACCAGTACGTGCCAGGCCCCCCAGGCGCTCCCTGGTGGGTTGTGGCCAGCCCAGCCCACCTCTGGTGACCATCTTCTGGTACTTAAAGTCTTTTGACCTAGAAAAATAAGGAGAAGACTTTCGGGACGGAGCGCGCCGTCCCGCGGTAGAACTTGGGTAGGCGCACTTTTGCCCTCCGGCGGAGCAATTCCATCGAGGGAACTTCCCTCCTGAAGGGGGAAATCGAAGCCATCGTCATCACCAACAACCCTCTCATCTTTGGGAATCCAATCTTCGTCAACATCTTCAATAACACCATCTCATCTCAAACCCTAGCTCATCTCTTGTGTTCATCTTTGTACCGGAACCTCAGATTGGTACCTGTGGGTGAAAAGTAGTGTTGATTACACACTGTAATTGATTAGTATATGGTTTATTTGGTGGAAGATTATATGTTCAGGTCCATTATGCTATTTAATACCCCTCTTATCTTGAGCATGAATATCATTTGTGAGTAGTTACTTTTGTTCTTGAGGTCACATGAGAAGTCATGTTGCAGTAAGTGGGAGGTTTGTTCCAGTAAGAAAAGCACCGAAGCACCGGTCCACCCACATATCAAATTATCAAAGTAGCGAATGCAAATCGAACCAACATGATGAAAGTGAGTAGATGAAATTCTTGTGTGCCCTCAAGAAAGGTTTGCCTATTATAAGAGACCGCTTTGGCCTGTCCTTTGCCCCAAAAGGATTGGGCTACCTTGCTGCACTTTATTTACCATTATGGTAACTTGCTCGTTACAAATTATCTTGCTATCAAACTACTTGTTACCGACAATTTCAGTGCTTGCAGACATTACCTTGCCGAAAACCGCTTGTCATTTCCTTCTGCTCCACATTGGGTTCGACACTCTTACTTATCGAAAGGACTACGATTGATCCCCTATACTTGTGAATCATCGAGACTCTTTTTCGGCACCGTTGCCGGGGAGTGAAGCGCTCTTGGTAAGTGGAAATCGTTAAGGAAAAAATATATTGCGTGCTGAAATTTATTGTCACTTATTACTATGGAAAACAATCCTTTGAGGGGTTTGTTCGGGGTATCTTCACCTCGACCAGAAGCACAATTAGTTTCGCCTCAACCTACTGCACCTACTGAAAATATTGATTATGAAATTCCTTCGGGTATGACAGAACAACTGCTAACTAATCCTTATGCAAGAGATGGAACAAAACATCCTGATACGCATTGATATATAGATGAAATTTGTGGATTATTTAAGCTTGCGGGTTTACCCGGAGATGAAGTTAAGAAGAAGGTTTTCCCTTTATATTTGAAGGGATAAGCATTGACATGGTATAGGCTATGCGATGATATTGGATATTGGAACTGGAATCGACTGAAATTGGAATTTCACCAAAAGTTTTACCCTATGCATCTAGTTCATCGTGATCGTAATTATATATATAATTTTTGGCCTCGTGAAGGAGAAAGTATCGCTCTAGCTTGGGGGAGGCTTAAGTCAATGTTATATTCATGCCCCAATCATAAGCTCTTGAGAGAAATTATTATTCATAATTTTTATGCTCGGCTTTCTCATAATGATCAATCCATGCTCGATACTTATTGTACTGGTTCTTTTATGTTGAAGACTATTGAATTCAAGTGGGATCTTTTGGAAAGAAATTAATGCAACTCTGAAGAATGGGAACTCAACGAAGGTAAAGATTCGGGTATTATGCTTGAGTTTGATTGAGTTAAATCTTTTATGAATACTGATGCATTTCACAAGTTTAGCACTAAATATGGACTTGACTCTGAGATAGTAGCCTCTCTCTGTGAATCATTTGCTACTCATGTTGATCTCCCTAAGGAGAAGTGGTTTAAATATCATCCACCTATTAAAGAAGAAACTAAACGGTTATAGAAAAAGATGAAACTTTCATTTACAATGTTGATCCAGTTGTGCCTACTGCTTATATTGAAAACCCACCTTTCCCTGTTAGGATAAAGGAACATGCTAAGGTATCAATAGTGGTTCGCAAAAGTAATATTAAAGCACCTAAACCCCCAGAGCAAATTAAAGTAGAACCTAGTGCTGCTATGGGATCTCTTGGTGGAAAATATTGATGGGCATGTTATTTACTCCTGTGATGTAGCTGCTAGAATTGCCAAACCCGATGAAAAGGATAAATATAGACATGTGGTTGGCATGCATGTTGTCTCAGCTAAAATAGGAGATCATTGATATCATGGTTTATGTGATTTAGGTGCTAGTGTGAGTGCTATTCCTTTTACTTTATACCAAGAAATTATGAATGATATAGCACCCGCTGAAATAGAAGACATAGAAGTTACTATTAAACTTGTTAATAGAGACACATCACACCACTTGGGATAGTTAGAGATGTCGAAGTATTGTGTGGGAAAATAAAATAACCTACTGATTTTGTAGTTCTTGGTTCCCCACAAGATGACTTTTGTCCCATTATTTTTGGTAGACCTTTCTTGAACAATGTCAATGCTAAGATAGATTATGAAAAGGAAACTGTCAGTGTTGGCTTTGGTGATGTCTCTCATGAGTTTAATTTCATCAAGTTTCGTAGACAACTGCACAATAAAGAATTATCCAATAAGGATGAAATAATTAGTCTTGCTTCTATTTCCATTCCTCCTACTAATCCACTAGAACAATATTTGCTAGACCATGAAAATGGTATGCACTTGCGTGAAAGAAATGAAATAGATATGATATTCTTTGAACAACAACCTCTCCTTAAACACAATTTGCCTATTGAAACTCTAGGAGGTCCTCCTCCACCTAAAGGTGACCCCGTGTTTGAATTAAAACAATTGCCTAACACTTTGAAGTATGCTTATCTTGATGAGAAAAAGATATATCATGTTATTATTAGTGCTAACCTTTCAGAACATGAAGAAGGAAGGTTATTAAAAATTCTGAAGAAGCACCATGCTGCTATTGGATATAATCTTGATGATCTTAAGGGAATTAATCCACTCTATGTTAGCACAAGATCAATATGGAACCTGATGCTAAACGTGTTGTTGATCACCAACAACGATTGAATCCTAAGATGAAAGAAGTGGTAAGAAATGAAATATTAAAACTTCTGGAAGCAGGTATAATCTATCCCATATCTGATAGTAGATGGGTAAGTTCTATCCATTGTGTCCCTAAGAAAGGAGGTATTACTGTTGTTCCCAATGATAAAAATGAACTTATCCACAAAGTATTGTTACTGGCTATAGAATTCTAATTGACTTTAGCCAATTGAATAAAACTACTAGAAAAGATCATTACCCTGTGCCTTTTATTGATCAAATGCTAGAAAGATTATCTAAGAACACACTTTTTTCTTGATGGATATTTTGGTTTCTCTCAAATACTTGTATCACAACCTGATCAAGAGAAAACCACCTTTACTTATCCTTTCGCAACTTATGCTTATACATGTTCCTCAGACTATGAGATTATGCAACTCCCGAATACCGGAGGAACACCTTGTGTGCTATCAAACATCACAACTTAAATGGGTGATTATAAAGATGCTCTACAGGTGTCTCCGAAGGTGTTTGTTGGGTTGGCATAGATCAAGATTAGGATTTGTCACTCCGTGTTTTGAAGAGGTATCTCTGGGCCCTCTCGGTAATACTCATCACTATAAGCCTTGCAAGCAATGTGAATAATGAGTTATTTGCGAGATGAAGTATTACAGAACGAGTAAAGAGACTTGCCGTAACGAGATTGAACTAGGTATGATGATACCGACGATCGAATCTCGGGCAAGTAACATACCGATGACAAAGGGAACAAGGTATGTTGTTATGTGGTTTGACCGATAAAGATCTTCGTAGAATATGTAGGAGACAATATGAGAATCTATGTTCTGGTATTGGTTATTGACCAGAGATGTGTCTCGGTCATGTCTACATAGTTCTCGAACCCGAAGGGTCCGCACGCTTAACGTAAGATGACGATATGTATTATGAGTTATATGTTTTTGATGACCGAAGTTTGTTCGGAGGCCCGGATGAGATCACGGACGTGACGAGGAGTCTCGAAATGGTCGAGACATAAATATTGGTATATTGGACCATGTTATTCGGACACCGGAAGTGTTCCGGGAAGTTTCGGGTAAAATCGGAGTGTCGGAGGGGCTACCGGAACCCCCCGGGGGAACTAATGGGCCACCATGGGCCTTAGTGGAGAGAGAGGAGGGCAGGCTGCCCCCCCCCCTTGATTCCTAATAGGACAAGGGAAGGGGGCGGCACCCCCCTTTCCTACTCCCTCTCCCTCTCCTTCCTTCCCCTCTCTTCCTTGTGATGGAATCCTACTAGGACTACTAGTCCTAGGAGGACTGCCTCTCCTTGGGCGCGCCCCTAGGGCCGGCCGGCCTCCCCTTGCTCCTTTATATACAGGGGCAGGAGGCACCCTAGAACACACGAGTTTCTCTTAACCGTGTGCGGTGCCCGCCTCTCCATAGTTGCACACCTCGATCATACCATCGTAGTGCTTAGGCGAAGCCCTGTGTCTGTAGCATCGTCATCACCGTCACCACGCCGTTGTGCTAACGGAACTCACCCTCATCCTCAACTGGATCAAGAGCACGAGGGACGTCATCGAGCTGAACATGTGCTGAACGCGGAGGTGTCGTACGTTCGATACTTGATCGGTTGGATCGCGAAGAAGTTTGACTACATCAACCGTGTTATTGAAACGCTTCCGCTTTCGGTCTACGAGGGTACGTGGACACACTCTCCCCCATCGTGGCTATGCATCTCTGATAACCCACAAGTGTAGGGGATAATTGTAGCCTCTTTCGATAAGTAAGAATGTCGAACCCAACGAGGAGCTAAAGGTAGAACAAATATTCTCTCAAGTCCTATCTGCCACTCATACGACTCTACGCACGCTTAGTGTTTGCTTTTACCTAGAACAAGTATGAAACTAGAAGTACTTTGTAGGTGTTGTTGGATAGGTTTGCAAGATAATAAAGAGCACGTAAATATAAACTAGGGGCTGTTTAGATAAAGAAACAATCAAGTAAATATAACGAGTGTGGAAAAGTACTGGTAGGAGTTGTGAAATTGTCCCTAAGCAATTGACTACTTTACTAGACCGATAGCAATTTTTATGTGGGAGAGGCATAAGCTAACATACTTTCTCTTCTTGGATCATATGCACTTATGATTGGAACTCTAGCAAGCATCCGCAACTACTAAAGATCATTAAGGTAAAACCCAACCATATAATTAAAGCATCAAGTCCCCTTTATCCCATACGCCACAACCCCCTTACTCTGGTTTATGCTTCTGTCACTCAAGCAACCCACTATAAGAGAATCATGAACATATTGCAACATCATACAGAGGGAATCCCTCACGCTTGCGCGACACGGAGGGCACAATAGGATAGCAACATAACCACAAGCAAATTAAACCAATCATAGCAATTCATCAATCACCGGTAGGACAACGAAAATCTACTCAGACATCATAGGATGGCAACACATCATTGGATAATAATATGAAGCATAAAGCACCATGTTCAAGTAGAGGGTACAACGGGTTACGGGAAAGTGGACCGCTGAATATAGATGGGGGAAGGTGATGGAGATGTTGGTGAAGATGGCGGAGGTGTTGGTGTAGATCGCGGTGATGATGATGGCCTCCGGCGGCGTTACAACGCCACCAGAAGCAAGGGGGAGAGAGCCCCCCTTCTTCTTCTTCTTCCTTGACCTTCTCCCTAGATGGGAGAAGGGTTTCCCCTCTGGTCCTTGGCTCCCATGGCGTGGGAGGGGCGAGAGCCCCGCCGAGATTGGATTTGTCTCTCTGTTTCTGCGTTCCTAGATTTTGCCCTTTCACCGTTTCTTTTATATCCGGAGATCCGTAACTCCAATTGGGTTGAAACCTTCGCCCAGATTTTTTTCCGAAAATTAGCTTTCTTACGGCAAAAGAAGAGCGTCAACCACCTTACGAGGTGCCCACGAGGGTCAGGGCCGCGCCCCCTTGCCTCGTGGCCCCCTCGGGCACTGTCTCTCGTTGATTTTTCTTCCCAAAAATCCTAAATATTCCAAAAATAATCTCCGTCCGTTTTTATTCCGTTTGGACTCCGTTTGAAATTGGGTTTCTGCAAAACATAAAACATGCAACAAACAGGAACTGGCACTGGGCACTAGATCAATATGTTAGTCCCAAAAATAGTATAAAAAGTTGCCAAAAGTATATGAAAGTTGAATAATATTGGCATGGAACAATCAAAAATTATAGATACGACGGAGACGTATCAGCATCCCCAAGCTTAATTCCTGCTCGCCGAGTAGGTAAATGATAAAAATGATAATTTTTGATGTGGAATGCTACCTAGCATAATCTTGATCATGTATCTAATCATGGCATGAATATTAAGACACAAGTGATTCAAGGCAATAGTCTATCATTTGACATAAAAACAATAATACTTAGGGCATCCCAACAAACAATCATGTCTTTCAAAATATAAATGCTAAAGAACGCTATCCCTACAAAATCATATAGTTAGGCCATGCTTCATTTTCATCACACAAAATATTCCCATCATGCACAACCCCGGTTTCAGCCAAGCAATTGATTCATACTTTTTAACGCGCTTCAGCTTTTTCAACTCTTACGCAATACATGAGTGCAAGCCATGGACATAGCACTATATGTGGAATAGGGTGGTTGTGAAGACAAAAAGGGAGAAGATAGTCTCACATCAACTAGGCGTATCAACGGGCTATGGAGATGCCCATTAATAGATATCAATGTGAGTGAGTAGGGATTGCCATGCAACAGATGCACTAGAGCTATAAATATATGAAAGCTCAACAAAAGAAACTAAGTGGGTGTGCATCCAACTTGCTTGCTCACGAAGACCTAGGGCATTTTGAGGAAGCCCATCATTGCAATATACAAGCCAAGTTCTATAATGAAAAATTCCCACTAGTATATGAAAGTGAAAGCATAGGAGACTCTCTCTATGAAGAACATGGTGCTACTTTGAAGCACAAGTGTGGTAAAAGGATAGTAACATTGCCCCTTCTCTCTTTTTCTCTCATTTTTTTATTTTATTTTTTTATTTTATTTTTTTATTTTTTTTGGTGGGCTTATTTGGCCTCTTCTTTTTTTTATTTGGGCTTCTTTGGCCTCTTTTATTTTTCATAAAGTCCGGAGTCTCATCCCGACTTGTGGGGCAATCATAGTCTCCATCATCCTTTCCTCACTGGGGCAATGCTCTAATAATGATGATCATCGCACTTTTATTTACTTACAACTCAATATTACAACTTGATATCTAGAACAAATATATGACTCTATATGAATGCCTCCGGCGGTGTACCGGGATATGCAATGAACCAAGAGTGACATGTATAAAAAATTATGGAGGTGGCCTTTCCACAAATACGATGTCAACTACATGATCATGCAAAGAGCAATATGACAATGATGGGGCGTGTCATAATAAACGGAATGGTGGAAAGTTGCATGGAAATATATCTCGGAATGGCTATGGAAATGCCATAATAGGTAGGTATGGTGGCTGTTTTGAGGAAGGTAAACAATGGGTGCAAGATACCGGCGAAAGTTGCGCGGCATAATAAAGGCTAGCAATGTGGAAGGGTGAGAGTGCGTTTAATCCATGGACTCACATTAGTCATAAAGAACTCATATACTTATTGCAAAAGTCTACTTGCCATCGAGGCAAAGTACTACTACGCATGCTCCTAGGGGAAGGGTTGGTAGGAGTTAACCATCGCGCGATCCTGACCTCCACACATAAGGAAGACAATTAAAAGAGCAGCCCATGCAACAAATTTGTCACACAACTTTTACCATACGTGCATGCTACGGGAATCACAAACCTTGACACCAATATCCTTACTAAACACAACCATCTACTAGAACCTCCCACATATTATCATCTCTATATCACAAAACTATTGCAAGGAATCAAACATATCATATTCAGTGATCTACAAGTTTTATGTAGGATTTTATGACTAACCATGTGAATGACCAATTCCTGTCATCTCTCTAAATAGATATAAGTGAAGCAAGAGAGTTTAATTCTTTCTACAAAAGATATGCCCACGCTCTAACAAATACTCCCTCCGTTTCTAAATATTTGTCTTTCTAGAGATTTCAACAAGTGACTACATACAGTGCAAAATGAGTGAATTTACACTCTAAAATATGTCTATATACATCCGTATGTGGTAGTCCATTTGAAATCTCTAGAAAGACAAATATTTAGGAACGGAGGGAGTATAAGTGAAGCAAAAGTGCATTCTACAAATGGCGGTTTTCTATGTGAAGAGAAACAGGCAATCCAAACTTCAAATGATATAAGTGAAGCACATGAAGCATTCTATAAAGCCATACTCAAAAGATTTAACTAAGTGCAATGAGCAGTATATAAATCAACCATGGACTATCTCATACTAGAATGGTGCATAAAAGAAAAGTAAAAACTAAATGCAAAAGACGCTCCAAGATTTGCACATGTCGCATGAATGAAACGAATCCGAAAACATACCGATACTTGTTGAAGAAAGAGGGGATGCCTTCTGGGGCATCCCCAAGCTTAGACACTTGAGTCTCCTTGAATATTTACTTGGGGTGCCTTGGGCATCCCCAAGCTTGATCTCTTGCCTCTCTTCCTTTTCCTCATATCGAGACCTCCTCGATCAAACACTTCATCCACACAAAACTTCAACAGAAAACTCGGTAAGATCCGTTAGTATAATAAAGCAAATCACTACTCTAAGTATTGTTGAAAACCAATCCATATTTTGTTTTTTCATTGTGTCTACTGTAATATAGCTTTTCCATGGCTTAATCCACTGATATAAATTGATAGTTTCATCAAAACAAGTAAACTATGCATCAAAAACAGAATTTGTCAAAAACAGAACAGTCTGTAGAAATCTGAACATTCACCATACTTATGGTACCCACAAAATTCTACCAAAATTACGAAAAATAAACAATCTATACAGAAAGACAGTACAAAAAGAATCAGAACCGTTTGACGTTCCAGTAAAAATTTTAAAATCACGCACTACAGCCAAAGTTTCTGTCCTGCACCGTACAAACCAACAAGCATTGTAAACATCGTAAAGGCAAACCTTGGCACATTATTTTTATAATACAATGGAATTGTACAAGGAGATAATTATTTTTGATGAAAACTTTCTGTAATTAAGATTCACAAAGTTTCCGTGAGCATGAACAAATTCAAGGAGCTCTCCCACTTCAACAATGCTTGTCTTTCTCACTTTCACTTTCCTTTTTGAAAAGTTTTGGGTTCTCCTATTTATTTTATTATTTTTAAACTTTATAAAAGCACTCAACAGAAATAAATGACTCTCTAAAACTTCCGGGTTGTCTCCCTGGTAGTGCTTTCTTTAAAGCCATTAAGCTAGGCATATAGTGCTCAAGTGATGAATCCACCCGGATCCCAAGGTATATCAAAGCCAATTTTAATTAACAATGATTTGTAATTTAGTAGTGAGCACAAAGTAACATATGTGATGCAACAACGAAGTCTAACTGTCTTCCTATGCATCGGCATGTCATAAAAGAACAATTCATGCACACATAGTAAAGGCCAATACATAGTATAAACGGTTTCTTGCAATTCTATCGTGTTGGAAACATAGAGAGGTGGAGATATAGTTCCTCTCTCATAATAATTGCAAGTAGAAGCAACAAGCACATGCATATTATATCTATCAAAATCATCATGTGCAACGGTAAAAATGCAACCCATCAAAATAAATAAGCACAAACTCCTCCGATATAGTGTAGTTTGGAGAATTCAAAAAGATAATAGGACTATCATGCGTGGGTGTAATAGAAACAATTTCATGTTTAACATAAGGAACTATAGCAAGTTCATCTCCATAAGCATGATTCATATTGGCATCTTGGCCACAAGCATAGCAAGCATCATCAAAAAGGGATATTTCAAGAGAATCAACGGGATCATAACAATCATCATAGCAATCATCCTTCGGTAAGCATGAAGGGGAATTAAACAATGTATGAGTTGAAGAGTTAATCTCATTAGAAGGTGGGCACGGGTAGCTAATCCTCTCTTCCTTCTTTTGTTCTTCGCTCTCCTCATCATCTTTTCATCCAATGAGCTCACAGTTTCATCAATTTCTTCTTCCATAGACTCCTGCAAAATATTAGTCTCTTCTTGGACAGCGGAGAATTCCTCAATATATGGTTTAACATAGGCATTAGAAGCATAATTATCATAACAATATTCAAGTATGGCAAAGTTTTCAGATTTGTAAAGAGTGGCATCATACTTTTCAATCAAAGAAGCAATTTCATAAGCACCCTTAAAAGCAACAGATTCTTCAATTTGTTGAACATCATAGTAATTATAAACACCCTTAGCATACGAAGATACGATTCCATTATCACTAAACTCACATTGGTAGGGAAGGTGTTTCTTAGGGTTTTCAGAACAACAAGTAAAATCATATATTTCTCATAAATTCCAAGCATAGCATTGCAAACGATAAATTTGATCCAGTAAAAGTTTCCCTTTTTCAGATATACGGTGTCGCACATAACAAGCATGCTCATCTAAAGATTTGCCATCAACTAAGCTAGTTTGGGTTTCAGCACGAGCACAAAGGGATTGAAGATGGTCCAAGTAAAAAGCTTCAGGAGTGTGATAGATTTTGAGTGGTTCTTCAACCATTGGTGTAGTAGGTACAACTTTTTTTATGATATTTTGTGTTTCCTACCCATAACTAAAGATAGAAAACAACTAAGAACAGCAAATAAAAATAACTTAGTGATAAAGCAAACAAGCACACACGAGAATATTCACCCCACGCTATGACTCCCCGGCAATGGCGCTAGAAAAAGGTCTTCATAACCCACAAGTGTAGGGGATAATTGTAGCCTCTTTCGATGAGTAAGAGTTTCAAACCCAACGAGGAGCTAAAGGTAGAACAAATATTCTCTCAAGTCCTATCTGCCACTGATACGACTCTACGCACGCTAAGTGTTCACTTTTACCTAGAACAAGTATGAAACTAGAAGTACTTTGTAGGTGTTGTTGGATAGGTTTGCAAGATAATAAAGAGCACGTCAATATAAACTAGGGGCTGTTTAGATAAAGAAACAATACAATAAATATAATGAGTGTGGAAAAGTGGTGGTAGGAGTTGTGAAATTGTCCCTAAGCAATTGACTACTTTACTAGACCGATAGCAAGTTTTATGTGGGAGAGGCATAAGCTAACGTACTTTCTCTTCTTGGATCATATGCACTTATGATTGGAACTCTAGCAAGCATCCGCAACTACTAAAGATGATTAAGGTAAAACCCAACCATAGCATTAAAGCATCAAGTCCCCTTTATCCCATACGCCACAACCCCCTTACTCGGGTTTATGCTTCTATCACTCAAGCAACCCACTATAAGTGAATCATGAACATATTGCAACACCCTACAGCAGTAATCTCTCACTCTTGCGCGACACGGAGGGCACAATAGGACAGCAACATAACCACAAGCAAGTTAAACCAATCATAGCAATTCATCAATCACCAGTAGGACAACAAAAATCTACTCAGACATCATAGGATGGCAACACATCATTGGATAATAATATGAAGCATAAAGCACCATGTTCAAGTAGAGGGTACAGCGGGTTGCGGGAGAGTGGACCGCTGAATATAGATGGGGGAAGGTGATGGAGATGTTGGTGAAGATGGTGGAGGTGTTGGTGTAGATCGCGGTGATGATGATGGCCTCCGGCGGCGTTCCGGCGCCACCAGAAGCAAGGGGGAGAGAGCCCCCCTTATTCTTCCTTGACCTTCTCCCTAGATGGGAGAAGGGTTTCCCCTCTGGTCCTTGGCTCCCATGGCGTGGGAGGGGCGAGAGCCCCTCCGAGATTGGATCTGTCTCTCTGTTTCTGCGTTCCTAGATTCTGCCCTTTCACCGTTTCTTTTATATCCGGAGATCCGTAACTCCGATTGGGTTGAAACCTTTGCCCAGATTTTTCACCGAAAATTAGCTTTCTTGCGGCAAAAGAAGAGCGTCAACCGCCTTATGGGGTGCCCACGAGGGTCAAGGGCGCGCCCCCCTGCCTCGTGGCCCCCTCAGGCACCGTCTCGCGTTGATTTTTCTTCCCAAAAATCATAAATATTCCAAAAATAATCTCCATCCGTTTTACCCCGTTTGGACTCCGTTTGATATTGGGTTTCTGTGAAACATAAAACATGCAACAAACAGAACTGCTTGAGCCTTTGGATCAATATGTTAGTCCCAAAAATAGTATAAATGTTGCCAAAAGCATATGAAAGTTGAATAATATTGGCATGGAACAATCAAAAATTATAGATACGACGGAAACGTATCAATCTCCTAGATAGATCTTGCGTGATCGTAGAAATGTTTTTGAAATTACCACGTTCCCCAACAAAATACACCCTACACATGCAGGTCTAAGAGTTGAGCTGCGGAAAGTAAAGACTTTGCATATGAACATAAAGGAGGGATCAAAGAAATCAAACGCAATGAAGACACTATGATTTTTGGCGTGGTTTCAATAGGTGGTGCTATCGTACGTCCATGTTGATGGAGACTTCAACCCACGGAGAGTAACGGTTGGACGAGTCCATGGATGGCTCCACTCACGAAGAAGCAACCTTGTTTATTCCAACATGGCTTACGTCCACGAAGGACTAGCCTCACTCGGATAGATCTTCACGAAGTAGGCGATCTCCTTGCCCCTTACGAAATCCTTGGTTCAACTCCACAATCTTGGAGGCTCTCAAGTGATACCTAACCAATCTAGGAGACACCACTCTCCAAAAAGGTATTAGATGGTGTTGTTGATGATGAACTCCTTGCTCTTGTGCTTCAAATGATAGTCTCCCCAACACTCAATCACTCTCTCATAGATTTGGCTTTGGTGGAAGAGGGGATCGAATGGAAAGCAAGTTGGGGAAGGCTAGAAATCAAGGTTCAAATGATAGAACTGGAATATCTTAATCTCAACACATGACACATGAGTAGGTGGTTCTCTCTCAAAAAATGAGTAGTAGTAGTGGTGGTTCATTCTGATGGCTCTCTCTTGAGAGTAAGTGGTGGTGGAGGGGTATAAATAGGAAGCACCAAAAATCCAACCGTTACAAGTCTTTGACCCTACTCGGTGACACCGACATGAAAATCTCGGTCAGACCGACTAGTGCAAAAGACTTGACCGTTTGGCTTTTTGGTGAGACCGAACAGAATGACTCAGTGTGACTGAAGTGCAATGGCTAGGGCAAGAACTCATTTCAGAAATTCCGATCGGTTCATCTCGGTGGTTCCAATATGAAGCGACTTCATCATGAAAACTTGGTCAGGACATCTCGGTGAGACCAAGATCCATTTTGGTTGTACCGAAACGTTAGGGTTGGCATGTGGCAATGTATGGGGTAATCTTGGTGGGTCCGAACGGGAACTTTTCGGTGGGACCGAGATGGACTTTTAGGGTTTTGGATGAAAGTGAAATGGAGAAGTGTTTGAGGATTTTGGAGCAATACCACTAAGCACTTGAGCAATTCAGTCATGGTGAAAACCTCTTCCCCTTTTAATAGTATTGGTTTTTCTATGGACTCGGTGTGATCTTGGGTCACTTAACCAAAAATGTAGAGTCCTGGGGTTTTGCGAATCTTTGTCCTTATCATTTTGAGCGGTCTACAATCACTAGTCCTTGCCATGCCAATCATTGATCTTCTCTGAAAACTATTACCAATAAGCATTAAATAGATGACTTATATGTTGTTATTAGTTACTAAAACCATCCGGAGATTAGTTGCACTTTCACATTGGCATAATTATCGGCTAAAGTTGTGCCTAAAACATTTCGAACAAGTAGACCGGAAGACCATCTGGCCCAGGCGCCGAACTAGCCTTCATCTCAGCAATCGCCCGACCAACCTCCTCTGACAAGAATGGGAGAGTTAGTCCCGCATTCTGATCAGCTGAAACCCTAGTCTCTACTGGCCAACAGAACGGAGCTCCCATGGAGGCAATGGTATCAGTTGACCCCAATGTAATGGTTGGGCTGACACCATAGGAATTATTTTCTAGCTTCATCCCTGCTGGCCAACAGTCTTCGGCCAAAGAATGGAACAGTAAGTTCTGCATTCTCATCAGTTGAAACCCTAGCCTCTGCTAGCCGGCAGTCTTCAGTCCTAAGCTGATGAGAATAATTGTGGGTGGGGTTGGGGGGAGTGGTGTGAGCCAATCCACGTAACTGCCCTAAGGGCACGAAGTGGGAAATCAACTTCCCACTTGGATCAAATGTTGTGAGTAGCAAATAAACATAAGAAAGGCTAAAAATCAGACGTTAGATTTTTAAATATGGCAAATCAAACATTTTTCGTGGCAAATTATATTGGCGTGAGGATGACAATTTTAGTTTGCAAGCACGATAATTTTCTGGTAAAAACATGAACTGGGGTGGATTTGTCATGCTCGATCCTCGGCGAATACAACTATCATGGAAAACGTTTGATTTGCAATAACTAAAAAATGACATTTGCCGGATATCCCGGTCGATAAACATTGCGCTTATTTGTAAAAGAAAAGGTTCTGCCAGTTTGGACTAGACGTGCAGAGGCAAACCTTCTCTATCGGCCCTGATATTGTGTGTAAAGGCGTCGATCTGATTTGCCACCCACGAAAGGGGCCGAGGGCAAGCTTTTGTGGTGCCGCCGACGTGTATGGCAGTTCCTTCTCCCTTGGTGCCTCACCATCCATCTTCGGCATGCATTCGTGGCCCGTTGCGAGACGTGTGTATATAGTCGCGTCCAGTAAATTGGACGGAAAGTTGTGGTGCCTGATGAAAGCTACGCTAGGGTGGTCTCGTTTGCTGCCATCTTTTCTTTCCTTGTTGATGATGGAAAACGCCATTGCTGCATCTGTTTTTCAAACATATATACCGTTCTTTTTTTTAACACAGTACAGACGCAAGCGCTCATATACACGCGCACACTCTCACCCCTATGGACGCACACACGCACACTCTACCCCTATGAGCACCTCCGCAAGACTGAGCCAGCATATCATCTTGAAATTTACGAAGTCGCCGTAGGCACCTCGTCGTCGACGAAAACGTCTTCTCCCGCTGAATGCACATCGCCGAAAATCCTGAAATAAATCTAAGAATAAATGCGAGCATCAGGATTTAAACCCTGGTGAGCTAAAGATACCACAGTCCCTCTAACCACAGATTGGTTCACACACACACACACACACACACACACACACACACACACACACACACACACACACACACATATATATATATATATATATATATATATATATATATATATATATATATATATATATATATATATATATATATATATACACGGTTCATGCGTACAAATAATAACCATACAAACAAAAGGCGTGTGTTGTTTGTTGTGCCTTTGTTTTCTTTGATTTGATTGATTGATAGTAAAAGCTGTGAGTGAACGACCAGTTGAACTTTTTACAGGATGCACGGGACCATAAGAAAAAACATGTGGACGATGGACTTGCTGTGCATGTGGCGTTGGCGCCCGCGAATCAACAATCCTCGGACGGTGCCGCCGGAATCTTGAATCGTCAAACCTGCCATTATTATTTCGTTGAACCTCGCCCGTCATATATCATCAGTCGATCACGACATGCATGGGGCAAACCAAAGTACGAAACTACTATGCGGACGACTTGGTGTGGACGATGGAGGATCGAACGGTGATACCCAGTTTCCCATGGATGGCATGATCTGCTCTGCGGCGTCGTGCATAAATCGTCTAGATCCTATCGTGTGTGTAGCGGCGTTGGGGGAGCAAACGGATGGGGGATTTTCTGCGGGCAGCCGATTTTTATTTTTATTTTTCATTTTCAGGGTGTGCTTTTTAGTTTTCTTTGTTTAGTTTTTCTAGGTTTTATTGTAAAATTATTATTTTATTTTTTTCACATGAAGCACAGCGTGTGAAAAAACGAAAGTTAAAAAAAGGCACCGTTTTGCTTCGCCGTGACGCACAAATGTGCCTTCCACAACTGTGCTTTCACGTGGAGCCTGTAAAGTGGAAAGCACGATTGTATGTGCTTGTGCATCCCGAAAAATGAAAAAGCACAACTATGCTACTCATTTTTTTCTTAAAAAAAAAAAAGCATGGTTGTGCTTCTGGTTTTTAGTTTGGTTTTTTTTTCAGGCTTTCAGTTATTTTGTTTTTGGGTATCTAGTTTTTTTTTATGTTTTCCATGCTTTTTTGTAGGATAAAAATAAATAAATGTGCTTCAAAGTGAAGCACAAATGTGCTTGTGCTTCCCGAAAAGTGAAAAGGTACAACTCTGCTTCTCAATTTTTAATTTTGTTTTGAAAAGCACGGTTGTGCTCCCGGTTTTTAGTTTTTTGGGCTTTCAGTTTTTTTTTGTTTCCGGTATCTAGTTTTTCATGCTTTTTGTAGAATAAAAAAATAAATTTGTCCAGTATATAGTTTTTAAGGTTTTTCATGTTTTTTTATAGAATAAAAATATAAATTTGTTAAAACCTATCAACATGGGATTTAGTTTCAAAGATCTCAACAAGAGTCGCACATGTAGTACCCCATTTATTACCACGAAGGGGGCTGGGGAGTTACCTCTCAAGGGGGTACTCTCTAATTAGTGATCTCAGCGACATGCATCAGCCCCATCATGGTACACAATTGTTTTTGGAGATCCTCGTACAGGATATAGGACGTGGTGGGACTAATCTTCCTGAAATGGGTCTTTTTAAGCCCACCGATGAGGGAATACCCCACCATGTAAGTTTTCGATGACACAAGATTCACCTAAAGTCCCAGGCAGGCTCAGACGCTGGGTGCTAACGCCAAATCAACACCGGCAATAGATGGCAACGACCAAGTCGAATGGGTTCTAGTTGGGGGATCTTCATCACTCTGGTTGCTTGTCAGTCCAGATATTCATCACTCAGTCTGTGAGCAGTCAGCTCTTCCAGTAGACCAAAGGCCGGGAGCACTTAAGGCCTTGTACAATGCTAGGTGCTTAGAGTGGTGCTTAGAAAAATAAATCAGGCTTTTCTGAAGCACCGGTGCCCATTTCTACAGTAGAGACGCCTAATTAAGCGTCTACCTTGTTAAGCTTGCTTTATTTCTTCAAGCACCTTGCATTGTACAAGGCCTAAGAAGGCGTTACGCATGGGTATTCCACTACGCATTTAAGCCCAGGAGTTACCAGCCGTATCCACTCGTGCTTAGATAGTCAGTTACCACCTTGTAATCTACTACCACTATAAAAGAAAGAGAAGGGCAGACCCAAACAATCTGATCCATCCATTAGTAAGATCTAATGGTCCTTAATCCTTCTGTGTTTAACGCTACCAACCGCACATTATAACCTACTAATCGATCGCTAAACCGCCCCCGCCCCGCCGTTAAGAAAAGCTATTCGCACGATCTCTCGCCCCGCCCGCACGACCTCTCGCGGTCTCGCCCCCTCCTCCTCCTCCCGCACCGTTCCTCCCGCAGCCGTTAGCCGCCGGAGCCGCTGCCCGTTGCACCCTTCGCCACGGAATAGCCGGAGCCGCCGCAGGTCGCGGCCCTTCGCCAGCTGGAGAGCCGGAGCCGCCGCCGACGCAGCGCCACGGAGCAGCAGCAGTCGCCGCCTTCGCCATGGGAGAGCCGGAGCCGCCACCCATCGCGCGCATGGAGCCGCCGCAGGTCGCGCCCTTCGCCGCGTCGTAGCGCCCTTTGCCGCAGGTCGCCGCCGCGCCCTTTGTCTTTTGTTGGACGCATCCCTGTTATTACATAGCATTGTTTTCTAAGTGCCTTTGAACTGTTGTGCCATGGTGATTTGTGAATAACAAAGAAAAGTTCAGAATAACTCAAGTTGGCATGTGCGAGTGCCTGCGATACTCACGTTGTAGGAAAGACTCACTTACAGTTTTCTTAACTCTACCTCAGAATATTACATCCCATTTTTCGGCTCATTTCTTTTGTTTGGAGATTAGCATATGTTGGTATTGTTTCTATTCTTCAGTGGGAGTTGGTGGTCCAAACCCTGATCTTTGAGTTCAGCTGTACACAGTTGATTTCTCCACATATTAAGATCAGAGATAATGTGCCGTGGGGTGATCTTTGAGTTGAGCTGTAGGCAGTCAATTTGTCCACATATTAAGATAAGAGATATTGTGTCATGGTGACCTGTGTATAACTGAAATTCAGAATGCACTCAATCTACCATGTGAGTGCCTGCGATACACTCAGGTTGCAGTTTCTCAAATACTGAATGCTTAGTCCCTTGAGACTCCAGATTGGCTCAACTTGCAGTTTTCTAAACTCTACTTCAGAATGTTATACCCGATGTCTCGGCTCACAATTTTTGGTGTTGCTTCTGTTCTTTGGAAACAGTTAGCTGTCTGAATGATTTAGCAAAGGATAGTTACATAGTATGGCAAAGTACATTTGGTATCCCGCTGAAGCTGAAAACATACAGAGCACCTGTAATTAGTTTTTGGTCAACGAATTTCAGCTAGATCATAGTGTTGCGGCTCTGAACTGTGGTGATTGTGCGTGAGTGGAATTTTAGCTAGCTCGCCGCCCGCCGCAGGTCACCGCCCTTCGCGCCCTTCGCTGCGGGAGCTGGAGCCGCCCCGGGTCCTATTCTGCCCCCACGCGATTCGACGACGAGGACGCCGGCGGAGAACCGCTGCTACAAATCCTCACGTTCGCCTCCACCAGTCACATGGTCTCCAGGCATCAAGACGCCCCCACCCTCCTCGACTGCTGCTGGTGCTGCCGGCACCACTATCCTTCATCTCGATCCGGTTCCGGCAAGGAACCCATCGCCGCGCCGACCAGTCCAAGGAACTCACATCACCTCCATCAAGGTACTCGCGCTTCTGCATTGTCAGTTCCGATTTCATCAATGGGCGACGTCTACATGTTGTGTGTCTCACCTGCAGGAAAACTGTTGTGAGTATGTGCTTGCTTCTTCATGAAGAGCCAAAAAAGGTACCAATTGGTCCTTCTATTTAAATAAATGATGCTGCATGTTTAAAACTATATGTTAATCCCATTATTTATTTTCAGTGCAAGAATATGCAGATAGAACACACACACACACACACACACACACACACACACACAGTACATTACCGCGCACAGGTTTTCTCCCTGTTGCATATGCCTTTATAATAACTTGAGCTATCCATACTTGGATTAGCAACTAAATCTTAGATAATATGAAACTTGTTCTCACATGTCCATTTTCCATAATTCTTAGATGTCCATTCTAGATATTGAGCCTAGAAGCATGCACTTCATGTACAAAATATCCAAGATTTATAGCATTCACTCATATCTCTGGCCATAAGATACAATCACTGACTATATAGTACTACAATAAGATTGAATCTCTGAATAAAACCTCACCAAAGAATCTTCATACAGAAGTATAGACGTTGATGCAAATGTATGGAGCACGGTCACCAACAGATCCACACATTTGGTCAGTGATGAATTAATGCACCCTATTGGTACATGAGTTATTTCTCTTTCTTTCTCTGACCTACTCTTTCTCTTTCACATATGCAGTTCAGCACCTTCTATGAACTGCACCTTATATCATGTCTGATTGATAATTCCTTGTAGTGGGAGGGGAGGATATTCGATCTGAGTATGTCAGAGAGGAGGAGCAAGACGGAATTAATAAGGCAAGAATTGTTTTCCTTTTAGTTTGGATCTCTGTTGCTTCATGATGATATTATCTAATTGATGAAAAGGGAATGTTGTACGTGAGTGATGAAAAAGTTGTTTTGCCTCACCAGGCAAGAAACTTTTGACCCATCCCTGCAATGTATTTTCATAGTGCCCTTGTATAAGTAAATGGAAGGAGTATTACTGAAACCAAGTATCAAGCTAAGACTGGTTGTTCTTTTATTGTGGTCTGACAAGACTTAAATATTGGTATATGTCCCGAAGAGTGTCTTGCATTAGTTTTTTATATCTACAGAGTGTGCACATGACTTTCTTCCCTGCCTTTACTTATTAATGAAAAATAAACATCCATGCATGTTATCTTTACTAAATTAATGACACTAAGTAGGAATTCCGAATAATAACATATTAATAACAACAGGTAGCAATTCTGAATAAAAATAGTGCATGAGAAATATGGCATGCACCTTAACATAGAAATGTCCTTTTCAATTGCTCAGATGTTAATGTTGCAAATGTTCTTTTCCTGTTCTCTTAATAACGGTTGTAGACAGAGATCTGCACCCATGTTGTATGCCAACATTGGACCTTAGATTAGTCAATTTTTGTTCCAGCATATGTTCTCTATAGATTTTTTTAGAAGGTCTATGAAGTTTCATCTGCAGGCTTTTGATCCTAATGGCACATCCTTATAAAGCTATTTCTTGTTTGTAAGATGAATATTGTCTATGTCAAGACTCAAGACTCAAGACTCAAGAGAAGCAAGAGTGCATAGCAGTAGCAGTTGTTCAACCAAGGTAATCACTTGAACCGAATATTTCTAAATTATATAAAAGTGGATGGTTTCTTACAAATCTAACATATTCCTTTTGAATATTGATCTTGTTTCATATATAGCTTAGACGCAACATGTCATGTATGAATTTATTTCCACTGGGTGGAAGCATTTTATGCTCTTACCTTTCTTATGCTTTTAAGACTTTTCATTTTGGCTTTATTAGTCAGGACGTGCATTGCATGTACTCCCTCCGTCCGGAAATACTTTTCATTGCTTTTAAGACTTTTCTTTTTGCTATTTTTTCATTTATTGTTCATCTGCGGGTATAGCTGAGCCTGGATGCTGAAATGTCGCACTCTATTTAGAGTTCTTTTGATGCATACAACGCACAGGCCATCACTAGTTTCTAAGTTGGCCAACCCATGTACTGTTTTCTTCATTGGTTTTGGAATCATCTTGTTTTCATTTAATTTTAAAAAAATAATGACCATTTTTTTGTAAATATTTTTTGCAAATTCATGAACAAACTTCTAAAATCCATGAATATTTTCTAACTATGTAAACTAAAAAAAACTTGCGAGCATTTTTTGATTTTTTTTTTCTTTCAAATTCATGAATTATTTTTTTAATTTGAAAAATTTAATAAAACTCACAAAACTTATAATATTCATGGAAAAAAATTCATAACTACTTAAAAAATTTATGAACATTTTATGCAAAGTGCGAACAAACAACATTTTTTTTCCTTGTCCCAACAGTTCAGGGAACGAACAAGTTCAGAACATCTCAATAGGCCGGCCCAGATATGTCCACCAGGCGCCGTCTCAACTCAACACAAAGTCTCGCCCGCTTATGAGCCTATGGACTAGAGATCCAAATAAATGGGAAATGTCATTAGATTTAAATAATATAGGATGTTCCATACCGCCGGAGCAACCGGCCGGTCCTCTATCCATCGTATCGTTTCGGTTGCTTGCATCACCGGTTTCATTTACTTAATTTAATTTTGGGTCCCTGAAGAAAAACATTTTTTTTCTTTTCTTTTTCTGATTTCTTTAGTTTTATTTGTTTCTTTCTCGTCTTTTTTTTTGGGGTTTCCATGCCTCTTTTTGTTTATTCACCGGTCTTCTACGTGTCTTGATCAGTTTCACTTGCTTTCTTCTTTTTCTTTCGTATTTCTTTAATTTTCATTTCTTTCTTGGTTTCCACTTGGGGTTTTTTTTACTTAGTGTCCCTATTTTTTTCTTGGGTTTCTCTGTTTATGTCCTGGTTTTCTTTGTTTTTCTTTCATGATTTCACTTTTTTTAACTGATTTTCTTTTGTTATATTTCTTTGTCTTACTTTTTTTTGCCTTTTTTTTATTTTCTTGGTTTACTTCAATTCCTCCCGTTTCTTTTTTGTTTCTTCTAGTTTCTCAATACATATTCAAACAAATTCATATACATCCAAAAATATTTATATAAACCTTTAATACTTTTGAAATATATGATTATCATTTTTCTGAAATCTTTTTAATTTCTACCTTTTTCCATACACATTGTACATTTTTTATATTTTTGTAATGCATTTTAATATAGGTTTAACATTTTCAAATACAATGATAACATTTTTAATTCATGGTCAGCATTTTGATATACACATTTTTAATCATATCTCAAATTGTTGATTTACATTTTTTAAACAAAACTTTCATATTATTTTAAGTACAGGATAAATTTCCAAACCAACTATATTTTTATGTACATATTTTTCATATACAATTGTTTGTAAATATTTTCTCAATACACATTTGACATTTTTCAAATGCTTGGTTCTCAGTTTTCAAATGTATTATGTAGAATTTACTTTCTAATATATATATTTATAATATTTTGAGTATAAATAGAAGTAAAAGTAAATAAAGCATCAAACTTCAAAAAAAGGAACAAAAAACGAGGCTGTGGCCTCCCCTGCGTCTAAGATGGCCTATCTGGCGCTCACCTAAACCGGAGGGTTCCCTACAAGTCGCTACAAGCGAGCAATAGGACTTACAAATATAGTTGCCAGCCCAGTAGCAAAACAGTCCTTTCTTTCAATTTCCGGTTATTTGTTCTTCTTTTTATTTCTTTTTATATTTTTATATTTTGGAAAAACATTCTTAATATAGGAATTGAAAAGTTGAAATTACTGAAATTTTCTTAAAAATCATGAATATGAAAAAAAAAAAAGTTCACACAGTGTAGAAGAATTTTAGCATAATTACAAAAATGTTAACAACATTCTTGACATTTAAAATGTAGAACAAGTATTTAGAATATAACTAATAAATATTCAAAAGATTCGGATTTATATATTTCAAAACTAATATCATGTATCTGAAAAATGATGAATGTGCATAAAAATGATGCAAATATATACGAAAGATGTACAAAGTGTATGAAAATAAGTTTAAAACAAAACTTATACAATTAAAAGGTATTGATCATGTATTTGAATAAATTTAAATGTGTATATAAGAATTGTTCTTGCTGTATACAAAAAATGTACAATGTGTATGGAAAAATGTAGATATGAAAATAAAATTTTCAAAAATCCTAATCATGTATTTGTGAACTGTAAAACATATATATGAATAATGCTCCTGTTGTATACAAGAAATGTACAATGTGTATGCACAGAGTAGACATAAATAAATGTTTAAAAAATTTCAATTATGTATTTGAAAATATTAAGTATGTACATAAAAGTGCTCCTAATTTATAGACAAAAACTTGTAATGATTATGGAAAGGGTACAAGCAATAGCATCTATTTTGGGAAAATTATTTATCATGTATTTCAAAATTGTTCATATAGTTTTATAAAATGTTTATTATCGTAAAAATAATATTCACCGTGTATTAAATGTTGACCATTTATTGAAATAAGTCTTCAAAACATGTATTAAAGTACATCATGTAGTTGGCAAATGTTTAATGTGTATTAAAAAAATGTTTCATCTGCACACTAAAGGTATATTGTGTACTGGAAAGAAAAAGTGAACATGCGTTGAACAAAAAGGAAACTGATGAAAATCAACAAAGAAAAAACACATAACCCTAATAGAAACCAAAAAATAAAAATAAAAACTGAGGAAAACCAATGAGTGAAAGATGGAAACAATGAAACCAAGAAGGAAACAAGGAAAACAAAAAAAACGAGAAAAATGTATAAAGAAAAACGAAGATAGAAAGAAAGAAAAGCAAAAGAGACATGAAAACCGAGAAAGAAACAAGAAAATAAACAAATAGAATAGGACCAATAAAGCCAATGAAGAAACGAAGGAAAGCTGACAAGAAAACAAAGAAAAAGGAAAGCCAAAGAAAACCATGAAGAACTTGAGAAAACAAAAAGAAAACTAAAAAGTGGACAAAACTAACAAACGGTAGCGATCGAGCAAACGAGAAAGCCAGTGAACGAGACAGTATTGAAGATAGAATTTTTTTTTTAAACAAGCAATGGTGTCGGAGTAATGGGCCACGGGTAGGCTAACCCGAGCCCCCGAACCTTTCAAGACATCGGGGCGGACTGCGCCCCTCAAGACCCCATGATAAGGAGCCGCCTTCGGGAAGTCGGCGGCGACAGCCCCTCGCGGCCGAATCCCAGGGACGACTTCGAGATAAGTCGACTCCTAACTGACGGCTTCCAGAGAAGCCGGCTATGGGGAGTCGGCCCGCGATTCCAACCGCCTCCTGCCTTTGCCACGATGGACGGGACGGGGTACGGTCACTGCGTGGCCGCCCCTGCCTCGCTCACGAAGGGCTCGCTGGAGATCTCCGTCCGACGCTGTTGCCTTTGTTGCCATGCTCGCGACCTCGGCCCCCATGGGCGGCTTGCTGTGCCATGACGGCCTCCTGACGCCCAGAGATGGCGGGTCCCTTTGTCGGCGAAGTCTGAAGACGGCGAGAGCGCCTCAAGACGGACCCGTTGGGAGTCGGCCCCCTGGAGTCGGCCGGCCCCTCCCACGGGCCCCGCACGCCATTAACCAGACAAGACGGGGAATGGTGACAGTGACCGTCCGCGAGCGGCACGGCTGCATTGCCACGACCCATGACCAAGCAGCGCCATTAGAAGCAGCTCTGATGCCGAGCGGTCGGTGGGGCCCACCGGTCGGCGGGCCCAGCGATCAGCGGAGAAGACGGCGGCTGAGAGCAGACGGTGGGCCCGCCCTCCGGATTACCATTGTATCCCGGCGGGCCTATATAAGCCCCCCGGGGCACCCATGCAAGGGGGATCGATCCTTTATCACTAGACCAGATCTTATAGGAAGGAGGAAGCTGGCCTAGCCTTCCCCTACCTTCAGAAACAGCTCAAGGAGCAACCTTATACTCACTTTGCCGTAGTGATCATACGGAGACCCCGCAGAGCAGCAGTAGGGGTGTTATCTCCACGGAGAGCCCTGAAGCTGGGTAAGATCCGCCGGCGTGCATGTCTTCGCCTCACCCGTTTCCAGGCACCGGCGATGTTCTACTTGCCCCCACCATGATAAGTCATCCTTTGGCATATGTCGCATCCAACCCCCGATAAATGGCACTATAGTATGGGATGGATGAAGTACCAATTTACATACATGTTGCGTTAATTTCTGTGAAGTAGCAATCACACAGTTTCCTCAAACAACACTATAGTATGGGATGGACGAAGATACATGTTTGGGCTTTTCTTTTCTTTTTCTGTTTTCTTTAGTTTAATTTGTTTCTTGCTCAGGGTTTTCGATTTGCATTATTTTTTCACTGTTTTTTTTCTTTATCAGTTTCACTTATTTCCTTCATTTTCTTTACCTTGTTTACTTTATTTTTTGTTTCTCTCTTTGTTTTTACTATTTTATTCCTTTTTTCATACTTTCTTCAACAAAAATTTTGTTTGTTCCTTTTATTGATTTCACGGTTTTCATACTTTTGCACTGTTTTCCTTTGTTTTAGTTTCTTATTCCGTTTCCTTTCTCAGTTTTCTTTGATTCCTCTTGTTTCTTGTTTTCTTATTCTAGGTTCTCAATTCTGTACGTACACGTTTAACATTTTTTTAATATATTATTAACATTTTTCATATCTTACTTTTTGTGTCTACTTTTCCATACACATTGTATATTTTTATGTATTAAATATGTTTTTAATACAGGTTTAACCTTTTTAAATACAAGTTTAATATTTTTTTAATACATGGTCAGCATTTTTTTTCTATGCACACTTTAGATTTTTTTTCCCAAATTCTTCATTAATATGAAGGAAACATGTTCGCCGTGTATTTAAAATTGAGACACAAAAGATGAAACTATATGAGCATAATTTTTTGCAAATGCTTTATTAACTTTTTAAAAATACCCGTTCAACATTATTTCAAATGCTTGATTAATATTATTTTTAACACATAATAAGTTTTCCAGACACATTATATTTTTGTATGCATTTTTTCATATACATGTTTCTTCAAATATTCTCTCTATACACATAATATTTTTCAAATGCTTGGTTATCATTTTTAAATGTTTTATGTAGACTGTTTTTTGTAATATATATATTTAGAATATTGGCAGTATAAAAAAGTAAAAAATAAATAAAGCAAAAACGTCAAATAAACAGAAAAAACGAGGTTGTGGCCTCCCTTGCGCCTAAGGCCTTGTACAATGGAAGATGCTTAGGGAGGTGCTTAGAAAAATAAACCGGGTTTTTCTGAAGCACCGGTGCCTATTTCTATAGGAGAGACGCTTAGTTAAGCGTCTATCCTGTATAAATAAGCACCGGTGCTTAAGGAAATCCTGGTTTATTCTGTAAGCACCTCTCCTAAGCACCTCCCATTGTATAAGGCCTAAGACAGCCTATCTGGCGCTTGCGTAAACACTAAACGAGAAATAGGGGCACCCATTTCATAAAGATGCGCCTACGCCTCGCTTGGTACGAGGTGGAAGGCAGCTTCGTGTCAAGGACGCATATAATCACCGGCCTAGTAGCAAAACGGTTGTTTCTTTTAATTTCCGTTGGTTTGTTCTTATTTTATTTTTTTATTTTTGAATTTATTGATATTTTCTAAAAATATTATAAATATAGATATTGCAAAAGTTGAAGTTACAGAAATTTTCTTAAAAATCATGAATTTGAAAAAAGGTTAACACATTGTAAAAGAATTTTTAGCGTAATTTTTAAAAAATATTGATAACATTCTTAACATTTGAAATCTTGAACACATATTAAAAATATAATTGATAGATATTCCAAAAAGTTCAAACACATATATATTTCACAATTGATATCATGTATATGAAAAATGATACATAAACAAATGATCCAAATACATACGATAAATGTACAATGTGTATGAAAATAAGTTGACAAAAAAATATTTAACAAGTATTACCATGTATTTGTATTTTTAATGTGTATTTAATGAATTTTCTTGATATCTACAAAAAATGTAGAACGTGTATGGAAAAATCTAGATATGAAAATATTTTTGATCAAAAAAATTAATAATGTATTTTGTGATGTTCAACGTGTATATAAAAAATGTTCATGTTGTATACAAAATATGTACAATTTATAGGGAAAGTGTAGACATACAAAAATTATGTTTAAAGAAATGTTAATTATGTATTTGAAAATGTTAAATGCATATATAAAAAATGCTCCTGATTTATAGGAAAATGTACATTGGTTATGGAAAAAGTACAAACAAAAACATATATTGGAGAAAATGTTAACCATGTATTTAAAAAATGTTTTGCGTAGTTTTAGAAAGTGTTTATTACCATAAAAATAATATTTAACGTGTATTTGAAAAATGTCAACCATTTATTGAATGAAGTTTTCAAAACATGTATTAAGAAGAAAATGTACGTCATGTATTTGGCAAATGTTCAACGTGTATCAAATAAATGTTTCACATGCACACTAAAATATATTGCGTACTGGAAAGAAAAAGGAAACATGTGTTGAACAAAATGAAAACAGATGAAATTTTAAAAAAAAAGAAACACAGAAAAAACACAGAATCCTAACAGAAACGAAAAAAAAAATGAAAACTGAAGAGAACCAATGAAAAAAGATGGAAACAATGAAACCGAGAATGAAATAAAGAAAAACAAAGAAAACTGAGAAAAGAAATAAAAAAACAAAGAAGAAAAGAAAAGCAGAAGAAACATGAAAACTGAGAAAGAAACAAGAAAAACAAAGAAAAAGAAATAAATAGAAAAAACTGGACCAAACCAACAAACGGAAAACGGAAAAACGGAAAGCTGAATAAAACCATGAAGAAATTAAGAAAATTGAAAGAGAAAACAAAATAAAACAATAAAAACTGGACCAAACCAACAAACGGCAGCGATCGAACAAACAAGAATGCCAATGAACGGAAAAAAAAACACCAAATCAGGCCGGCCATGATTCGACGGGAGAGTAAAAACGATCGACGCAAGAGATCCTTCCATCTGTTTATCAAAAAAAAAAAATCCTCCGATCTCACTATAAGCAAGATAGCGAGATATAGTTCTCGTGGTCTCATACGACATATATTTGCACCCTAAAAAATGATATATGCTTGCTATTGTACATATAGATAAATTTATATATACTATTTGTTCAAAGTTTTGAAGATTGAATTATTTTAATAGAAGCAATGGCACTATAGTATGGGATGGGTGAAGTACAAATTTAGATACATGCAGCATTAATTCCAGTGAAGGAAACAACATCAAGTCAAGCCATCCTGTACTTACACAACAAAACAATTGTCAATCACCATAAAATAGACCCAACAGCTAGTTACACAAGCACTATACACCTGCAACACTCTACTCTCAAAAACAATTAAAAGTTACAATCAACTATGCACGCAACCATCTCACACGTGTTGGTTAACTTGGCCTTCGCCACGATTAGACAAGCCACACCCGCTACCCCCGCTCTCTACATCAACATATATATAGCAGCAACTTCGACCGGATCAGTATCAGGATCTGCCACCGCCATTGGCAAGAGGACATCAGCACCACGGCTAAGATCTCCCATCCTCAGCAAACAACCCGGAAGCAGGTAATGCTGTGCATAAATAACCTGAAACAATTACAAGCTATCTCTTCCAGGAGTTAACGTCTTGTCTTTCGGGGGTACGACGTCGCTGTTTGGTGTTGTGAGGAGGTGATCTAGATCACCGATGTCGCTGTCGATGATCGATGTGTCCGACTCCAAATCATCATCTGAAGCAATAAGCATGGTATCAGTTGCAAAGCAAAAGACTCGCCACATAGTAAATACTTGATCCATTCACAACACATGGTCTAACACTCTAACCATTAGTTTTTTTAGAAAAGAACACTCTAACCATTCGTATCAGTAGAAAATAAGGTACTACTATAAGACAGGAGACTACACCAGCTGTTGCACTGTTGTACCTTAAACTATCTTATGCTCAGATGGCAGTCACGATTCAATACATACTGTGAGCAGTAAAGTGAACCATACAAGATATTTAGTTATACGGATGAAGCAGTGGTGCTGGACTTCAGGGATTCTGGCTAGTCAAATGTATGTTCACAACTGGCTGTCGCAGACACTCCAATTTTAATAGCACAACTTCTCAAATGTTCACAGAGATTCAAGCAGATAGAACATCTCAGGCTTCAGGTTGCACATTACTTAAAACCTCAAATGTCCACACTATTTCAACTTGGTAGACAGGGGTATAAATAATTACATAATATCCTGATAATTCTAGCTTGGTTCACAATCACCATTCCATTGTAACATCATACATTGAAATGGTCGGTTACAGTCAATAAACACAACCTTGCGCAAGGACTGGAAACAACATCAAAGTAGCTAAGCAGTGTGAAAATGGATCTGTACAGTAAAGTAAACGACCACGCCAAAATGTTTCCACACAAAGCAGCATTTGAGTGGGTACAAAACATGTAGAGAGAGGGAAGTCAGGAAATTTACCGGAAAATTCAAGGTGTGCAGTTTCATCTCTGACCGCTGAAACCTTGATGTTTTCAGGCAGGACACAGTTGCAGACGGAACCTGGTGCCACAAATGTAAAGTCAGAAACAGCTGAGAATCCACATAGTCCAGGAGCAATAGATTGTGAAATTGTTAAGATCTACCCTACCTAATCTGGCAAGTCGATTCACCCATCCAGGAGTTGGCTTCCCGGTCAAACGCTTACAGACGTCAGCAGTGAAATGGTTACAGTTCTTGACAATCAAGTGATAGGTGTCCCCGTGATAATCCTCTGCAAGATCCTCTAGGAAAGCGCGAACTTCAGCCCGGGACATATTGGTGGTGCCCATACACACGGAGCGCCTGAAGATAAAGCCAGGACAGCTTTTCGGTTCTACTTGGAACACTCCGCTGGTCGCGTATTCATGGGCTCCATACCCAAACTCCATACCATGCACTGCAGAAAAAGTTTATTGGAATGGTCAGTCTCGGATGTCGAGCTTATAGATAACTGCATGAAACTCGTACGCACAAGACCTCATGACACACTTGACACAGATTTAAACTGATCCAGAAAATTGAGGCACTAAAAAATATGGCGAGCAGGCAGAGCATATCAAAGATTCAAAGTTGTGATACCAAGAAGAGTTTGAAAGGGCTTGGTGTGGAGCGGCTGAGCTCGAGAGGACCAAAATGTGATGGACCGAAGTAAATGTGTCAGAAATTAGCGCGTGGGACGAGAAATGTCCGAATGGGTTGATCCAGGAGCAACAAATGGTGCGTCAAAAGAAGCGAAGTGGCGCCACGTAAGTCGAAGCAGCTGACAAACCTGGGTTTATAGGGGGGGACAGTGTTCCGGTACAATTAGGCTTTGGGGGTTAACTATATATATACCGAAAAGATAGGTTAGGGGGGGGAGGAGAAATGCCCCAACACAGATAGGGTGTTAAATACTAGATGTATCTCATCCCATTTGGAAAGCAATTCCTGTCATTTTGATAGCACAGCCCAGCTCGTGTCACGCCATTGGGTACCCTAGAATGTTTGACATTAGGAAACGCTCCGTATCGACCGAGTATTAATGGCCGACGGACATAGCGACGAATCAGTGGCAAAAAGAAACTCACATGTTTGAGCCAGGAAGCACATATGTGTGCAAATCAATTGTACTAGTACCATAATTGGGCATATGTAAGGCCGGCAGTTCTGGGGGGGCACGGGCACGGTACCATGATTGAGTTGAGTTAAGCAGGGCAGGGCAGCAGGAAAATTAAAGGAAGCTGCATGAACTGAACTGAACTGAATGGATGTACCAACCGTAAAGGAAATAAAAGAGCTTAAATAATCTGAAATGGTTGGATCCTCTTAGGAAGACGGGCGTGTGCAAAGCAAATTGTACTAGCATGATTGGGCATGTAAGGAAGGCAGGCAGTGTACTACTACGTATCATAATTGGGGTAAGCAAGCAGAAGCAGAAGCAAAAGCAGAGCACGGTAGCAAGAGAATTAAAGGAAGCTGCCTGAAGTGAATGGATGTACCAACAGGAAAGGAAGTAGAAGAGCTTATAAATCTTAAAAGAAAATTAAATGGATGGATGTCCCAGGTAGCATAATTGGGGCAAGCAAGCAGAAGCAGAAGCAGAGGCACAGCACGGTAGCAAGAAAATTGAAGTGAATGTATGGATGGATGTACCAACAGGACAGGAAATAAGAGAAGTTAATACTAGATCTTAAATGGTTGGATCCTCGCCTTAAATATACTACTTGTCTGAGTTACAGCAAGTATAATTAGTACTACCTCCGTCTCGGTGTCTAAGTCATTCACGTAGTTCTAACTATGTAAATATGTATTATATGTGACAATATATATATATATATATATATATATATATATTTAGAAACTACA
This sequence comes from Aegilops speltoides, assembly GCA_021437245.1. Classification (NCBI taxonomy): domain Eukaryota; kingdom Viridiplantae; phylum Streptophyta; class Magnoliopsida; order Poales; family Poaceae; genus Aegilops; species Aegilops speltoides. The sequence goes on from CM038144.1 coordinate 491,976,847, forward strand.
TGCGTGTAGAAATCTAGTGATATATTTTTCGTGACATATAGCACATATTTAATTCCTGAAATCAATGACCTAGAACTACGCAAATGACTTATACACCTAGAAGGAGGGAGTACTAGTATTTCTTGTGTTATTGGTGGTGTGTTTATTGGCGGAGAAGAGAAGAGAAGGGAAATAAAGAGGTAGGGTAGGGTACCTTGGACGGCGGAGTGGAAGATGCCGAGGCCGAACCAGTAGAGGTAGTTGTTGATGGGGGAGATGTCGTAGATGTTGAGGTACACCGCGTAGGTCGCCGGAGCAGCCGCCGGTGCTGCTGCCGGAGCCGGAGGAGGAGCAACCGAGGGAGGAGGAGGATCCGAAGTCGGGGGAGGCGGGGCGGCGGCGGTGCTGAAGCTGAACGCCGGCAGCACCCGCATGCGCATCTTCTTCGGCCCCGCTCCCGGACACGAAGCAGCAGGAGGCAGAATCTCAACCACAACAAGAGCAGAGCAGCTTGGTCTTCATGCGCGCACGACACGGATCTGGCTGGCTCCAGTCCAGTGGGATTCGATTCGACTCGATTTTGGATTGGATTGGATTGGATTGGAGCTCCGCTCCCCAATTGAGGAGGAGAAGCGAGCGAGATTGGGGAAATTTTCTTGGGGAAGGGCGGGGAGGGCAAATCGGGGAAGAAGAAGAAGAGAGATGGTGCGGTGCGGGTTGGATTTTTATCTGCTTGTATTGATTGATTGATGGGGAAAGAAAGCAGAAAGCAGAAAGCAGAAAGCTTTCCGCAGCCGCAGCTGTTGCTTGCCCGCTGCCTGTCTTCTGCTACCGCCAGTCTTTTCTTTTCTTTCTTTTCTGGTTGTGCTCTGCTCTATGCTGGCACCAGCGACTTGCCGTCGCCTCACTCAGATACTACTACTACTGCTGAGATACTCCTACCTTCTTTTTTCTTCTTCTTTTTTTTTTTTTTTGAGCTGCTCACTGAGATACTACTACCACCACCACCAACCGTCCGCGGAGGTGGGGACACGGATACACGAGACAGCCATCCAACGTTGCCCGCATACATCTAGCCTCCCTCATTTCTCTTTTAAAGCCCGCACATTGAGTTCAGACGTTCACGTCGACATTTAAAATAGTCGACGTTGATATTGGCATGCATTGAAACTGCGTCAAGAATGATGGTGGGCTTCTTAACATGACCTTGATATTGCCCTTGTAAAGCCTTCGGGCGGTTCTTTCCTTTTCACTGCATGCAGTCAAAAGATCCAAGCAGGCCTCACCACCCTCTTATTACTTCTGAGATTGTCAAGAGCCTCTCGGTGTCTGCCACAGTTGGTTCTCTCAGGTACTGAGGTCCAAACACCTCGACCACGGTAGTTGCAAACCTGATCATGGCATATCTGCATGTGCTCTCAGACATCCATAGGTACTCGTCCCACGAATCAGTGGTTGTGACATATGCAAGCATTGGGGGGTGCGGCCGCGCACTTCTGGTAACCAGAGAAGCCAATCGTTCCCATGGTGTCCTTCTTCAAGACGAAGTAGTCATCGTAGGACCGGACGCCATGGTATGAACGATCGAAGGCTGTCTTGCGCATCCGAAAACACCGGCGAAGATGGTCAACGAAGAGTGCATCCGTGGCAAAGTATTCGGCCATCAGTGTCAAATGGTCGTGCACCCTGTTGCGGTTGAGCACTCCATGGCCCTTGATCGGGCCCTTCAAATTGAGAACATGCTCCTCCACACGCTTTGCGTCTTCAAGGACTTCCTACATCATCGTCGTCTCATCCTTGTAGTCCTCCTCGTATATGTACTCCAAATCGGAATCCATTGCTAGTAAGAAGAAGGGAAAACTTTCTTTAGCTCCGCCAATTCATCGAACAGTTGTCGGGCATGGTGAGTGTAGCAGTAGCGGATGGCACCTGGTGAGGCGGTCAGAGGACATGGGTTGAACGGCGATGGAGGAGAAGTGGGGTGAAGCCCGACTAGAACGCTGGAGGTGACAGAGGCGTAGTGTTCTGGCAAGGGCGTGGCGTGGTGGCAGGGGTGGTGGAGCGGCGGCAAAGGTAAGAGAGAAAGAAAAAAGTAGAGAAAATTGGGAGGATGAAGGCGCAGGGTCCACGAAGAGTTTTGGGTGGGCCGGGCGTGTCGGAGTCATACATGTGTGCTGTCTGAACTCCCGCAAAGCCTCTCACGTTTGTCTTGGGTTTATCAAAAAAAGTACATCCGGACCACTGGACGGACAAATACGAGCCCACGTTGAACGACAAACCACATCCGAATTGCACGAACCGGATGTATGCAGGCAGTTTGAGGGTCCATCTTAAAGATGCCCTTACCTGATTGTGCTTGTTGCTAACTGTTTGTTTCTCGTCCTTACGTCAACCACCTCTAATAGATTATTACAATTTACAAGACATGCCTACCAGTAGCAAGTATCAAAGTGATTTATTATTATTATGTGTCGTCATCATCGCTCCTTCCTCATTAAACTAGAACAATGTACCTTGATGTACTATGGAAGCCATCGCGCTCAGGCCTCAAAGAATGGGCACGCAAGAACACCAATCGTTGCCCATGAAGAGAAGCATATTAATAGGCTAGAAGGATCTGACCCATGGGCACACGGATCAAGACTAGATCCAAGCAGATCCACCGAGCCAAACATTGAACGAATTCCGCGTGGTTCGTCAGAGACACGCCTTCACACGTCATGCGATGATGCTAGACGTATCACTAGGACCAGCCTAGACAGAGAGAACCTTACTTCATATTCAGATATCTGTCCTGATCTGCATCAACCACCTGTACTTTTTTCATTATGCCAGAAACCACCAGTACTAGTACTGCTAGTACTAAACAATTATAGTATTAATTCTTCTACAGACATGCGTGCCAGTAGCAACCAGTAGTACCAACCTGGTTGTGCTTGCTAACCATTTGTTCCCGTCCTAATTTGCGTCAACCACAACCTCTAGTACATCACTATCCCTCTCCCTCTGTTAAGAAATATAAGAGCGTATGTATCATTATGAATGATTTTATATTTATGAGCGGAGGGACACCAAGGTGATTTATTATTATTTTGTTATTACTACTCCTACTACTACTACTACTACTACTACTACTTATTATTATTATTATTATTATTATTATTATTATTGCAAGAAAAACTTTCAATCTACCCATCATCTGTCATGGCAGCACCACACAAAGAATATCAACAGCGCGTTCGGCAATATTCGGTAAGGGAAATGAGAGTTTAGTGTGGGGAGTTGTATTCAGATTAGACATGGGATGAGTCGTTTTATTTCTCAATCCCCTGTTTGGCACATGATAGGAATTATGTGTCATAATTTGAGCACAATTTGCATTCCTTTGTTTGGTTCATCTTAATTGACGAGGGACTAGACCACAAAAGTTAGGTTATGATGAAGGATTAAGATTGACTAAATAAAACAATTCCCTCCAACTCTCATCACCTCCCTTGTTAATAAAACGGTGGGAGTTGGAGTTTTAAGTCACATGTCTATTCATTTATAATAAATTCCCAATACCGAAGTATCGTATGCCTTTAGTTCCCATTCCTTGACTCTAATTACCGCAACCAAACACGTTGCAAAAGTAACAAAAGTTACATCCACCTAGCGCCGACTACATACCCCCAACCAAACAATGACTAAAGCGTGCCACCGGCATCGCTCCTCCCCCACCGCACCCAATCAAACCTTGTTTTAAAGGACCAGAACACCAACCGCCGCCCGCCGATGAAGGCAATCGTAGATCCAAAGGTGGATTCCAATCCACAGACACGCACACGGACAAAAGAAGACATGATCCAAGCAAACGCAACGAGGCAAGACACCAACCAAATCCCGCGAGATCTACCCGAGACACACCTTCGCACACGCCCCCCACGCCCCGTCAAGGCGAGGGCTAGGCGAGAAGAATCCTATTCTATATTCAAATACGGATCTGTCCTAATATGTGTGAACCACCTGTACTTTTTTCCCCTTTGCCAGGAACCACCTGTACTATTACTACTCACTACTAAACTAATCTAGTACGACTATTACTTCTTCACACATGCGTGCGAGTAGCAACCAGCAAAGTGGTTTATTAGTACTTCCTCTGTCCGGAAATACTTGTCGGAGGAATGGATGTATCTAGACGTATTTTAGTTTTAGATACATCCACTTTTATGCATTTCTTCGACGAGTGTTTCCGGACGGAGGGAGTATTATTTTATTATTATTACAGTTATTGTTGTTGTTGTGCTGCGGTGGTTGGTACGGAAAGGCTTTTCAATCAAGAAAAAAAGAGTAGAAAAGCATAATGGGGAGGGAGAGAGAGACAGCCTAACCTAAGCTAATGGATATATTAGTGGTAAAGTATCAACTGCTGCTGGCTAATTCAGTTGTAAAGGGTGGGTATCACACAGACAGATCGCATAGCGACATACGCTACCCATCACAGGCTACACGACGTTCGTCCAGGACTGATGCCAACACCACGCAACCAAACAACGCTCCACTACACCGTCGCTCTACACACTTTCTCTCCTCCCCTCTCCTCTCCTTGGAGGAACTCCACCTTCCTGTCCAGCCGTCCCAGGCGACGGGACAGGGCGGCGGCATCGTATCAAATAGGGTCGATGGTTCATTGTTGGGGCGATGCACCGACATGGCGGTCCGTCTTCTTAGTAGTCGGCGGGGTGTTCTCTCCGAGGACGACGGTGCTCATTCTTCCCTACATGTATGTCTTTACAATGTTAGGGACTACGGTCCCCCTAATACTTTTCCTTGCTCCGTACTCCATCCGTTCTGAAATACTTCATATGTGAACTAATATAAGATCATTTGTAAAGTAGCATAAGGTTTTTTAGAGAGTACATGAGGCTTTAGGTTTGCCCCAAGTAAAACTTCTTTAAGGTTGGTCATGTATACCTACAGTGCAAGACCAAATACATACACTATGAAGATGCAGTATATTTCATCATGGGACTAATGAAAATAATTCCATTTTTGTAGATGTTGGTAGATCTTATTAATATACTTAAAATGTGTTCGACTTGGAACAATTCAAGCATTTTGGAACTAGGGAGTATATTATACATATATTTAGGGCAAACAAGAGAGAAAACTCAAGTGCACACCATCCACGGAGCTTTGCATTAACTTGACTATATATCTGGATGGAAAATTCTTCCAGTACAAAACGACTGCTGCTGCTAATTCATCGATTTAATTAATTAATTATTGCGAATAAATCCACCAGGTTTTATTTATCACAGATCAATGCTTGAAAGTACGGTACGGCACAGCACTAAACACACACAGCAACACAACAATGGGCAGCCAAATGAATCGACCACACATCACACGGTGTAATGCTGGTTGTTGATGTTGTCCAGGTCGAGCCCCTTGAGTATGGCGGCGTTCTCCACCTTGCCCTTGAGCGTGCGCACCGCCCGCAGCCTCGTGATCTCCGCGCGCCGCTTGGCCTCCTCCGCCATGTGCCCCAGCTCCATGGACGCCGCCTTCTCCCGCCCCGGCGCCGACTCCAGCCCGTGCAGCGTGCGCTGCTCGTGCGCCCACGCCACCTGCGACGCCTCCTTCCCAAAGTTCTTCTGGTTCGAAAACGCCACCTGAAACACAAACACGACCCAAACCAACAGTGTCAGCAACGCGAGCTCGGTTCATCATGGCATGGATCCATCATCCTGTTCCTGTCCTTCGACCGACCGACTGACCGACTCACCTTCTTGTCGGTGACGAGGTTCCAGGCCCTCCCGCTAAGCCCGTACCGCACGGCGAACTTGATCGGGTCCAGAAGCATGTAGATGACGATGTTGTACAGCCAGATGACGCCCGTCCAGCCCCATCCGATGCCTCTGATGCTGGCCAGCTCCCAGGTCGCCAGGGCAGACAGCAAGGACGCGATCTGCGTCGTAACATATCAAGCACACCATACCATCGATTTATCAGTGTTGGCGAACCCCAAGCAAAAAGGCCAACCGAACTGCGCGAGGAACCACTACTCACCAGCTGAGCTAAGACGAACGCAAACATAAGCAGGAAGCCAGGCCGCTCCGTGAAGGACCAGCCTCTCGACCGCGTCACGAATATGAGGGCCTGGCTGATGGTGCTCACTTGGAGGTACACGGCAGAGGCCAGCATCTCCGTGTTTACGGCGATCGACTCCATGTCTTTACCGATACTGTGTACATTCAACGTGCGGACATGGAAGTGTCTCTGCAAGTAGCATGGAAAACGCAAGTGAGTTTCCACAGCACAGACACCTACTCCTTCCAAGCACTGCCTATGTAGCATAACTTTGCAAGATCCAAAAGAGGTATAGCCTTGTTGCCAGAAGAGGTACGCGATAGGTACTGCCTAATGAACTGCGTCAAAGAAATAATGATTACCGGAAAAAAGTCGGTCTGATAAGCCGCCCAGAAGAACAAAACGGTTGTTACGGCCAAGTAAGCCCCCAGTACCACCCCTGTTGCGAAGATCTCTGCTAGCTTCCAACTGTCTGGACACGGAGACGGCTTCACCTTATCTTTGGATATGGTCATGATGGTCCCTGAGCAGCAGTAGCCATCACCAGAGTTAAAAATAAATGAATACCTATTGGTAAAAACATTTCTGGTGAGTCAAGACAGCAATGTTCTTACCATCATTAAGGATGGCTATCAGAAGAACCATTATTGGAGGGAAGTCAAACTTCCAGAGGCACGCCAAGAGCAAAAAACCAAGCTGCATGGGTAAGATTTTTTTATCATTTATGTGAATTCAAAATGAGCATCAGCTTTATAAGTCTTAATGGAATATACGTCATCCACTAAACATCTTTGGAAGGATAGAGCAAACAAAAAACACTACTGGGTAAACTTTGGCTAGCCAGATGCTACTAGTAAGCACATATATTGGCAACACAAACTTACCACAATACGGATGGTTATAGAAACAGCGTATATCTGCAAAACAAAAACATAAATGATTGACATCAGTCCCTTGTTACCTGAATAAAATAGCTTTCCGTAAAACACGAAAAAGAACCAACATATTCCTCTTCGAGGACATACACAAGCCATAATGTTGGAAAAGGAGAACTAGCATGGTATGGAAATTGTTGCCTAAGATGGCAAGTTAGAAACAAAAAGAAAAAAAAAAGGAATTGTAAACACAAACTCAACTGTATAATTTTTCATCCGCTGAAAAATGGCGCGACTCGTTAGAACAGCGCTGATGATCACACTCAACCCAGGCTCTGTCAGAACAATATCAGAGGCCCCGCGAGCAGCATCAGTTGCATCAGCCACCGCAATCCCAATGTCCGCCACCTTCAGAGCAGGTGCATCATTAACTCCATCTCCTGTCATCCCGCATATGTGCTTTCTGGCTTGGAGCCTCTTGACAATTTCATATTTGTGCTCTGGGAGGGGAAACAAGTTAGAGTGAAGCACACGATCACAAACTGGCACAAGAGAAAACTAAAGCTCACCAGGGAACACTCCGGCAAAACCATCTGCCTGCTCAATCAGTTCGTCCACTGGTAGGACCGCGATGTCACTATCTATTTTGTCACCAAGCAAAGATGATGAAGGATACATGTTGGTGCCCATTCCTAGCCTCCGCCCAGTTTCCTTACCAATAGCCAACTGATCACCTGAAATTTTGTCCAAGGAGCATATTCATAATTCATAAAGATAGTGGGTCCAGGGAAACATATAGCAGTCAATATTAACAGATTATTCTGAAGCTCAGGACAGCTAAGCAAAGCCTGAGACTGCCACTGCTACTAGTGCTAGTACAAGCAGGCTAATGCGTGGATCGACACTTTAGCACTTCTTTTCCGGGAACATCAGGGCACATTAAAATTTAAAAGCTAACATTCTCAGATTGACTTCACCGTGTTACCAGCCTCTGGGGAACAGACAATCCAAGGGAATAAACAGCAGTGCATTATCAAAGCTTATGTGATGATTGCGGTGCAAGAAAGTGGTCTGTTCCCACTTAGTGTACTAAAAAGATACCTGTAATCATTTTCACACTGACTCCAAGGTCTAGAGCTCGGCGTATCGTTTCCGCACTATCATGGCGGGGAGGGTCAAAGAGAGGGAGAAGACCAATAAACTGCCAAGGTCCACCAGCACTTTCCTTGGTACCCTCAGGAACTTCCTGCATGTTGAAGGAAATTAGCAAGTTTTGTAGGTAAACTGACCAGCAGATAAGCAGAAGACTAGCATCCAATAACCTGGTATGCAACAGCAAGCGACCGTAGCCCCCTCTCGGCAAAATTGTCAATTACTTGATGGACCTTTCTTTCGATCTCAGATTTATTTGCTGCCAGGTTCAGAATCTTCAAGAAGATTAAACGAAACATAAGCAGATGCTGTGACTGTTTATTTCCTAACAAAGTGATGTATCCTTGGACAGAAAATCAGATGACGTAAATTTCTATACCTGTTCAGGAGCACCTTTGCTAACCCTGTGCATTTTACCCTTATCATCCAAGTACGTGAGAGCTGTCCGCTTGTCCGTTGGGTTAAATGGAAGGAAATGGACTTCTTCGATGCCAGCACGTGCCTAACAGCAAATAGAATGGAATATAACTAGTGTACAGTGTGCCTAAAAGCATAACTATTAACTGACTCAGTAATGTATGAATGGAAACTTCTAAAGATTAGAGCAAAAGAATCACTTTTCAGTGGTATAAAACTGAGCTAGAAGGCATTACAAAATTCATGATGATAACCCTCTGCTATGGAATACATGTTTGTTCAAATCCTCTAGATTAGTCAATATGTTCCCTGTACACTGAAAATTCTTGACATGCTACTTTTGTTTTCAAAATGTACAGGGAACAGAATCTACTGATGAATATATGGTCAAGATGGTATCTAACTATCTATTGCAGTCAAGATTGTTGTTTGGTGACCGCTGTTATTTGTTTCCCTAGCTGAGTGAAGCACAAGCCAGGAATCACTGGAACAGGCTAAAGTCATAGATATAACAGAGGAAAGATTTTTACCTCTTTTGGGTCTGGAAGCATGGCAACAATAGCGAAATCAATAGCATCCTGATTCTCCAGTCTTGAGGCCCTTGCGGCCATCAACACGACATCACTCTTTTCGTAACCTCTAGTAAAAACCTAGAGAAAAATGCTTCTCTTTCAGACCTTAGGAACATGAAGACAATGTAACTATGTTCAAAAGTACAAGTTGTGGGAGTTATGACCTCAATTATATTGTTGTCTACAGTCAGTTTGTTGAGTGTCAATGTTCCTGTTTTGTCACTGCAAAGCACGTCCATTCCGGCCATCTCTTCAATTGCAGTCATTCTCTTGGTAATAGCACCCTGAAGTCAACAGTTAAGAAAAGCGGTCACTTTCTAGGATATAGTTACATGCCTTTTATTTCAGTGGTAGTCAGAGAGCTCTAGCCATAGATGAATATTCAAACCTGCTGTGCAAGCTTGTGTGATCCAATAGCCATAGTTACAGACAGAACCGTGGGCATCGCAATTGGAATCCCTCCAATGAGAAGCACCAGAAGGTTATCAACTGTCTGGCGGTACGGTCTGTGTTGAACAGCCGCCATCACAATTAACTCGATAGTCATCCCAATGGCAATGGAGCAAATGCAGAAGTTTCCGATTGATGTGAGAACCTGAAAGCATCCATAAATTGCAGCCCATATCATGAATTTCAGCTGACGCTAGACTAACTGAAGACACACTGATTGCTGACTAATACTCTACCTTCTGAAAGTGGCCGACGTGGGTGGTTGACTCAACGAGGTGAGCAGCTTTTCCAAAGAAGGTATGGATCCCGGTGGCAATAACAACTGCTTCTATTTCACCCTGCTTACAGGTCGAACCAGAGTAAACTCCACCCCCAGGATGCTTAGTTACGGGCAGTGACTCTCCTGTCAGTGCAGACTGCAAAGCAATTGACATATGGCATTAGCACTTGCTGCTCCATGTTCTTCTAGTGTCAGAATTCTTTTGTTTAGCAGAACTAATTTAGTAATATGCAACGTGCAGAGGACATAGTTGAGGTGGCTGAAAGACCTGATCAATCTTCAGCGGATCGCCCTGCAGAAGGCGCGCATCAGCAGGAATGATGTCTCCAAGCTTAATACTGATTATATCACCCGGAACCAACAACGACGCGTCTAATTCATTCCAGGTGCCATCACGCAGAGCCTACAAAAGAAGGTAACATCATCATCATTATAACATAAGTATGAGAAAACAGGGGCACCGGCCATGTAAATTGATCCTTGAGTACTAGTAGTGCTGGCAGGTAGTATTTGAGGAAAGCTATGCAGGTAGAAATTACCTTAGCCTTTGGTGCGAGGCGGGCCATAAGCGCGGCGGCGGCATTGCCGGCGTTGTTTTCCTCTACGAAGCTGATGGTGGAGTTGACGACCAAGAGAATGACGATTCCGACGAAATCGTGGTAGTCTATACTCATCGGCTGCGTCAACGCCGATTGCAGTTCATAGTTAGTATGGAACCATGGTAGCCTAGGGGGTAACAGCATATAATCTACGATGGCAATAACAGCAGCAGTAGGTTACCCTTCCCCTGAGGTCCGTTCCATTGTGCGCGAGGGCGATCGCCATGATTGCCGCGGCCTCCATGACCCAGGAGAGCGGGTTCCACATGAAGCCCAGGAACTTGAGGATCTTGCTCTCCTGCATTGCAATTGATTAACAGACGGTCAGTGCTAGTTGGTAGGAGAAATGAAATCGAAGAGCGCGGAGAGCATATACACATACATTTTTCTCTTCGAGCTTGTTGTAGCCGAAGATCTCGACCCTCTGCTGGGCGCCCTCGGTGGTGAGGCCCTCCTTGGTGCACCTGAGGTGCTCGAAGACCTCCTCAACGGGGATGTGCTCCTGCAATTAACCGATACAGTTAAGAGTTCCTCCATGATTCTGTAGATTTTCGATCATTCGTTTTGATCGCTTCAGAGTTTTTTTTTCTCTTTTTTCTTTTTACTCCACCAAGGCATAGCTTCGGTCTTGTTTGACTTTGATAGTCGTCGGTGGGATTTTTGTGTGCATCCTAACTACAATAGTAACTATGCAGAAAGCCGGGGGTGTTGCTCATTGTGTTTGTATCCCCTTGATGCTTCATTTTGAGCTAATAAATAAAAATCCGCCCTTTGTCGAAAAATGATTGCCAAGTGATTAACAAGGAGTGGGGGAGGAAGGAAGGAGCGGGTACCAGATCGACGGTCTCCTTGTTGAGGTCGGAGAGGCCATTGGCTTCTGCGGCGGGCGGGTGCTCCTCCTTGGAGTCCATGGCGACGGTCGGTCAGCTACCAGTACCAGCTCGCTGCTGCTGCTCTGCTGCAACCGAGACGGCGACCGGAAGGGGGCGAGGAGGGAGACGGAGAGCGCGGTGGATGAGGCGGAGGCGGGGGCGGGGGTATAAATGGGTGGATGTGGCGGGCGGCGGCGATCGAGAGGGGCGCTGGTCCGGTTCCGGCGGCCATCGGCATCGGTCGTGGCTCCGTGGCTGGCAGCGGGCAAGCGGCCAAGGCGGGGCGCCTAGGTCCCCTCGACTGTCGTCTTCTCCCCCCTTGGGTCTCGCCGCCGTCGGCGCCCACCTCGCCTATCTAGCTAGGTCGCTCTCCCCGCCGCCTCGGGGACGACGGCCGGTGTACGGACGACGGATCTACGGATGGACTATTTTTTCGCCCCCGCAAATGGACTGGAGAGGGAAGCCACACTGCTCTGCTCATCCGCCTGTGCTCCACCTCAGAGCATAGTACCCATCGATTGGTCAGTCAAATTCCAAATCATGGCGACGGCAACCATTACAATACTACACAATATCCATTCTTTTTTTTTGGCAGATCCATACATACACATCCATTCTTGTTCATGCCATTTTGGATTGAAGGAATATTATGATTCTACTAGTTCTATTAGATTTCTTGTTTCGTTTTCCCTTTTTATGCCTTAACCGTAACTGCGATTCAAACAATACAAACATGCCTCTAAAGAATCGTAATTGTCCACGGTTTGTTTGTCTACTCCATCCGTCCCAAAATAAGTGTCTCAATCTTAGTACAACTTTCTAAAAACTTTACAAAGTTGTATCAAGGTTGAGACACTTGTTTTAAGACAAAGGAAGTATTAGATATGTACGTACAGAGGGCTAATCTATACCATTAGCCCGTGTCGGAAGGAGGAGGTTGTATATGGTTTGGCCGGCGGGCTCACCCCAACCGACCGACATGCCACGAAGACCATGGCTCCCCTCTGCACCCCTTGAAGACAAGCCATTGTAATTACACCAAGCTCGGGTGTAAAAGGTTTTGCTCGTATCTTTTTTCCTAGTGTACGTCTTGACAGTGTTGGAACGGGCGGCATGAGGGGGGAGGACTTGGGGTGTGATTTAACTCTGGGGTTCTTTTGCGTTTTTTGTGTTGAACACCCGTTCATCAAGCGCTTTTCAGCTTGTAATTCTCTTTCAGCATCTGGATAGAGCATGTAGAGCAATTCTAAAAAAAAAGGGTTTTTTTCTCTTAGATATATATTTATCGATCGTACTAGAGGTCGTCTTTTAATCACATCTATTTTTGGGGTTAAACGTTGAACACCACAAAAATTAGAGGCGTGTATAAACAGTAAATTGTACTCCCTCAGTCCCTACTGTCAAAAAACACTTTTATATTATAGAACGGAGGGAGTAAGAGATAGATAACCCACAAACGTATAGTAGTATCTAAGGGCAACATCGAGAAACCTACGTGCACAGGGTGTGTATCTTGTACTCCCTCCGATCCAAAGTAAGTGTCGTGGTTTTAGCTCCAAAATTATCTTCGATCGGAGGGAGTAACATTGCATGGCTGGTCAGGCACATTCTTGGTGCATCTCCTTGCTTCTGTGCTGTGCTTTGGGTCTCTCCCTTTCTCTTTAGAAAGCTAGCTTGCCTTAACAGTTAACAGCAGCAGCAGCAGCCATGACACCAACTGCCCAACAACCCAACCAACCAAAGGCTAGTAGTAGTAGCACAAGAATGGAGAAAGAAAAGCACTACTAGCAATTAACCAGACACAACTAAATGGACAGCTGATTGCACTTGGGAGTTGTTTGGTACTGGCACATCACAATCACACTCACTCACATGCTTCTTCTTTCCTTTTCCTGCTTCCAACAAACACCACACCACACCACACACAAGCACATGCCATTAGTATTTTAGCTCAGCTGGACCGCCCCAGGTACCACCGGCTGCATAGCATAGCCAAGAGGCAACACCTGGTGAAGGTCTCAACCCTCTCTTGCCTTTGCCTCTAGGGTTGCGGTGGCCGTCCAGCTAATTAATTCTCCTCCATTTCAGCTTTATTAGTAGTAGTACTAGTTTTACTATGTTTCTTCTCCAACATGTTAGGCTAGGTTCCTTGTCTTCTTGACTCTTGAACCTCCCTCCCTCCCTCCCCAGCCTGTGTCCCTTTTCTTTTTCTTTTTTCTTTTGAAGAACCCCCAACTTGTTCTTCACTTGGTTCTGTTCCAAATGGAAATGCCCTAAATTTTATGCCCATCTCCAAAGTTCCAACCCAAACATCCCATTTCATTCCATCCATAAGTCCCAGAACAACAAGTCTGGCTGGGGCCTCCACTCTGGATCACAGCAATGCAGGTCCAATACATGGATGGATAGAGCAGTTCAATGGAATCTATGCTCCTCAACTCAAAGTAATACTACTGGTAACAACAAATGGAGTGGCGAGAGAAAAGAATAATAGGACTACTAGTTGTACTGATTATCATTATCAGAGGGGCTAAGTGCTAGCTCAGATCTGTTATAGAAACAAATGCAATGCAATGCGATGCTACGGTGTTATCTCTGTCTGTCATCACAATCACAATCAGAATTACATATAGGAAGGAATGGTCAGATGTGCTGCCCCAGTTGATTCTCTTGTTAGTTGCTAGTTTTGTTCTAAGGAATAACAATGTAGTAGTAGCAGTAAATTTGTGTATACACAAGGAACAGGGGAAGATCCTAATGCTAACCATAATTAAGATAAGAAGAGACAACGGATTTTCGATTCGTTCTGCTGCATCCTAGTAGGTAGTAGTAGTAGTGAGCCTCCAAATCTCTCCAAAAAGAATGGAATTTGATCAAGAAATACCAGCACTCTGTCTTGTCTGTCTGTCTACCAATGTGTTGTGGTATATGGGCGGCGAGATCTTGGCAGCCTAGGACTTGGCGGCCGCCGTGGCGGAGCGGCGCGTCGGCCCCGTCTCCATGTCGCCGTCCTCCTTCTTCTCCACCACGACACCCGTGGCCTCCTCCTCCCCTCCGCCGGCGCCGTCGGCGGAGGCCGCGGCGGGCTCGAGGTCGTCGCGGACGCGGAACGCGGCGTGGAGCAGGACGACGGGGACGCCTGCCGCGAGCGCGAAGAGGAGGTTGGGCAGCGCCCCGGCGGCGGCGAGGTCGGCGACGACGAGGACGACGAAGACGGCGGCGACGAGGCGGCGGTCGAGGAGGCGGCGGAGGAGCGCGGAGGCGGGGAAGGCGCGGAGGAGGCCCCCGTAGAGGAGCAGGCCCTTGGAGGCGGCCATGAGGAAGAGCATGGAGGCGCGGTGGCGGGGCGCCAGGGAGGCCAGCAGCAGCGCCCACTGGATCACGGCGTAGTGGACGCGGAAGGTGCGGAGGTTGCGCACGGCGCGGACCGCCGCCGCCTCGGCGTCGGGCGCGGCGGAGAAGGCCGACGGGCGGGGCGCGAAGCGGGTCAGGGCGCGCCGGCCGCTGCGGAGGCTCGCGCCGGCCCTGTCCAGCGCGCGGCGGACCGCGCCGGGGCCGTCGGCGGACATGGCGGAGGGGACGGCCGGCCGGCGGGCGCGCGGGCGGGCGAGATCCGCGTTCCCCTCTCTCCCTCT